>JPFM01000140.1:46383-168312 GCA_000733375.1 Paramecium sexaurelia | reverse complement strand
GTTAATGACGAACAATATTTAAATTCAATTGAAATCAACGAAACTGATGGACGAACCGAAGTCGCAATCAGATCTGATTGGATAGGTGGATAAATAATAAATACAGAATTATAATTGTAAGCTATTGATGATGATATAAAACTCTTACCTTTTGTTAGTTAAGAGGAGGGGGTCTTGAAGGATTATTAAATATTTGATGCATCTAAACCGTTTGCTGTTACATTCTTATAAGCCTCAAACACTATACTTGCATTTAAGGAAGATGACTTGAAAAATGCTCAACCTATTCTACCAAAATTATCTGAATAATATAAATGCTACAGATTAGAGGCTGATATCAAAAGACTTTATTCATTATGTAATAATGGTGTTGAAGATTAAATATAAGTAGCTAGTTGTAACGATAAATAAGAATGTTAAAGAGAAAATGCTTACATTTCATCTCCATTTTCAACTTAAATTGTTGCTTTGGCATAAGATGTTGTAGTAGTTCTTCATACAGACTCATTAAATCCTGAAAATTATGATGGTTACATTACCATTCATAAACTAATATCAATTGATGGACTCTGGTCTTAAAATTTATTGTTTACCATAAATTATGACTTCATTAAATCTAAAATGGGAACATAAGCACCTAAATCATTTAGACCATCATCATTTGTTCATTCACCTACAGGAAATAATATTTCTGATAACTTTTTATAGTTAATTATAACAGACAGTGTCAATGGGTTATTATTTGTTGATTTGACGCTTTCAAAAGCTACTTCAGAAGTGAAATATCAATTCTTAGAATATAAATTCTTAAAAGATTGGCTAAACGTGGATTCATACGCAAGTGATTAGACTCATTATTACTCAGCCTAAATAATAACTTAATAAATTACATAAAAACAAAAAACACTAAAATTAGTTCTTGTTACTGATATCTCATCCTCATATGTTTTCGAATTAGTTTTTGATATTTAAGCAAATGTGTCAAATAAATTAAATTCTATTAGAATCTTGGTCACTTTAAATAGATACGGAAATATCAAAGCAATGAACTATGTTTCAGCATCATCAACTTCAATAGCAATACCTTATGTTAATAATTTAGAAGTTATTATCGGACTTTATAAAATACCATCTGATCAAGAAAATGGTGCAGTTCAAACTATATAAGGATCTCATACATTTGCAACATTTAAACAATAAATAACACCTTAAGATTTCTTACTATACAATTCAGATGAACTATTATTGACAAGCACTTCACAACTCGGTGTCTATAAAAATATAGTTAGATATGAATAGATTTTGAAATTCGGAGAACCTAAAAGATTACATACTCAATAAATCAGCTTAACATTCTAAAATGATTTCAGAAGAGTTGTCAGAAAAATCAATTTATCTATAATTCCAGTGGATAAGGAAGAATGTGTGACTAAGATGACAGATCTAAAGATATATCCTTCTTAAGGAGAAGTTTTATAATGGTCATTAACCTAAAATTTCTTTGATGGTGCTTCTCTAAAATATAGCGTAGACAAAACAGATTTTACTGTTATCCAACCAATATCATAATTAGGGGAATCAAAAGATCATGTATAAGGTATAAATAATTAAAATATATTAATTTAGCTGCGACATCGATAGCATCTGCAAAAGCATTGTTGACTTAAAATGGAGCGTGGTCTAATTAATTTGCATTCTTAAACAAAGACGGATCTAAATATTCTATATTCTCTACAAATACGTAATTTAATTTATAAAATATGTAGTGCTAACATTAATGCTGCTCCATCATTCAATACAGTAACTAATATTAAGAAAGCTGATGCGAATTTGAACTGTTTAGATTTTGTTTAATTATCAAAAACTACTTTTGTAGTTGATTGTCAAATCTAAAACAATAAATTATTACTTTTAATTAAAGAAGGCCAAGAAACTTCAATTACTGATACTGAAAATACTTATTTCAATAGAGTCTTAGGATCATACCAGATCAAAAATGATCAATTTGTTATCAGAGTATCCTTGTCAATTACAAATGATGGTCAACTGGCAAATAATTCTTTTGTTGAGTTATTCTAATTAACTGACAACGGTTTAGTCAGTAAGTCAGTTTTGGATAAAACTAAGCTATCAAACATTTATGGAAAAGAAATTAATTAATTAAATATTGTTGATTTCAAAATTGGTTTAAATGGATAGATTTATTTATTAGATGCTAAGTTAGGTATATTCGTTGTCTTTTTTGATAATGATTGGAAGTTTTCTAGATAAATTGGTTTTAAGTTGGGATAAAGTTTTGCATTTGATAGAACTGTGTTTAGCAATAATTAAGAATATTTTGTAATAAAATGCTATAATTTCTATGGAGTAATAAATTCAGAAGGAAAAATTTCAAAGATTTAAGATTTACCATTTGCTAGTGTTACATATCCTTAAAAAATTTAACTAAATCACAAATTCGTATTTTTACATAATTAAGGAAATCTTTATTTATATCATTCTGATGAGATTAATAGTAGTTTAATAGATATTGTAAATTTGACAAACGCAGCTGGAATTGTAGATTAAAATAGTTAGTAGATTGTCACAATATCTCTAACTTCTTCTTCAGCCTGGAGATTCAGTTTGGGTTCATTAAAATTCAATGGAGATGCTTAGGCAAGTGCAGATTTCAAGTCTTTGACAATAACAGCCAAGTCTTAACACAATTAAATTTGTTATTCAAGAATTCAATATTAAATATTAGCTAGCAATAGTGAGACAATAATCAAAAAGGTAGAAACTGATGCTCCTTTCCCTAATGTTTTGGACGAAAATGATGAGCAAATTAAACTAGGAAGTTTAGTATCTGGTCCTCATTTAATTTATACAATTGAGCCACCTAAGTCACCACTAGCTCTCCACTCTAATCAATTCTTAAGCATGGCTGCAGAACCAAATCTGGATGTTTCCGCCATGATTGCGCATTAGAGAACAATTTAGGTAGCCAATTGGCCCAAAAAATCCCTATATCAAACTTCTTTAGTTGGCAATAATTAAGAAACTCTCTTCTAAGTTATATAACATGAAGATAAAAAAGTTATTATTTAAACTTGTGAATTGACAGATCATGTTAAATATGAATGTAAAGATTATGGTAATGTGTAAATAAAGGAAAAGCTTTCAGATTAACTTTTCAGTATTTGGTAAGATTAAGAAAACGTTGTTCATTTTATAACAATAGATACTCCATTTATAATTAAATTCTTCTAAATAAAAAATAATCAAACATCTTAGTATGGATAGATTAAGTTAAATGAAAACGAAGAAAAAGATGAACTTAAATTGGTAGCTTTCTAAAATTAAGGAGATGTTTTATTTTTGATTTAAGCAAATAACGTGTTATCATCATATTCAACAGAAAAGTTCACATTAATCCATTCAGTAATAGGAACAGATTTAATTGGATTTTAAGGAGATTGGAAGCCAATTAAATTATATGGTAACAGAGTCTTAAGAAAAAATATTATTTTTGTTTAAAATGAGAATAATATTGTTATCATCAATTACAGCAATTAAGAATTCATTTATGGATCAAAGATGGATTATACAAAGGATAGTTAAGTATATATAGCTTAATCAACTACTTCATTCTTCTTCGTAAATAATAAAGAATTGAGCGAATATAATTATGAATCAATTAGTAATGTATTCAAATAAAAGAAGGTTGAACTATACGGCTATTAAATAGTTAATCCTTTAGGTGTTTCCTCGCACTTATAATCTGGTATTTTGATAATCAAAACAATAAAGTAAGATAATGTATATTTGAATATTTTCAAACCAGAATAATTACAACATGATACATTTTATTTGGCTGTTAAAATTTAAAATGCAAAGGTAGATGATGAATTCGCAGTCTCTGCTAGTGGTTCAGATGTTGTGGGATCAGCTTATATTCTTACTTTAGCCAATGGGGAGTCTGTTTAATAATTAGATTTTATTGTACTTGATCCATAATTGATTGTTATCCCTAACAGATAAAAACAGAAATATCTTACAGATTATGAAATTTCAATAAATATTAAAAGTGCTGATTCTCAAAATAACAATTAACTTACTTTTACTTAAAAGGTCAAAGTAATTAATACATTTACAACTTTAATCGTAGATGAAACAAAGGCAACTTAATCAATTGATATTGAAGCTAAATCAAAATCAACTTCCATTAAGTTGTAAAATGGATGGATTAGCGGGTAGCAAGCTTCGTTTACATTAAAATAAGAAAAGGCAAATGATATAGTCCTGGTACCTTATCTATATGAAAGTAAAAATGATGTTCTAAAGAATTATTAATTTAAAGATGCTTAAGCTTTCTAAAAGAATGTAGTCCTCTAAGCTGTAAACACAGTGTTTTTAATGAAAGATAATAAACTAGAAGAAAGCAAAGCACTACTAAATGTTTTAGATTAAGGATATGATTGTTTCAGAATTGCAACTTATGATAAGTCAATCTATTCACTATGTAACAATGGTGTTGAAGATTAAATATAAGTAGCCAGTTGTGATGATTAGTTAGTATGTAAAAGAGAAAATGCTTACATTTAGGCACCATTTGCAACTTAAATTGTTGCTTTGGCACAAGATGTTGTTGTAGTTCTTCATACAGATTCATTAAATCCTGAAAATTATGATGGCTACATAACCATTCATAAATTAATAGCAATTGATGGAATCTGGTCTTAAAATTTATTGTTTACTATTGATTACGATTTCATAAAATCTAAAATGGGAGCATAAGCACCTAAATCATTTAGACCATCTTCATTTGTTCATTCTTAGACCCATTCTAACGATGATTCATTTGAAGTTCAGTTCATTATTTCAGATAGTGTAAATGGATTAGTCTTTATTGACCTCAGTATTTCTAAGACTACATTTGCAACTAAATACATATCAATGGAGTATTTGTACCTTAATAAATGGTTGAATGAAAATCAGTAATATGCTAATGATAATACTCATTATTATTCTAATAAAATTATAGAAGAATCGATCAAAGATAAAATAAAGTCAATAACCTTGGCTCTTGTTACTGATAATTCATCCTCCTATATTTTAAATCTCTATTTTGCTATATAAGACAATTATTCTAGTAAATTAACAGAAAAAAAAGTTAAAGTTGCTTTGAATAGATATGGAACATGGAAAGCCTTAAATACAGTAGCTGCTAATAAATAATCGGTTGTAATAGCATTTGTGCATAATTAAAAAGTTGTTGTAGGTGTTTATAAGTTATCAGAAAATGCTGTTTCTGTAATTTAAGGCTCTTTTTCATTCACTTTTGCTGGAACTACAAAATTGGAACCATTTGATTTACCACTTTACTTATAAGTAAAAATATATATTTATTCTTTAGGAAAACATTTTGATATCAAGTAAAGTCAGCAAGGGATTAAATTTATATGAAATTGGATAGGATATTAATTTAAGATTTGGTGAAAGTGCAAAACTAGAAAACTAAACATTGACATTAAGCTTTTCAAACGATTTTAGATCAGTTTCTAAATAAATTAAATTAAATATTAAACCAGACAATGGAGGCGATGATGATGGAGGTTCAAGTTCAAAGGCTTGGTGGATTGTACTCATTGTTGCCTCATCATTAATTTTACTAGCAGTGTTAGGATTTATGTTCTACAAAAAGAGGAAGGATCAAGATGAAGAGGAGGAAGATTAAGACACTGGCTATGTACCTGTAAATTGAGTTATACATTAACAAAATTTTAAAATACATCATTATATTTTTTCACAAAAGTCCATTTACGAACTTTTTCATTCAAATTTTTATTTACTTATTTGCCATTATAAATAGCTTTATTATATTTTATCAGTGAATTATTCTAATATTTCCTCGTTATTTATGTTGAATAATCAATTTTTAATTCTTGGTATTTACATCTTTAATATGATATGAATAAGAATATCTCTAAACTAGTTTCTGGTGGATTCCTATTTAAACCCAAAACTAAACTAGGGCTAAATTAATTTGTTTAAAATAAAAAAAATAAAAAGTATGTTTGCATAATTATTAATAAAATGGTTCATTAACACTTATAACATTTGACATCTACTGTAGACATTAAATTTACAGAGAATATTTCATGGCAGTTCTGACAAAATCTTTAGGAAGGAACTGTTATATGTGCTTTATGCGTGGAAATTAAGTCATGACATTCATAACAGGGAAAAGCCTTAAGAATTATTTTAATCACATAATACCCAATTGCAACAACTAAAAACAGGGCTCGCTTTTATTAAATCATTATGTATGCATTTTATGTTATTATAATTACAAGGTAATTAGGTATTTTATATTTTTTGAGCTGACATTCTCCTATCAAAAGATTATTACTAGTTTTAAGATGAGGAATTTAGAGATTAAGCTTGATTTGCATTCTTTTTATTATCTAGTTATTTTCCATCACTTTAATAAAAATAACTTACCCCGTTTGGGCTGATTTATCTAATTTGAGAACTAGGCTTAGATTGAGAATTATTGCTTTATTCTATCTAAGGTTAAATTGGCACTTAATTAGTATTAGTTTGAATGATATTTTTCAAAGATTTTTAATTAACAAGGCCTAAATTACCAAAGGAGGCTGTATTTAATCCGCTTTTTAATGGGGAAGTGACTTACTAAACGCATATTCCTTAAATTTGTTTGACACTTTAAATTTCAGATGAAGCTTTTGGGCTATTTGATTATAATTAAACATTTGATAATTATTAATTACTAGATTATGCTTGATTGCTCGATTATTATTTACTAGATTATTATTATACAGTGTTTCCACTATATTTACTAACTTCCTTTTTAATTGAATTTGAATACTATGAATTTGATGAAGATTAAAGAGGTTATTGTTAATAAATATTAATTTACTAAGAGTTACATTGTTATTATTAGGTAGCCTATTTAGATGAATTTTTAAGATTTTACAAAGTCTCCCTTTATTGATTTAAATTTTATTGTTAAGCTTTAGTTTGTATTTAAACCTAATTTATAATTTATTCTTGCTATTAGTTTGTAAATTGAAATTATCCTAATTAAGATTCTTTATTTGTTGGTTCTATAAATTCTAAATTATTTTAACCAATTTATGTAATGACATCAATTAAAGATTCTTCCAATTATTCTTAAATTAATTTCCACTAAGATTTCATAGTACTTTGTAATGAAGAATTGAACTCAGAGAATTTGTTCAGAATTTTGTCTAAATGTTTTGGATCCATTAATAGCATGCTATGATCCATTTCTGCAGGAGTCATTTCAAATAGATTTTTGTGTGCATATTCTTTAATTTTAGAAAGAGTCTATCTTTCTGAGTAATAAAATTATATTAAGGATGAATTATTTTATTCTGCATGTAGTAAAATGTCTTAAATGTAGAAATCCCTTAAAATCTTTAATTATTGCTTGACAATTTCAAGTATTGTATTAATATCTTTATCTATTTAATCAATTAAATCAGTCATTTTACATTTATTATAATACTCTTCTAACTTTGCTACCTATTTAGAATTAGAAAGTATTACTTAAAATAAATAGTTCTTAAAATTATTTTCAAAAGTATCGCAGTATTATTCAACGGTAACTTTATTTGAAATATGTTCATCATGCTCTTCAATGATACAATGAGCACAAGCCAATCTCCGATCAGCATTACAATTAGATTCCTTTATAAAATCTTACATTTACAATACAAACAAATTGGATTCTACCTTTCTCATGATTCTTTTTCCAACAAACAGGATCAAATTTCATACCTAATTTATTAACGACTAATCTATCATTTGCAGCTGATGGTTTCTTGAATTGTATTTACAAATTTTCGCCTATTTCTTGAAAAGATTCTCATACTTGTCTTTGTCTTGGATTTGCCATAATTTCTAGGAGTAGTTTTACTATCAGACATTAATTCAATAATTTTATAATAATAATCTTCATTATTTTTTATTTTCATCGACTATGGCTTTCCTTTTTAATTTAAGGACTTCTTCTTTAGGAACCTTAAATGAAAATGAAATTAATACCTCTTTTAAATCTTGTGGACGTATTTACTTCTAACAAAGTGGACAAATTGGTTCTATCTCTAATATTCTTTTAAAGTATTAAATATTAGCAGGAAACTTACACTCAGGACAGAAACAACATTACTCAGCTACAATATGTCTAACAATCTAAATTAATGATATTACTTAGCTGAGGCAATACAAAATGGAATGTTGTTTGAACATTTTGGACAATCTAAACAAAACTCCGAAACAAATTCCTATTAATATTGATAATATTATACTCCACAAAATGGACAAGGTGTTTTCTTATCTGGGATTTCTTCCTTAACAGGTTTTCTTGCAATGTTTTCAATTTTTGTTTTAAATTTTTCATTTATTTATGATCTATACTCTTATTTCATTAATGTAATAGCCCATTGATATGCTAATGATCTATAATAAAATATATATATAATTCTTTACTTAAAATTAGCTTTGGTAGCTTCAATGACTGCCATAGTTAAAATATTTGTGGCACCATTAGGAAATTAACTAATACTTTTGCATACTCTATCCAATAATTTTGCCAAATCTTCATGTTCTTCTAACTTCATTATTTTTTTAACTAAAGTATATGAATGCAAAGTCATTAATTTTTGATATAAATCAAATGGTATCTAATTTCCACTCGATTTCAAATCATCACAAGTTTCATATAGAAATTGATGAGCCTCTTTATATTTACCACTTTCCTATTCAGATGCAGCAATAGTAATAGCAATCCTTCCCACTGCTTATAAATTACCTATAGCTTTTTATAATTTCAATGAGAAAATCGGATCTTTTGGAATATCATCTGTGTCCCCATTAATATAATCTGATAAATGCTAAATGAGAGTGTCCTATTTATTACGAGCAACCAAATCTATCATATCATTAATAAAGTCTTCTCCTGCTTATTAATACAATCTTAAAGCTTTCATTGGATCCTATGCTTTCTCATAATGAAAAGCAGCTTTATCTAATTGATTTTTTCCTTCAAAATACTGAGCTACTTATAAGCGTTCTTCTAATGAGAATGCCTTCATATGTTCTACATAAGAATCCATTTCATTATAATTTTGAGCCAAAGCAAAAGCTTATTCTTTTTTTTCTGCTAAAATCAAGAATTCAACTGCTTCTGCCTTTGAACCTCTTCTTTCACAATACTATGCAACCATAGAAGCAAGAGTAACAGTTTTACATTTATTACGTAATATGAATTTGGCCCTTTCAATATTATTCAATTAATTTAAATTTAATCGAACAACGTTTTCCCAATCTTCAGCTTTTTCATAAACGTTTTCAGCTTCTTAAAATGCTCCTTCACTTTCTTTTGCCTTTGCATACAATATTAATAATTTCGGGGATTTTACTTTATTCATCAATGGAGCAGCCTATTTAAACATCTTTTATGTAATATATATAGTAGCTGCTTTTTCTATGCAACCTGCTTGTTCATAAAGTTCAGCAGCTTCAACTTGAAATTTCATATTTTCACAAACTAAAGCAATTTCTTGCAAGATGATGGGATCTGAAATTTATCTTGATAAACTTGATCCTCTTAAAATATCACCCATCTTTATTGAACAACGAGCAATACCAGCTACACATTATTGATTATGTGATTCTACTGTTTTTGAATCATGTAGTTTTTCATTAAGCATAGCCATTTCATACATTTTAACTGCTTCTGGATTATTACCCTATGTTTCAATTTGAATTGCAAGCCTTTTACAGATGAATGGTTCTTATTCTGGAGCAATTTTTTTAGCCAATGACAACGCATTAACATAATCTTAAATATCACTTCTTAATTCTAACGCTCCTAGTCTATATGATGATTTTAAAAATAAGTCTTAAGCAAGATCGTGTTAACCTAAAATCATTGCTACATAGGCAAACAATAAATTCTTTTCTGTTTCATTTTTAAAACTTTAAATCATCATAACCATAGAAATATTATTTGCAGCTTGGAATGCTTTTTATGCTACATCAAACTCAAGATTCTCTAAACATTTTCTACCAAAAGTATCAAATAATTTTAAATTCTTTAAATTTAATGCTGCTCTATGAGCATTTGCAAATTTGAATAGAGCTAGATTCTATAAAAAATATCTAAAATGACCTTCATTTGTATCTTTTGTATCTTAGTATGATTTTAAATAAGAGTGACTAAGTAATGCTTAGCCCATTACATTTCTTTACATTGTAAAACATTTTAAAGTGCCATTTGTTAAACTTAAGGCTTAAACGCCTTTCTCTATTTCTGTTATTGATGGATTTGGTGGAGAGGATGTTTTTTATAAATCTTCCATTGACAAATATTCCAATACTGGATGTACCATCTCTTATTATAAATTATTTTTATTAACTATATATGTTGTAAGTTGATTTGCTTCTTATGTAACAAATAAATTGGGATCTTTTTAATCCCAAATAATTCTTTCTGTCTTTTCTGGAAATACTGATATCTTGGTTAATAATTCAAGTGATGCTTCAAATAAAAATCCTTAACCTTTATTGTTAATGCATATTGATCTTGTTCCACTAATATTAGGAAATATTTTAGTCAAATTATAATCATTTTTATACTCAATAATGAATTATTTCTCAATAACATTATAGACTCTAATTTTTGATTATGAGTCTAATAAAAATAAGAAATTTTTTGTCAATCCTATATGTAATATAGGCTTTTCTTAATCATTGTCAGGGAATTGTCTAAATATATAAAATAATAAATTACTTTTTAACATAATCTCCTGTTTATTCGATCTTATGAAATATGCAAACACTGTTACTTAAGATTGCAGCAGATTCATCATTTAAAATTATTTGATTTACAAATCCTAAATAATCCATTTTCATAATTTGATTTGCAGGTTTAAATGCTTTTTATTTTTAATTCCAAATATTTATAATAATACACCATATTATTTAGTCCTGCAGCAAAGTATTACATACTCATAGCAATTTGAATTGGTTCATTATCTAAAGTAACAGTTGAAATTTCATTTAATGACTATTCTTAAGTTGAATAGATGGAGACTTCTGTAAATGATTATTGTAATGCAATCATTGATGAATAGGCAGCTGTTAAAGTAGGTATTGATGTTTAGAAACCAAGCAAACACCCTTTTTCTGTCGAAACAACCAAAATTTATCCATTTTAGCTCCATGTCCTTTAAACGATAGAATAAATAATTACATTTTAGAAACCCTACCACAATCATTAGGTAAGTCGATTTTTTCATTTGGTATTTCTTACCAAGTTTAAAGATTAACCATTTTAATACAACCATCACCTGCCACTGCTAATTTATAGAGACTATCATTCGTGCACATAGCATCTACTTACTTTAACAGTTTCTCACTTTGTACTTCATCTTCTATAAAAATTAATTATAAACTTTACTAATTTCTTTTCTGTGTGTAGATATGTGGGCCACATATCCTTCACTAAATCCTATAACCAGATATCCATCACCAAAGATTGTATAATCTACAATCTTTCCATATTTGTTTTCAAACATCAATTCATCAGGCATTTTATGATTTTTACCTAATTCAAACATAATAATTGTTTTTTATTAAATTATTGCTGTGACTGTTCTTTAAATCTATTCCCTTGAATCTGTTTTAGATCTTGACCATAATACATTTTTGGCTTCAGCTTTCACAGGAATAGATTCAAACATTGTTTCAGAATTGTAATTTGAAACTGTTAAGAATTTATCCTCTCCACTTGTTACTATGAAAATACATCATAAATGTCTACTTAAATATCCTTCATTATTCCAATCCCCACTTATAATTTTTTTACTATGTTTTCCCATTGTTGGTATTTTCTTTGCTTGTTTTTTTGTATAGAATAAAAGACCACCCTTATCTGATCCTATTGATAATATCCCATGACTTTTAGACCACTTAGCATATGATACTTTTGCCTTGGAATTATCTAATTCTATTTGAAGTAACTGAGAATTATTTGTGAATGGTGCCCATAAATTAACATGATTCAGACCATCCTTTTTAAATTTTTATTCTTCTATACTTATACAATGCAAACGAATTCACCATCCTTATCCCATTCTAATTGCAATAATTTATTATTTGTTGGCAATTAAATATCCTTTAAACGCTTCCCTCGCCTAATCTCATTTATGATGTATACTTATCTATGACATAAACTACTGATTTATCCCCTCCACAAACCAAGAAATTATAATCAAAACTCCATTAAAATATCACTGGCACTCTACCATTAATGTCATCTTTATATTCAAAAATTTAAGACTTCTTTGACATTTCTTTTAGTAAAATATATTAATTTATGAATCATTATTTTGAATTTCAATATCACTTTAAAGAAATCAATATATTTTTATATACATTCATTCATAATCCTTCAAATATCTTTTAATACCTTTTCTAAAAGTTATAACTTTTCAAACCAATAACCCCTCCTTTTAATTTACCTTTTGTAAAAAGACAATCTATTATTACTAGACTTGCACATTTATTATCCTTATTTCTTTCTCTCTTGTTTATTTTGAATATCTTTCTCTTAAATTCCTAGGTTTATTCTACTTTATTGAAATTATTTTATTTTTCTCAAATTGCATTAACAATATCATAATGGTTATATAAATTTTTTTTAATTATTATATTTACATCAATCAATAAATTAGTTTTACGAATAATCATATCATTAAATAACAATTCTTTTTCATATAAATAAATATATATTTTATTTTATATAAATACAAAGAATATTCTAAAATATATAAATTACCTTCTACCTATATTAATGGTCATTTATTGCAAAATATAATAGAATAGAATATTTATTCGAATGTTTGCAGTATAAATTTAATTAACCTATGATTACTAAAATTTAATTTAATATAAATATTATTATACAATATTTCTGAATAGTCCAAAATTTTCTTTTCCACCTAGACTGAATTGAAATGCTATTTCCTAAACTAGTCTAATTACAATTTTCACTTTATTTTAAATTTACCCAAGTGTAAAAGTAAAATTTACTTGGTGAGAGAAGCAATAGCTGACAAATTATACAGATAAAACCTGTATATTTTCATTAATTATTCAGACAAATTCTTTATGGGATATTACTATCATAATTGCTATTATGTTGTATTATTTCTGATTATTTTGAAGATTATTTTTCATAAACTATTATATTTGTTTTATAAAAAATAATTACAATATTTAGTTATTTGTCAATTATTTACAATGCACTAAAATAAAACTAATTTGTTTCCTAAGCCAATTTTACCTAAATTAAAAATCTCAAGTTAGTCAAAAAAATTGTTAAATTCTCCTTAAAGATCTAAGTTTAATGATGAAAGAAAATTGGAATCTATTTTAGAGAAAAGGAATTTTTAAAAGCAATTAATAGATTTAGTTATTCCTTTACATGAGGATGGTTAATAGATTATAATGAATTCTGATTTGTAGAGAAATGATCTATTGAAACATTATAAATAATTACCATCAAAACCTACTTTATTATTTGAGAAAGCCTTGAAAGGAATTCATCCTATTTAGCAAAGAGAATATAGAACCAAAGAATTAAATAAATTAGAAAAGAAGATTTAAGTTATAAATGAAAGAAATCCATTATAAGAGTCTTGGAAATCTCCATTTCTAACTTAACCTAGACTATTTAAATCATCTCGAACAGATGATGTGACTATTTCATAAGAGATGGAAGAAAATGGATAGAATGTTGTATTACTAAATGAAAACCTTAAAGGGTTTGGTTCACGATTAAGAACATATTTGGATTATGATAAAAATACAATTTTTGAAAAATAGAAAGGCAATCCCAAATATTTATATAGAGAGAATTTTGTAAGAATAATAAAAAATAATAATACAAAAGAATTAGATCTAGTAAAGGAATGGAATTTATTGATAAATTATGACAAATTAATTAATTATGCTGATATTTAAAGTCCTGAAATGAGATTTTAATAATTCGGTACAATTTCATCTATAAGTCATTATTAAAGTATCCAAGATTTTCATAAGAAGAAATTGTAATAGACAAATAATTAACCTACTCCTAATTCTTAAATTTCACCATAATTTATCGTAAAAAATTCAAGATAAAGTAATTCAACTGATCCTATTGATTTTGGGAAATCAAATTAGGTACTATTAGATGTATCAGAAGTTGAAAAAGTGTAGGATGATATTTTAATAAGAAAAGATACATTCTTAACATATTGTTAAGTATTTTGGGATTTGATAAGAAAGGAAGACGAAATAGTCGAAAGAGTGGTTTGGGCATTTTGTAAAAGTGATATAATGACATTCACTTCTTTTAAACATTTTTATAAATTGATTGTATTTTAAGAAGGCACATTTGATGAATACATAAAATTTACATTTGATTTTTTTATGGGATCTGATAGAAATGAAATTCCATTTACAGAAATCTAAGGTTTATTGAGATTATTGACATCAAGAATAGATAGAAAAGATCATGCTTTAAGTGATTAAATATTAATGGATATTGTAAATTAAATTCATAGGCCATAAGTTATCTCTAAAGAAACATTGTAGTAGTTAATCTTTGAAGATAAGATTCCTCCAACTGTCATAGTGAAAATGGTTTATGAGCAAGCATGACAATTGTGTGATTTATTAATTTTTATTCTAACACCTATATCCCAACAAAGTATAATTTAAATTTATAATATTGTAATTCAACACACTTCTAATAGTAATAATATTTAGATACATATTTATTTAATCAGGTAAGAAATTAATGATAAATAATTTATACAAAGCAAATTTGAGTTTAGGATCAAAATTTAAATTATCATTTTGATTTTCATTAATTCCCTCTTTTTTTGAATATTTCCCAGTATATCGAAATAAAAAAGTAATTCATATTCTTAAATTTATTTTCAATCTGATAATATATTTTTCTTAGTAAATGTTGTATTTGAAAAAAAAAGAAAAGTAATCTTAGATTCAATAATAATTAGACCTTTTAATTATTTCATCTAATTTATTAAAAGACTTTATATTAAACAAATGTTATAAATAAGATTGATTAGCATTTATAATGAATGGTCTTTGGTGGTATTAAGAAATAGTGCAGAGATGTATAATTTATGAAAGTTAGTAAAATAAAAAATGATTGATTGTATTATATTATTTAAGAATAGTTTTTAGAAATATAAATATAAATAAAATGGATGAAGAATTTAAATAAAAGTGGGGAATAGCAGCACTTCATAAGTATATTACAGAAAGAGATAAAGATAAGGATAAACCGATTTATAAGTTATTGCATGGAATGAATTTAGATGAATTAGGAGTACCTGTGTAAGAGAATAAGTATTATAAATGTTATTAGATCGTCTGGACAGCCTAAAAAGATTATTTCGCCGTTTATAGATGATAATGAAACCCAACCAGACCCTCTTTCAAAACCTCATGATTTGATTAAATAAAAGTTAATGCCTCGTCAAAATAGTGTGAGTAGAAAGAAAGAGATGTTTAGTTAATTTTCAGAGGAAACTAATTTTTATATATTTTACAATGTAATGGATGAAGAATAGTAATTGTGGGCAGTTGAAAACCTGTATATTAAATTTTAAGAAATATTTTAGGTATTAGAAAGGATGGATGTACAATTAGAAAAAGGAGCAATGGTTAAAGGATATCTAATTGATAAATAAGAATTTGTTTTCAGCAAAGTATTTCAGTATAGCAAATTGGAGAACAATGGAAAGTTCATAAATTGACATGTAAGAGTCAGATTTATGTACACTTGAATAATTTTTTAATAATTAAAATTAATGAATTTTATTGAATAATTTCAGAAAATTAAATGCGCAAAGCATCCTTAAGCATCTATTTCTAACCTTTGTTTAAATCAAGAATGTAAGGAAGAGCAATACTTTTGTTAAAATTGTATTAAACTTCATTTAAATCATTCTACCTAAATTATATATATGAAACAAATCGATAAGTTGCTTAAACATCATACTAATGTCAATGAAATAATATAGGATAAATAAGGATTAGAAGCTTATAATATATTTAGAACTTTTAAACATGCAGTTGAGAAAAGACTGAATCAACTTGAAGATGAATTGAGATAAGTTATATTAAAGATGGTAAATGACTAAAAGATAAACGATTATGGATATAAGTTTCTACAAAGTTTGAATTAATTTAATCAAGAAGACATAAAAGAGTTGAGATTGTTCTTGATCAATCATCAATAAAACATTTAAAATAATTAAATCATTTTTAAAGAAAAATAAAGTAAATAATAGTTAATACAACTCGCCCAATATTTATAAGACAAAATACCTTCCATCTAAAAATCTGTAATAGATCAATTAGATTGTGTAAACAGTACATTCTATACGAATACTGAGAAAGTTGAAAGATTAAGAAAAGTTTGGATAGGTATTCATTTTAACTAATCATTTAATTAGCTGATGATGGTCAAAGTAAACCAAGTATTTTCGATAAAAATACAATTAGAGCTAATATATTTTAAGTTAGAGATAAACAGTTATATTTAATAGGAATATATTAACCTATGCTTTACAAAGGAAGTTATAATTCCACTAATTATGATTCATAAGTTAAGACTCCTAAATTAATTTACAAATTACATGAGGACACTAATCTAACTAAATATATCTTTAAATAGCATAAAGTTTTAGAACATGATAAATTGTAAGTAGTTGATGGTCATTTATATTATATTGAATTCAGAAATCCAATAAAATTGTTACCAAATAAGACATATACTATTTCTATCTCTACTAAAGAGTCTAAACTATTCTAGACCTATCATTATTCTATCCCTGTTATAGATCATCCTTTAATCAAATGGTAAACTGAAGATTTGACTGATTCTGACATTTTCATTAAAGGTCCTTATGTGTAACATATTTATTCCTATGCTAACATTGATTAAATCCCTAGTTTGGTAGTCAAAATATGAAATATATCAAAAAACAATCATTATATAAATTAATATTATAACTAATGAAATATTGTGAAACTGACTATAAGAATAAAAAATCAAAGTCAATCTTCAATAATATTTCATTTAAATTCTCCTTCTTAATAACAATAACGTATTCAATTTTAATTAAACATTAATTTATCCAATTATAATTAATTATCCTTTTTATAAGTTATTATTTTTTATTAATAGTCATATTATTAATGCTAGAAAAGTATTCTTTGTAATTACTTAAATTATTTTTAAATTAATTAGATATATCTATAAACTTAGGAATATCATTTTAACTTTACTTAAATCAATGTTTTTAAAATACATTTTTTTCAATAGTATTATTTATATTTTCAATATTAATTTTAATATATACTATTGAGTGTTTATTTTTTAAAAAATACGAAAAATAAATAATAAATATTTATGATTTTTTACTATGACAGATTAGTTTTAATTTGAATTATAGTCTTTTTTTAAATGATCAATGATACTGAAAAGATTATGTAGAGTTATTTTAAAGATTTATTGGAAACATTTTGAATATACTGGTAGTTTATCTTTTGATTTTTAGAGACCCAATCATTTTTAAATACAAAAACTTATGGAATTTGGTGATTTATAATATTAATTTATGCTAATAATAATAAGAGATATAATTGTTTTTTGCTTCTTTGATTACTAGATATTTATTAAGTGATTAAATTAATTTATTTATAAAATGGACACATTGAGATTGAGTGTTTCTTAGATTGATTTTGAATACAATAAATTAGACAATATGCATTCCTCAATCACTTTATATAATGATACGCAACATCCAATTGCTTTTAAAGTATTTATTTATGAAATTCTTTAATATAGTTTAAAGCTACCAATCTCAACATTTTCATGGTTAGACCACCTATGGGAATTGTATAACCTAGATAAAACTAATTAGTCAATATTACACTTCATAGCAAAGTTCTTGAAAATAATTCAATTAAAGATTTCAATGAAAAGTTATAATTGATTACAACAATAATACCTTAAGGAGTTTAGGATGCTGGACCGATATTTTTAGATAAAATGAGGAGATTTGAAAAATAAAGAATTAATATTGCTATTCTTACCAAAGATAGAAAAATCGTTGCTTAAAGTCAAGGAAATTAAGGCCAAATGTTCTAATCTGTTAATAAATAATTTGGATAATCAGAACCTACACGTGTAATTGCTATTCCTACAGCTGATAAGGCTAAAATTGAAGCTGAATACTTTTGCAATAAATTTGAAGTATTACAATAAGAAGTCACTAAAAAAGAATAAGAACTAGTAAAAATTTATTTTAATTTTGATAGCAAGATGTATAAAAATTTAACAATACTTTAATTGAAAGAACAAATATAAAACCTGAATCTGGAAAATTGGATAAACTCATTTTCCTAATATCCTTTCTTGTGTCTTTTTTATTAAGTTTGAATTATCAAAATCAAATTTTTTAAGCAATCAAATTATGATTATATATATTTATTAATGTGTTATAAATAATATCAATCTAGAATCAAATCCATCATATTTAATTCTTAAAACTCAATTATATTACTTAAACTTTATTTTAAATATTTTAATTCATCCATAATCAAAGTTTGTAATCGAAGTTTGAATATTTTAATATCATAATAATTAAAATTACATATTATAAGTTAAAATATATAAATTTTTAGAATAAAAAATATATCATTTAATTATTTTTTAATACGAATTATTTATAATTAAATTAATATAATTTAGGTTGTTTTGTGTTATTTTTAAGATTAATTAATCAAATTCACTATCGTAAACAGCAAATTGTTTACATGGATATAAAAGATGCTTTAATTCAAGAAAACTTTAGAATCAAACTTATAAAAACCAGAATATAACAATATTTTTATTTAAGAATGTCAATATTAATTACATATATAAAACAATGTCACATCTTTTTAATTATTTAAAATTTTTTATAGATATCTAATTACATATGTATATAAGATTTAAGTCCTACTAGATTGTATATAATTAGTTTTAGCAGCTCTATCTAAGTATAAAGTTAGGTTTTTAACTAAAAAATAGATTAACTAATAAATTAAATCTTCTTTATATAACTAAGATGAGTTATTTGAATAAGCTTAGAGTCTCAATTTCAAGGCATACAACAGAGATTGAAGAAGAAAGTTGTAAAAAAAAAGATTATTCCAACAATTAAAGGATAAGATGGTCGCCAGATGAAGACAAGAAATTGAAAGCATATTTGTCCATTTTTGGCCATCGTTGGCTTAAAATAGCATAGGAAATAGGAAATAGAAATGCCTCTTAATGTTGTTAAAGGTGGAAGAGAATTAAAAAAGTTGAAGGTTTTGAATCAAATAAGGCTAAACGATGGACTTAAAATGAAGATGAAACCTTGTTAAGAATTTATAAATAAGTTGGACCATTATGGAATCTAATAGCTTAAAAAATGAAATAAAAAACAAATAAATAGGTGAGAAGAAGGTACACGAATTTTCTTGATCCAAAACTTAATCATGGACCTATAACTGATGCTGAGGATGAAATAATTTATAATGAATATTTAAAGTATGGATCTTAATGGAGCAAAATATCAACAAAAATACCTGGAAGATCTGTATATTATCATTCTTAAATATTTTTTAGGAAAATATGGTTAAGAATCGCTTCTATTCCTGTATAAAGTAAAAGTACTTAAATTAGCCTAATCTGTACTTCAAGGTCAAGCCGTTAGAGAAAATAGAAATGAGATAAGATGTAGATCTTTTCCAAGAAGATTAAATACATCATGAGTTCTAAGAATTAGATAATTAAGATCTATATAATGATTCTAATTAGATAGTGGACAATAATTAATCAAGTTTTTATTGGGGTATTGAATCAAAAGGGAATTTGTTTCACCCTCTTAGATGAATTAATTATGTACACGTTTTAATTGTATAATTTTTTTATATTTTTTTATAAGGAGTAGAATTCTGATAATTTTTTAATGTCTCTTGAATGAAAAATGTTGAAATGATGAAACAATATCAAATAAATAGCTCAAGTTTATTTTACGTTACTTTTGTCTAATATAATTCAAATTTAATTATTAACCTAACGCATTTCATAATATATATACTTTAATTGTAATTTATGAGATTTTATTATTGTTATCGTTTTCATATAAAAAGATAGCTTTTTATTAATCAATACAAAATGAAATGATTTATAGTCTTTAAATTACATTTTTAAAAAAGAAAGAAAGCAATATTAATTAAAAGAAAAAACAACTTAATTATTTTGATAATAGTAATTAAGAATGATTATTTATGTTAAATTTTGAAAGTTTTGTTAAAGTTAAGAACAAAAGTAGAAGTGACAATTCAAGGATTAATAATTTAATTTATTATTATGATAAAATCAATAACCTTGAACACGTAATGGAGCACTTTGACTTTTGACAAATTTAGCATAGACAAAATATCCACCAATACCTATGATAATAACTCCAAAGATGACTATCAAAGTAATCCACCACCATTTGCTGCCACTTTTACTAAAAGAATATATATGATTAATTACGAATCGTCATCATTTGGATCGGGACCAGGAGGATTAGGACCAGGTGGATTCTTTTTAGTTAAGTGAATAACTCCTTTAGCAGATCCATAATCATTTCTGGCAGTTATGTATACATTTTATTCTTTAATTTAATCACCTTTTTGAATAAATAGTCTTGGAAAATCAGTTACTCCATATTTAACAAGCATATTTTCTTTTTATGCAATATTAAAAACAAGATTGGTATGGAGAACAGGCTAAAAAAAATAAAATAATATAATATACTCTTGCTTATGCAGCATCTTTTGAAAGAGTCATGACAAATTAAGTAGAAATTGATTAGGTTTATTCATCTTCTTCGCCTCCAATAAGAGTAATAACTTTAGTTTCTCCTTCTTAAAGATTATTATGATCAATAGTTGGTAATAAATAAACAGCAGCTAAAATACTTTATTAATTAGTGTAAGCGACAGCAGCATGATCTTCAAAGAGGGCAAGTTTATTAAGTTATGTCCATGTTCCATAATTTGCAAGTAAAAATGGTATTGAAGCATCATTTCTTACAGGTGCTCCTTTATTGGTAGGATCCGATATATCAAAAGTAAAAGTGACAGCATAAGTGGCCATGATATTTGTGGAAATTAACACAGTTGATAATAGTTACTTATCTTTTTTAGTTGATTTGACTGCTCTAATTTAATAGAAACGAGTATGACTTTTAATTGCAAATTGTTTATCAATTAATCCATAGAGTTCAAATTTATCATGTTATGAAAATTTAATGTTTCCATTATCCCAAAAGAGATCAACAAACCATACTCTATATGTTGCACTAGATAATAATAATTTATAGTAATTGACATTTCCAACTTCATATTTAATAACATCAAAATCTGATGCTTAGAATGGAATAGTAGCTTCAGTACTCAAGAATTATGAATTGATAACTTTTCCTGCATCTAAATCCCAAGTTTTAGCTTCTATATTAAGATTGACTTTATGAACTCTTACAGTTCCATCATATAGGGTTGGTTTATCATTATAATTATCCAATACAAATAGAATTCCATCTCTGTATAATAATTTTGATGGATATTTTGCGCCTTATGCAATTTATTAAACTGTTGGTGTGGCTGCAGTACATGATTTACCATCACAAAATGATAAATAAATGTTAACAATGCCTCTTTCTACACATCCACTAAATACGACTTTTCCGTCATCAGTAGCTGTAATAGATCTACAATCAGCGCCAGTTCCGACAGGTAATTTATGTGTTCCAACCCATTTTCCATTTGCATCTTAAAATATTATTGAATCACTTGTTTGAAAGATCATTTCAGTACCTGCAGCGACTCCATCTACGAAATGTTATTAATATTATGATCCATCTGTAATATGGTAAACTGGATTGACGATTTAAATTAAATGTGACTCACATTAATCGCAATCAGCATCATATTTAATAACTTATCCAGATTACCATCCTGTTGTTTTTATTTCTAAATATTGATCTGCTGCTTAATTGGTGAATACGAAATTTTGATTTTATTTTGTTAATTCATCTTAATTTACATCAATATAGGTTTAAGTATTTACGTATTTGATAGGATATGAAATGGATTTAGGTTTTGTGACTGCTTAATTTGTAATATTGACGGTTGCTTGAAGATTTGTTACATATTGATTTGATAGATGAGATGGTTATAAGATTGCAATAGCATCTCTTAAAAATCCAATCATCTTTTATATGTTTTGTTAATTGTTAACATACATATACATTTGATCATGTCCAGCTGCAGCCATATTCATGAGTTGACCATCAGGTATTTTCAAATGTGTTTTAACAACTTTATGTAATGATAATTAATAAAGCACATCTGATTCATAAACTAAAATTACTGTTTCTTAAGATGATGGATCTAAAGCACGTACAAATAAGAATCCAGTTTAATAACAGAAGTCAGTTGTTAATGGAGATTAGATGACATAATCATAAAGTGGTAATTCTTTCATCAAATAAATATTATTCAATTTCTCGTAATTATATTCTTGGATCTTGAATCCTAATGTTGCACTCTTCTACACAATGAAAATAGTTTTCATGCCTAAATATGCTCTAACTTCAGCATCAGGTATGATATCAAACACATATATCAAAGTAAAGGTATTTCTCATGTCTCCAAAGAAAATACAATCTTTAGATTAAATTAATACGAATTCACTCTTGAGAGCAGGATTGCCAAACACTCTTTTTGGTTCAAATGTTCTTTCACTACCTTATTCTTTCAATGTGGCACTAGAAATGATATGTTTTGTTGGAGTGGGGAAGAATCCAAACCAAGCATCAACTTCTTTCTTCTTTGGTAAGACAACATAGATGGCTTTTCTTAAAACTGTAAATGATGTTATCTAATTTTCAGGAATTTCCTCATATGGTATAGTATATAAAGGACCTGATTAATCATGACTACTTTCGTAGATTGAAATTTAATAATCATGCTCAATAAATTATAGAGTTAAAATGTCACCTTCTTCTGCATCCCAATCAAATTATGAATTACTTGGATCTAATTTATTAGGAATCTTAAATTTTGCATGTTCTTCACAATGAACATCCCTTGATAATTATGTTTTTGTTATGCATTCAAATATTTCAATTTGCTTATTTGATTCCAACTAGTAAAGGAACCAGAATTTATGAGCATCAGTCCAATGTGGATCAATTAATACATCTGCATATGCTACATCAGTGACAGTAGGAAAAGTCAATCCAGTAACATTTAATTCCCAAACTGTATGAATATCTACAATAACATGATCCTTTTATGATTCATCTCCATTTGTATAAATCAAGTTTGGTCCTGCTGCTAATTCTTAAACAAATATAGGATCAGATGGATATTACATTACTTATGGAAATGGATCATGATCAACATCATAAATGTTGGTATCACCTTCTTTAATTATTTAATATTTTAAGAATGCTGTACATCTTCTCGAATCTGTTCCTATGGCTGAGAAGTAAACTTCATTATCTCCAAGTGTAGCATCATAAGAATGAACTGCTATTCTTGCATAACCAACTTCATATCTGTATGCCAATGAATTTGTTATAGCAATCAAATCTGGTTCATAAGGATTTGCTAAGTATATTTTTGTTAGTAATGTTTCAGTGTGTATTAAGTATTGATGATCAGAATTATAGATGTAGAATTTGTTTCCACCAGGATTCACAATCAAGAATTATTGACTTGCAAAAATAAATGATGGATGTTTGGCATCAAATGCATCTAACCATCCTCCTTTTTATACTCCATCAATATATTCAACAACCGATTTTTAATGAACAACTGCAATATGAACATGACTTACTCCCTCATAATCAATTTTATTATTAACATCGAATGCATAAGCTAAATCTGCTCCTACATCAATTTTTCTCTTGAATTTAAATTCAGATTTTGAATTAACATAATATACAAATATTCCATTATAAGCATCCAAAACATAAATATCACCGTTTGGCATAACTTTAAAATCTATTAAAGTAAACTTAAAGTTCTCTTAATCTTCTTATTTTATTCCCAAATCTTGTATCAACAATCCTCTATCTAAATGCTATGCTGTTTCAACAATTTCATTCTTGTCATTATTTCTCAACAAATCAATTATGCAATCGCCGTCTAAATTTGTAATGCTGCTTCCTGGAGTTCCGTATGCATATTGACCTCTTAATAAAATTCTAAGGGGTTCTTCATTAGAACCATTTCCAATATTTTGAGCGTTGTAAACATGATATTATACCTTTCTATCGGTAACAGTCTTATATTTTCTAGAATAAGAAAATTCCGATATAATTTCAGCTGGAGTACCCTTCTTTACAATATAAACATAATTTTTTCCTGGTATGGGATCATCTCCTGTTTATTCTTACTGTTCTATACAATCAACCAAAAATGTGTCTCTGTCAACATATTCAAGATCCAAACATTTCATTAGACGATTGTTAGTAACAAATTCAATTTTATTTGAATCTGGAAATGAAGGGGCAACATTCATCTATATTTATTTTCTAAGATAGGATGTTATAATTTGTTTACCCTTCGGAATAGTAAATCCACCAAGAATAGTCATCAGGATCTTGACCCATAAAAGCAAAATCATTGGTCCATGCTCCAGTTTCTGGAATGTCGAAAGCTCTGATTGCTACTATTTCAATATGTGCTAAAATTGTTAATATTGAAATTACGAGCAAAATGATTAACTTCACTAATCCTATGTAATGGTTATTCTAGTTAGAAAAGACTTGTGGGAGAATCCAATTCATAAACTAGATTATCACCTTATATAAATTTTCTGATTTCCCATTTATAATATTCTTTCACTGTTGGGTAAACATGGTCTTAATCAACAACAGTTACTAAAGTATAAAAAACTCTTTTACCACAAGACGGGATAACCATAATTGGCAATAATGCCAATAGGTACATGTTTGCTGTGAACATAATAATTAAATTAATGAAGGATATGTTTAATTTTTCCACATATAATATGACATCATAATGCACAAATATATATTCTTATACTCATTGTGCCATATTATTATTTTTATTTTCGGTGATGACATCAGGAATCTTAATTTTGATCGTAATTGCTGTAGTAGCCGCTCAAGAGTAGCTCAAACTCTAACCGTGCGATACGAAGCTTTCTTCTCTAAAAATATTTCCTTCAACAGGGGAAACCATAGAATGGGATTTAAAGGACACTTTTTTTGAAGGTGCTTATTTATAATACAGTTTAAGTCCTTCTTAAACATTATTCTAAATTTAAAAACCATTTGCATAATTGAGTAATCCTAAGCCTCATTTTGAATCAATTAATAGGGTTACAGCTGTTCGCGCTTTAACAGAGAAAGGTCAAAGAGTGTGGTTGAATCACTTTGTTTTTATTGAAGTAGAATTGGATTCAATAGATTTATTTTATGCAGAAGGCGCATAAGGCGATAATGCTACTCCTCCTTAATTCAATAAAAAGATTAGTATAACTACAGGCAGTTCCTATGTCTCTTGTCTTGGAGTAGACTATTTGAATAGAGATTAATTTATTTTGGATTGTATAGATTCTTAGAAATTGCCATTCACTAATAAATTTTTTATTGTTGATAAAAATGGAAATTCAAGGATTCATTAAAATGGCAATTATAATGATTATAAAGTAAACACAAAGAGAATATCGCAATCAATAGTGTTTACAACTAAATTAGGACGTGAACATACATTCTTCTTTAGAGCAACTCCAGCTTATGCAACACAAACTACAGGATTAGATTAATCCTCTCTTCTTGAAGTATTCTATATAGAAAGCGATGGTACACCAAGATTGTAGAGTGTTTTGGATGCACCAACTTTAGGTGTTGTTTTAGATGTATAAAATCCTGAGAAATTTATTTTCTCTTTGATTGATTTCAAAGTATTTCCTAACGGCTTAGTTTATATATTGACAGCAAAAGATGGAGTCTACATATTGTAATTCTTAGGAAACGGTGAATTTGCTTTCGTTGATAGAATAGTTACATCAAAGGATTAAGCATATGAATTTGATGTAGACTACTTATTGCAAAAAGATGGAACCATTAAAGAAGTGATTGCAATCTTATATAATGATTATGTTTAAATTGTTGAAGGTAAGAAACCTATAAATAATTATATTCTGGATTTTACAGCCTCCTACCCAGCAACATTAGTTATTTCATAATAATTCTTAATTATCTAACAAAAAGGAGTCACATATTTATTTAGTACTGAACATGAAGATTTAATTCACAAAGAAGTTTTAGAAGGAGCGAAAGGATACATAATAAACCCCTATGAGACTGAATTGATTTCGATAACTCAAATAGATTCTAGAAGATATTCACTTACCCATGGTTTATTAAAATTTCCAAGCACATAAACTACAACATAGACTCTATAATCATTTACATTAACAGCTACAGATACATCTTCATAATAATGCAATGTAACAATCAGTTACAGAGTGTATAATTCTAATGACTATTCGATCCAACCTACAGATGAACTGTAACTTCCAAGTCTCCTCTAAGATATTCCAGAACCATTTAATATTGATCCACTTGCATCAGGACCTAATCTCAATTATAATCAGTTGATAACGTAATTAGATTCTACAACAGTCATCGCAAAAATTACTTAGTTATAAGAGATGCTTCTCGAATCGATTAGTTTACCAAGTCCATCTTTAATAATATATTCAGATGTATTAATATTGGATGCAGAAGATGAGAGTTATGCTTTACTTGTGTAAACATCAGACAAAAATATTATAATATATCAATGTCATATAAGAGATAAATTCAAAGCAAGATCAGTTTGTTAAGAATATTAAAAATTCTAAATTAATTCTACATTGAATTTAAATAATTTCATATGGTGGTATCAAGGTTTCAATATTTATCATCTTGCCTTGGACAATGATTATCAAGCTACCATTAGAGTTAGCGGTGTTAATGGAACTAATGTGGTTGAAACAATAGCATATCCATAACAAACCCTTAATAAGATTACAAGTGTAACTGTATTGAAAGATAGATTTTACTTTGTTTTAGGAAATAAATAATAAATACATATACGTTCTACTTATAGTCCATTTGAATTAGAATATACCATCACAGAAGCCTTGCTTAGAGATAGAGGATACACTGGCTCTTGGAATCCGTAAAGAATTTTTGGAAACAGAGTTCATAATTCTTATCTTTTGTTTATTTCAAATGATGACAATGTAATAGTTGCTGATTATCATACAGAATTTACAATTATCAAAACAATAACATTGAGTAAAGGATCAATAGACATAGCAGTAGGATTGGAAAGCTTCTTTGTAATATTAAAATCAACAACTTAAAATTTAATTTAAGAGTACGATCTTTAAAATTTAAATTCTATCCATTTAATGAAAAATGTTCCTTTGTATTGGTACACACTTTAAACTCCATTATAAACAGACTTTTGTTCTGATACTGGAGTTCTATTTGTAAGAGCATATGATAGTAAAAGTGCATAAACAGTTGTTTTGGTTTATGGTCCTGGAAAATTACTAAGGGATTCATTATTGAAAGTGATTCCTTTAGGAAGTAGAATTGCAGATGGAACATCACTTGTTATGTCAACTGCAGGATCCAATTAGATGGTATTATATGTTAATAGCGGTACGTTACAGAAAGTGTATTCTTATTTTAATAATCCTGTTCTTACAATCTAACCAAATTATGATGCATAATCATATTTTTCAGTCTATGCAATAAAATTCCAAGTCACCAATTATAATGACATTAGTGCTATTACATATAATTAGGTAATTAACTTAATAAATACTTAAATCAAAATAAGAATTGAACAAAGCGTTCTTGATTAAAGACCATAGAATATAACAAAATCAGAATAAAATCTTGATTTGGTTGCTGATTGGTTTGATGGCTAAGTAGTTTAATTAGACATAGATTGCAACTAGTGTGATTCTTATATTAGACCAATTTAAACAGTGTAAAAAATTGGTTCTGGTTCATTTAATGGATATCATATTATTGATGCTGCTCCATTTAAAGGGTCAAGAACTTTATATTTAGCTAATTCTGGAACAATTAGAGTTTTGATTGTTGATAATGAAAATAATGAAGAAACCAGCTATTCAATTTCCCTCTCTACTACTTAAGCTTAATCATGCAATCACATTAGTGCTACTGAAGATGGACTATATATCTTTGCCACTTGCCTACTAAATAATAATAAAGTATTCCATGTTGCTAAATGTACAACCACTGGAATACTTGAATGTCATTAATTTGGTAATATTCAATAAATCGATGGAATATCCATAGTCTCTTAATTTGCTGTATAAGGCAATTATGTTTTTGTCTTAAATGGAAATCCCTAAAGGCCAAGAAGTTATGAAGGATCTCTTCATGTTTATAAATGGTCAGCTGATTCATCATAAGTTACATTTGAACTTAAATAAACATTTGACAAAGGATTCTTCAATGGTTAAACATGTTATTTCAGCAGTTTCTATATTGCTCCTTTCAAAATTGGACTTGTAAACTATCTTAAAGTTCTAATTGTAGATTCCTAACAAAATTTGTATTCCGTAGATGCAACTTTGAACACATAAGGAGTTATTACATGGTAAACTGATTTCACCTAGTTAAATCTTTACACATTCATCAATCAAGGTCAATTTGTTTCAAAAACTAGTTTATATTTTCAAGTCTTAGAATTAGGTACTCCAGTATATTAATCAAGTGATCAAACACTTAGATTAAAAGTACTTATCACTACTGATACATCTGCTCATTATGCCATTTCTTTAATATTTGATGCCAAGAAAGTTTCTACTGGATTTCCCTTAAGCTTTCAAAATGTGATATATCTTTTGAATTAATATTCTAATTGGGTAGCTTTAAATAAAGCTCAAACAGGAAATGATTATGCTATTATTGCATATACTGATAATAGTCAATTATTGTTAGCATCATATCTCTTACCAAAAGATCCAATTTAAGGAGTGCCTTTGATCAAATTTGTAGGTGGAACATAATCCAAATATGGATATCCTCAAGTAACTGATTTCTTAGCTTATATTCCAAAAAATAACCTAATTGTAATCAAATTTTTATTTATTATTTATAGCCAATACTGTATGCTAACATTATTAGAGATGTTGATATCAATGAAAACCTATTATAAACATATTATTTGAATCCCACTTATCAACTTTATGTTTATAATGTTGGAGGAGATGTAAACGAATAACTTGTTTAACTTACTCTTCTAAATGCCTTCACCTCTGATACTGGTTATGTTTTATTATTATAAAAAAAATCTGAATAACAAGAACAAGACAAATCATTTTGGGAAGCAGTCACTGATGTTTTTTGGTGACAAAAATAACAATTGAATTATTAATATAAAATTCTATTATATTTATGAAAAATATATATTTACAATTATATTTTTTAATTAAGAAGAGAATTATGTAGCTTTATATAAAAATTGGATATTTTAAAAGGATAGAAAAAGTTTGAAAATTTCGAATTAGATGAATAATTAGGAATATATTATATCTATATCATTATGAGAATAAAAATAATATAAAATTGTTCATTATTAATATATTTATAAAGCAAATTAATAATTAATAATGTTATTATTAATTTCGATATTCATTAGACAGATAGAAACTTGCAGTAACTATTTCTGAAATTCATTAGATGTTTTGAAAAATGATTTAGAAATAAGTATTTCTACATATGAAAATATGTATTGGGAAATAAAAGATGAATTAATAGAAGGAGAGATGACAAAATTTAGATTGGAAGGAGAGAAGATTGAGACATACTTCAAATTATAATAGCCAAATGATATTTATGATTAAAAATAATTTCCTTATTGTATGAAATTAAAGCTTAGTTGTAGAGATTTAAGAAATAATCAAGGCTAGATCATATAGAAAAGGAGAATTTTGGTTGAATGAGTATAGTTTATTGGGATATGATTCTCAAGGATTTCATATATATATAATATAGGATGACAAATATGAGAAATTGAGTCTTTAATAGGTTTGTACAGATTTTGATTATTTGGATTAAAATAATTTTGTGGTTGTGTGTCATAATAACTAAGAACTATGGATTGAGATTGTAAATAAAAATGGAACTATCCTTCATAGTTATTCAGCATATGTTTAGTAGAAGAATAAGTTTGAATTGGCTATTTATAGAAATAAATAAATTACTTATTTGTTAATTTACATTCCAGCGTATTCAGAAGAGATAATAAGGTTATAATCAACAATTAATGTGTTTATCATAGATTCTTATTAAATAATACAAACACCTTTTTATTTGGATAAAATAAAATTATCAGAACTATTTTAGAATGAACTTAAATATTTTTCAGTAATTGATGTTTAAACTTATTCGAGTACTCTGTATATTTTAGATTATAAAATGGGTCCAATATCTTTAGAATTAGATTCAAATGGTAATTTTACACGTGCTAAATTAATAACTTCATCTTCATATGTAGTGGAGTATTATGGCTTTTAAATTCGAAGGTAAGATGAACTTGTTGTATTTGGATATATTAAGTAAAATTAAATGAGTTTGAGAATACTAAAAAATGGGAGATTTGATAATATTGTTAGAACATTTGAGAAGGATGATTTTACTCTAGGGAATAGTATCTTATAAATAACTCCTAATTATTATTTGATAAATTCTGATAAAGAACTGATGGTTTTTGATGATTTTTAGTATGTAGATCGAATGTAAATTTAGAATTAAGTTTTTATTGCCAATCCTAATTTTAATTTATATATTATGTTTTATTCAAATAGAGCTGAATTATATGAAATTAGTTCAGGTATATTGATGTTTTAAAAATAATTATTAAAATTAGAAAATTAGAAATATTTTAAATTAATAGAGATAGAAAATATCAATTGTTTTGTTAATATAGTGTTAATCGTACATGACAAATTGGATGCAAAAATCCATACAAATTATTAAACTAACTTTTATCAAGAGAAAATATTGTACTATCCTCCTTATCCTTAAACTTATTATACATGGTCAAGGGTGACAAATGGACCAAATGTATAATAATCAATAACAATAAAAAATGATTAATCAAAAAAAATCGAACTTAAATTTCTCTCTCTATATCCTTTGACTATCACAGGAATAAGTTAATTTGATTAGAGAAATGTTATATTCAGTCTTATTAATAATAATCTAGGCCTCAACTAATACTTAGTTTAAACTGAAAACTTAAGTGCTTTTATCTATCAATGTTCAATGAATGGATTAGAACAAAAGTGCTTATAAAAGACTACCTTTTATCCGTTAGTATAATTGGTTGATGATAATATAGTATGGTCAGAAATTAGTATGTATAATTCGTATATTGGAATTAAGACTTAAAATAATCATGTAATAACAATTTATAGAGTTGGAGATTAGAAAATCATTTAAGTATTTTAAATAAAGACATCATTTCAAGATGAGAAATAATAAATCACTGATTTTGCTATAAATGAAATTTTTGTATTTGTATTAATAGGAGGAATGAATGAAATATAAATCTATTCCTTAAATCTGAAAAGACAAATTGATACAATATCAAATATATGTAATGCTTAGAAGGTTTATATTAGTAACACATTTAATAAGAATCTATTATTCGTCAAGTGTAATAACATAATAGTAATTGGACATTATTTAAATGAATTCAATGTTATTTCTGAAATTTAAGTAACTGAATAATTAAATGTTTAATTGTTATTATCTATATTTCGATCTACTCTCGTTATTGTTTACAAGACAATTACTGATTAAGGTATTTTATAATATTTGATTCATAATTTGAATACTGTGACTCTGTTAAGGAGACTACCATTATATTATTATTAATTACCTTAAATGCTTTAATTGGCTTCTAATCCTTAGAAGAATCTAATTTTGGTCACTGCGTATTCAGTTTACACTTAAAGTACAGTTATTTTAATTTATTAAATAAATGAATATCAGCGAAATTCATTGTTGAAAGTTATTGATACTTATGATTATTTTGAAAGTGAATTAAATTATTGTGTAGCAGGGATTGATGATACAATTATTTAGTTTATATATAAAGGATAGGTTTATAGTTATGTGTATTTTGAGTAGCCAAGAATTTATGTTGATTATTTGACTGAGTCTAGTCATTATTAATCAACTTTAATATTGTAATAATAGGAGTGGAATGATTACTATGAGTTGAAGAGAGAATATAATAAGGAGATTACAATAGTTGACATGTAATTGTAAATGTAATGGATTAATAAGAATATAAAGTTGGAGTTTATTGAATCTAAGCTGAATTAGATGATTGAAATATAGAATGATTGGATTTAAGGTTAAAGGATTTAATTTAAATTATCTTGTATATTGTGTACAACTGATAATGATAGTGGTTAAATTTATTTGTTAAATCGATTTCAAGAATCTAATTTATAAATATAATCAAAATTTATATAATAATTAATAAACTTTAATTCAAATTTTGTTTTGATTTTGTCAGAATTAACAGGTACTAAATAATATTTATAATTTATGAATAATTTTGGAGAGATTTCGACTTAAATAGAATTATAAACAGATTTGAATAATTATGTAGCGACAAAATTGTTTTTATTAACATAATAAATATTGCTTATTTTGTATGAAAATCCTGCTGCTTAAAAACCGTAATTAAGATATTATTATTGTTGGGAAGAGAATGAAAAAAATAATTGTAAGTTTATAGGGAAAATGGATTTTAAAGATCGAAGGATTATAAAAGAAATAAAGTACGTGAATAATGTTTAAATAATTTTAACGGAGAATTTGATAGAATAACCAACAATATATTTTTATAGTTTGGAAATTGATAATTAATAATTGATAGTGAAATAATTTGATTTGATAATAAATAAGGATTATTTCCATAAGAGTTTTAATGTGACATCAATGGATGTGTTAAAGACATCTACTATCGAAGGTTGCCTGATCTTGTCAGAATATAGAATTGGTGTGATAGTGATAAAAATGATGTTGAGAAAGGATGAGGTTTAGATAAGTTAATATGAATATTTGGAACTTCCTTTCAATCGTTAGAAATTGGTGAAACCTTTAGAAAATAGATTTATTAAGATTGAGATTTATAAGGTGGGGGTTAATGTATGCAATGTGATATTGGTAGACGAGATTAACGAGAGTTATTAATTAATGTTGATTTAAGTGAAGGCGAAATTCGAGATCTAGATCATTTAAGTGTTTTAGAAATTGGGTAACATAATCAAATAAAGTTCAATTGGTCTTTTGGATAATTATCTCATTTAATTGTATACACATGAGAATAAATATTATTTTTGTCTTTACGATGTTGATTACAATAAAGATGTGAGGAGTAATGCAGAGATATGTAAGGCTGGTTTGAAATTCTCTGGGTATAATATGATTTTATCAAAAAATTTTATAGTAAGAAGAAATAGTTTGGGGATTTATTAATTGTTGATAAATATGTATAATGAGAGAGGTTTGTAAATATACACAATAGATTCAGCTGTAAAGATTGTAGTGAAGAATGCTTCGGAGGTAAAGAATTACACAGTGAATATAATAGCAATAAATCCATATTAATAAATATAGTTAGGAATAAACATTACTTTAGTGGCATCTAATGAAGGAGACTAAGAAATGAAATTGTTTTTTGTGCTTTTGATAGTGGTTGTGGCAATTCTATTAATTGGTATAATGATTTGCGTCGGAATCCATATTTGTATTAACAAACATCGTAAGAGAAGACGATCATATAAGGAAATTTAATGATAAGCTAAAATATATAATTATAATTTGATGACATAATTCATTTGCGTCATGATATTGTCTGCATACTTTGCCTTTCTTGGCGAGGCATCAGAATGTGGTATAGAAGTTGATTGATATAATTAGAATCTTTGGTATAAGAGTACACAATCATAGGAACAGTGAATGAATCTATATCTTGGGATTTGAGAAAAACATTTTTCAGAGGAAGTGATTTGAAATTCAATGTTTCATTATCAGGTCTTTCATATGTAAATACATACGATCCCATATAGAAATTGGGATTTGGTACCAATCATGGAGATGAAGGTAAACTAGATTATCTAATATTTTTATATAGACATAGGAGTAATACTAACTCTTAAACCACTATTGAATTAAGAAACAAGAGCATGGATGAATGATTTCATTTTTCTAGAATAAAATGAAACAGATGTTGATATTCATTATTCACTCAAGTATAATTATTTTATAATGATTAAGTCATCCATTATATACTGCTCAGGTACCATATTTTTCAGATTTCATAACAGTCCATAAAAGTGATTCTTTAGTTTGCTTTGATGCTGATTTTGTTACTGAAACTACAATTATAGTGGATTGCTCAACTGCTTTAGCTGGAGTAGCTAATGGGTTCCTTTTTGTCGATGTTGTCACTGGAGAACGACACATATAAAATAATGACAATCCTCACAATTACAATAAGACAAAAGCCAGAAAAATTGTGACTCTTAATTATACAGCCAAGAGTCAAGAATCAGATTCTGTTGGAGCGGCTGCTAAAATATATTTGTTTAGAGGTGAACCAGCCTGGGCAACAGAAAACTATACTAAGGATAAATTAGATAATGATTGCGAACTTGAAGTGTTTTTGATCGACTTCAAATCTGAAGACGACTAAAAATATATAGCTATGTTGAATACTACATTGTTGAAAAAATTATTACCAGAACCTGTTGATAATTTCACACTCATAGACTTCTAAGTTGAACCAAACGGAGAACTTTATGTTTTAGATGCATTTCATGGAGTTTATGTCCTCAAAATTTTAAGTGATAATACATTTTAGTTATTATAACATTTTGAAAATCCAACCAAAGAATAAATCTATGCTTTTGATTTCAATTATTTAGGCAACCCAGACGGAACTTTTATTTAACATTTAGTTATAGGTTATAAAAATAAAGTTGTTGTTTACTAAGATTTCAATCCAAAATAAACATTCGAATTGCCTCATCCTGCAGTTTATGGAGAACTAAAACTTTCTATGAGTTAAGAATTTTTGGTTGTCGTTTAAAAATAAGGAACATACCTCTATCACATAGAGGAAGCTATGTTACTCTATAAAAATGAAGATTACTTTGAATAAGTTCTTGTTAATCCATATTACCCTGATTTAGTCGGAATTAATTAATAATAAGCAAATAGATATGCACTTAGTAAAGGATACTTAACCATGTTCTCTTAAAAAACACCAAGTTAGAATCAAATCCAATTTAATCTTAATTCTTGGCCTTAAAATGGCGGAAAAATGTGTTCCATCTTAGTCAAATGTACCATATTACCAGAAAATGATACCAATATATACAGAACATCAAATGATCCCTTCCCTGATGAAATTATTTATCCATCTAAACCGATCGTTGTGGATCTATTAGCATCAGGTCCCAGTTTAACTTATACTTAACAAGCCAACAATACCAATGTTGATATTCTTTTAGATTCAATGTGGGAAGTGTTCGTAAAAGGAGTTGATTTACCTGAAGCCAAAGATGTTGTTTACGCTGATTTATTAGTTTTAGATAGAGGAGATAGAATTTATTTCCTATTTTAGACTCCAGATCAAAATTGCACTATGATTAGATGTACTAATGAGGATTTTAGAAATACAACTCTTTAAAAATGCAAGAAAATTGATGAATTTCATGTTCCTTTCATTTTGAATAAAACCAAAAACTCATTTACTTGGTGGCAAACCTATAATATTGTTACTTATGTATATTAAGAAAGTGATTTCATCATTAAAACTTTCTCTTCAGGTTAAGGCGAGGAAGTTGCAAAAATTGAACTTGATTCTGGAGATCCTAAAAATAGGGTTACATAATTTGCTTATCTTTAAAATGCTGTTTTCTTAGTTTAATCTGCTAAATTTTAGGTGAGTGTATGGAGTATAAGAGGAAAAACTAGAGAATTATTTGTAATAAATTAATAAGTTCTACATGAATAAGGATATAATGGAACATTTATTCCTGTGGCTGTGTTTGGAAATGCAAAGATTAGAGGATAGATTGTGTTTATTTAAACATAAGATGAAGTTTTAATTGGAGAATTCGCAAATGGAAATGATATCCATGTTTTCCATTTGATGACTATAATTCCCATAATACCAAGATCTTAAGTAAGTATTGCTATTGGTCCTTTCACTTTTACTATAGTTTAGAAAACGGCAAGTGAATAAATCCTGGAGGAATACGACTGGTAACATCTTTAATTAATAAAATTAAATAAACGCTTACCACTATACAAATATTAATTATAAGAACCTTTAAACATTGATTATTGTTCTTAATCTGGTTGGCTATTTGTAAGAGCTATTGATACATAAGCTTAAGAAACTGTTATTTTAGTTTATGAACCCAATGTTCTATCTCATGTTTCACTACATAAAGTCATTAAAACAGGTTATAAAATTAATGATGTCTTTGATATGGCAGTTGATGGTAATGAATAAATGTTCATTTATTTCAATGATAACAAAGTTAACAAATTCATAACTCTATTGTAAGATGCTGTTCTCACAATATAACCAAAAGAAAATAGTTTATAATATGTTAATAAGCTCGAATCAAGTGTTCAAATAAGTAGTGTTTTGGGTGGAAATTCTTTAATGGTAAATGAAAAAATCAAACTTATGAATACAAACTCGAAAATTTAAGTTAAATAAAGTACTCTTGATTAAAATAAGTACATGTTCTATTTCCATAAAAATGACTCTGATTAATCATTGGAATTCTAAACTGATTGGTATAATGGATAACCTAATGATTTGTTCGTTCTATGTAATTAATGCGGTGATCAAGTTTATATTGAGCCATAAATCATTAAGAGTTCTAGCGGATCTGATATGAAATATGTAATTTATGATGGATTCTAATTCGACAGTGACACAATTGTTTATTAAGCAGACAAGGCTTTGATATTCTAACATAAAAATGGATCCTTTTTGAATAGAGTAAACCTTGAATCTTCTCTTGGTGAAGGATAAAGATGCGAACTATTAACAGTTACTAAAGATAGTAAACATATAATCAGTACAGTTATTGGAAATGGAGGTGTTGAAGTATTAGTTAATGAATGTACTGGAACAAAGTGTTAGAAATTTGAATAAGGTGAAGTGACATTGGCTGGAGTAACATAAGCAATTAAAATGAGATTTGTTTTTGGACGTAATTTCATAGTTCTCAATACAGATCCTATCAATTATTCAAAATTTGAAAGTAGTATTATTGTATATTCATTTAATACGACTGGTAGTGTTTTTACCATACTTTCTTAGAAAGTCATCAATACTAAATATTTGGGCACTACATCGCCAGTTTCAATTGCTGATTTCTGTCATCTTAGTGTTAGTGAATCAATCTATGCTATATTATTTACTGATATAACCAGAGGAGTTTGGATTGTTAACCTTGGTTCAAATGTTGATGGTTCTGTGACTGAACTGAATAAAGAATTATTAAATCTTAGGGGATATGAACATGAATAATATTACTTAAAGGATGATACTCATTTCCATTAACTTAAAATATTATCATAAGAATAATCCGATAAAGTATTTAAGATATAATTACTTGTTACCACATCAAATGTTGCAAATTACATTTTATATTTTGAATTGGATATATCATCCAAAACTGGAGTATCCTACGTAAAACAATCTTTGAAACTTTAATAAGTGTTATTTAATTATGGAGATTGGAAATCAGCTAATAAAATGTCATTTGCAGCCAATCATGTTAGTGTAGCTTATACTGATGGAAACGAGGTTGTAATGGCTATCTATTATATTGAAGTAAAAAAACTCGAGTAAGTTAAAGCAGTTCCTTTTATTTATGGTATTAGTGCGGATTACAATTCACCATTACCAGCTGATTTTGCTATGATCTTGTCATAATATCAAAATTAAGTAAATAATATATCTAATTTATAGACTTATCTTTATGCCAATATTGAATATGATAGTCAATTCTCTGAACACACTGTTTATAGATATACAATTAATGATAAACCTAAATTGATTTTAAAAAATTGTAGCACACTAAATGAACAAATATTGGATATTTATGCAGTCAATCATTTTGGACCAGATTCTGGTAAAATTGTATTGTGGGATTTTGAAAATGTTCCTGATGACGATAAATCTAGTGGGTAATAAACTATTTAAAAATATTAGTTCTAAATGGTGGTGGATTACTTTAATTGTAGTCTTTGGAGTTGCTTTCCTTGGAGTTGGAGGATACTTTTTGTACAAGAAATTTGGAAATAAAGGAGTCCAACCATTATTAGCTTGATTAATAATTTAATATGTTAATTATTAATTTATATTGTAATTTATTTTTTTACCTTTTAACACATATATAAACCAATTACAATCATAGATATTTCATCATAAAAATATTCGAATCTTAAATTCACAATGATTATCATTATCAAATAAAAATAAATTTAAAATAATCTTCTATAATTATTTATATAAATTATAAATTACTTACTTTTGATTTTAAATTTAAGAAAGCACTTTTGTTTAATGCTACAATATTCTTTCAATTGTAATCAAATAACATTTTACAAAAGTAATTTAAATTATCCTTTATTTTTTTTAGAACAAACATAATTTATAAAATAAAATAAAAAAAATATTATTTAGAATATTATATGAATTATTATAAAATAAATATGCTTTAAATTAATATTTAAAAATGAAATAGAAATGATATTTGATGGGTTTAAGATAATAGTTTTATTATAGAATTAACTATTTTGACATTTGGTAATTATTAAAAGGGATATTTAATTAATGCATTTTACCATAGAATTTGATTAATTAAGCGAGATGTTTGATACTCAGTTTGAAATTTCAATTGTAAGATTATTAACTAATCTCTTTCAAATTTAATGTATTACTTATGTTTAATCCAAATGTTATATATTTTGAAATTAGTGAACTATATATTATTTATTTATTCATGCTTGATTAATGTTAGTATTTTACATCCGAGCAATCTCATCAATTTCTTTGTTAAAGAACAGAAAAACGCATGTATCCCAAACAATATAGAGCAAAAAATAGACTATTAAGCTAACTCTTAGGTAAGATTGAAATCAAGCCTATGCCATTTGAAATAATGTCTATTAGTAATATGAGCAATGTCAGCAAAGATTAAACAGCTAGTGATATAAATCAAGATAATATGAAGGTACTTGATGGTTAAGAAAATGCTTAATTTCCGCATAATTAATTGTGGGAAAAAGCTAGACATTGTTGCAACTTATTGGAATGCTCAAAAGAGGAGATTCAAGATGTTGGAGGATTATCCTTATTGTTAAGTTAAATTTTAGAGATATTGGAATAATCAAGATAGAGAAATTTGTATTTTACTACTCCGCACAATTTGGAGGTTGAAAATCAACAAAGAAGATTAATTTGTAATTCTGAAGCTTTGAACAACTTGATCAAAAGACTTAAGTCAGGTAGATTATAATCTCAAACAAAATCGTTATTTAGATCAAGAATTTAAACACAGTCAATAGGGAAGTAGATTTAAAAGACTGAATTAAGTGAATAATTGAGTGTTTAAGCTATAAATTTATTGAAATAGTTAAAGAAGAAGTAATTGAATAAATGAAATAAATGTGTATTTAGACATATCATTTTCTCGAACTACATTCTCCATACATAATTTATTTAGTTTACACTACTTCTCTGGTTTATAAAGCTTTTATGTTTTCATGCAAGCAAACTTTATTACCTTTTAACTTGCTCTCCTTTTGTTTGAAACAATATGATGCTTCTTCGCTTTCATTAATAAATGGAATGGGAAGTTTGAATATTTTAAAGTAAAAGAACAAATTCCAGAATTCAGTAGTTTTAATAAATTTCTAATCAAAAACTTTCAATTAATCTAATTAAAACTGTAATTAATGAATATTGAGTAATTAAAACTCTCCAACATTAACAAAAGTCATTTTTGGTATAAATTTATTACCACATCCTTTCTTTTTGGAACACTTAATAGTTTAAGTTAAATAAGAAGGTACAATTTTGTGAAGTATTTCTTCAATAGTAATATCTCTTTTGCAATAAGGACATTAATTTAATAATTTAAAATTTATCTCATTTAAATCATCATATTGATATATTTATACATGTTCTTTCTATTAGAAGAAATCTTCAATATTCGTAATTTCTTTCCTTAAATTGATTGCAAATTCGTAAAATATATTATCTAATTAAGCCATATGAATAATCTACAACCATATTCTGTAGACTTGAGTTTACAATGCAGTTTATTTATTTCTAATATAATAGTAAGGAGTAAGATAAGGGAAGAAGGATTGTTTTTTGTTATTTGATAGTTTTATATTGTTTTGTTAATCATTAATATTAAAGGTTTTTATATCCGCAAATATTTTAGTATTACTATTTTCATTAGTTTGTTGAAAAGATTAATTGAAATATGTTATGTATTAAGCTAAATATCTATTTTATTGGTTATTATCAATAAAAGAACATAGAAGTTGAGTTCTAGAGAAGATTTCCCAAAATTAACCTTTGACTGGATATTATGATTGTTTTTTCTTTTAAAACGAAATGCTCCAATTCTTCTATTTAATATCATTGTCAAATGCATGATCTAAGATTTTCATATTGATTTTAAGAAATATCTCTTTTATCTTTTTTAGATTTGTATCATTGATATCTTATTTTATAAAGGGTTCTAGTTTTTTCTTTAACTTATCAAAGAGAGGAAATTCAGGTGGTGGACAAACGTGAAAAGCAACATTATAATCCAAAATAAATTTATATCCTTCAGATTCACAAGCAGGTTGAGGTAAGGTTTCTAACAATCCAACTATATATGGTTCTGGAGTTTCAATGATTTGAGAATTATCATAATTCAAATAGCATATCAACAATTTTTGATATTACAAAGGATAGATAAAGGTCATGAGAGCGTCTATCACATAACCAGGATTTAGAATGGAACTTGAACACAATCTTATCTTTCTCTCTGTTAAAACTGCGGTATAAAGTTATATAATATTTTCCACGGTAATGTTTCTCATAACATACTCAATTGATTTTATTTAACATGTCGGATATTTGATATGTTTTTGAAATAGAAATTGTTGGTCATTTATTATCAACCTAAGTGAGATCTTTTCGAGATTTATAACGTATTTTACCTGTTATATAACTCTTTCCACGTATTACTAAAATTCATTTTTTGATGCTTACTTCAATTTATGGGTCATCTCTAATGGAATATAAGTAAGTCAACAACTAGAAAAATTAACTAGTAAAGTTTTGATAACTTATCAAGGCCATAACTTTGGGGACATAAAAATTACTATAATTCTCCAACTTAAGTTTCTATGCTTATTTTTTTTTAATCTCTTCGTAATAGCGCAAACAATAGATATAAATTAGGTCACCTTTAGGAGATTACATTAATTGATAATAAGTAATTTAATTTTGAGTAGAATAATTATTTTAAGTCTTCTATAAAATCTGGATTCCTTCTGGAATACAATAATTACTAATTGAGGGATTATCATTGAATAAATTTTAATTATGTTTCTATTTTTATGATTCTTTGTAACAAAATGGATATAAATCAAGAATTTCAGGAGTATATGTTTATTCTAATGGTGGTTTCTCTATAAAATATTAATAAAGAATCGCTTACATCTAATTAGTTGTAATTGTTTCTTGCTAAATGATAGAAATTACACCACATCCAATTAATCATGGATGGGATCGTAGTCTTCCAAAATCAAATTTATTATTGGATCACGATCTGTTTTTCTTGTATAACTCACTACATAACATATTTCTTATTCATCCAAATATGGACTTAGATCAAAGCGCTCTTGATCTTTGATATTTATCCAATCTGAGCATTGAATTGATTTCATTACATCAGCCTACTTCATGATTGGACATAAATTGTATTTATAATGAAATTAGATTTAACTCTATGTGACTTTTGCATCAGTAAATACAATATTAGTAATCGGCTCTTTGTTTGCTTCATTATAAATGCAATGCAAGAATAATTTTCCATTCCCCAATATATCTAATGATTCCTATTGTATAAAACTTTGCTCATTAATTATGGTCATACTTTTTTTTTCATGTAACTAAATTGATGTTAAAAATCCTATTAAATATCCACTATCTCTTACTTCTTTGATTTTTCATCATTGGTATCAATTTCTCCCCCAATCCAACCAAACAATAATTTAAAATCAGATTCTAAGCATTTTCTTAATTTTGTTACATAAAATTATAACTATTTTTTCAATTCAAAATCAAATTCATATTCTCAATTATTTTTTATTGTTTCTAGAATCTACGTTTCTTTTTCTTTCTAAATAAGTTCCCTTTTGCCTAAAATTATCAATTTTCAACTGATAAACGGAACCAAACCCAATATTCCCAAAAACTCTTTCTTTATCTCATAAAATAACTTTACGAAAAGAGATTATATAAACTTGTTATCTTTACTTTTATACTTTTCAAAAACATACCAAAATTATGGTATTGGATAAATAGTGGATTAAAATCCTTTTTTTACAATTTTAAATTCTACATTTAATTAATCATGAAATATAAAATACAAATAAAATATTCAGTAAGTTCCAAACATTTTACATAATGTTGCATTAATCTAAAATTAAATATAAATAAGTTATTTATATTATCCTTTTTGAGAACATTATTTTATTATATTAAAATAAAAGAATATAACAATATACTTTCATCAAAATTGTTAAAGCTAAATAATTCTAAATTTCAATGATATATAGATTTAACTATCATTTTATATATTTAGAATATTTAGATAAATTTATTTGTTTTATTGAAAGTATGAAATGAATAGATTCATCATATTTATATAATTATTTATGCAAGATTAAGTTGTTAAACCCATTTATTTGTCTGTGAATCAATTGACTGAATTATTCAATAATACTCTACAAGATTCTTAAATCTTGGAGGATCATCAAAATTATAATAACCATTTTCCAACTTAAGATTCATTTGCTGACTTACCTCTAGAGTTTAGTTTTTCTGCTTTACATTTGATTAATTCCTCAAAAACTATTAATGATGCTTAAAATAAGGAGAAACCTACAACTAATGTTTTAGTTAGCAAAGAGTAATATTAATAGATTATGTTGAAAATGGAACAGAATAGAAAATTGAGCGAATAAAATCAATAAATGATTAAAGAAAATTAAGAATAAATATAAAAACGTAAAAAACTTGAAGATTTGAATGCTGCAATGCTAGATTAAAACTTTTAAATTAAGAGAGAAATTTAAGAAATGAAACAAAAATTATTAATATGTTAAAGTGCAATACAATTAAGAAAGGATAAACAAATTATTGATTTAAAAAATTAATATAAGGACCTTTAAGCAAAAACTGCAGAAAAACGAGACACATAATAATCAACAATGTTTACAGAAAATAGTACTGCAGACTCTGATAAATCTAATTCTTATTATTGTAATACCAGTAGATTAATAAGAGTTGATTAAAGCGCTTCTCATCATTCAACAAAAAAACCATACAGAAGTAGAAATAATTCTTTTGTTAAGAACGTTAAAAATTGATTGCCATTTTTAGAAATTTTAGATTTTTGATTTTTTTCGTAGAATTTATTTATCTATTCTAATCAATTATCTTAATAAAGATCTCTCAATATAATAAATAATTAATTTACACTTCATTTATTCTATCTCTTCCTAACTATTTACCATTTACTTGAAAAATAATAATAGAGTCCAAATATATTCAATAATTATAACTTAAATAAATTTCAATCAAATAATTTATTGAATTTATTCCATTTTTTTCACTTATTAAATTGATATTTTAAGTTTTACTTTATCAAGCTTAATTTTAATTATTCATTAATTTATTTATTAAACGAATAATTAATATCATCCAATAGATTAAATTCATGTATTCCTTATAAACATAAGAGCTTATGTATAAATAATATTTTTTGAATATCAGAAAATTTCTAAATCTATTTTATAAAATTATTCAAAATAATGTTTAATTAAACCTTTCTGAATTGATTTAGATATTATAAATAGTGGATTTGTTAATTCAGAATCATACTCAGTAATGATCAGGCAATTCCTAAAGTTTTCTATCCAAACATTTAGAAATATTCTAATAATTTCTCATAATTTATTTTGCCGATCCAAAATATGCTTTAAAATTTATTAAAATTTTTAAATTATTATTCAAATAAAATTTAGAAGGGAATTCAATCTTTATCTTAATTTTATTGGTAGAGTTTTTGAATCTTTAAATTATCTAACTTAAGCTTAATATCCTTAAGCTTTATGATTTTGATTTAAACAAAATTTCCATTTGATTCGTAAAATATGCACTATTTCGAATCAGAAGTATTCATAAAAATACCAATGATAGAAGGACTATTCTTTTTATATCAAAATAAGAGAACAAAATAAATATTGATTATGGACAGAAAACTATAATCTATGTTTATTTTAATAATCAATAAAGAGTGAAGGTAATGTTGTTGACATAAATAGTTAATAATAAAATTATCATCTTTTAAAGTTTCTTTTTTTGCAACCTGGAATATGTCTTTCAGCAGCTTACTCACTGAATTTACGACCACAACCAGGACATTCGACTAAATCATCTTAAGGTTGAATATCCGCAGTTCCTCCTTATTTTGCTGCACTTATCATTTATCTAAATGCTTCTGATTGCTTTTTCCATTTTGGATCTCCATTTTAAGATATTTATTTTTTTCAATTATTTTATCTTTAACTTATCCTTACTTTTCTAATTTTGCTTATTCTTAATATGCTTGTCTGTGTGCTTTCGAATTGAATTCTTTTCTTTTCGATTAGAATACCTTTTTGCACACTTTGACATGTTTATCTAAGACATTTTCTTTGAATCTTCTGCCACAACCTTCTGGACATTCTTGTAAATCTGCATCATCATCATCTTCTACAGGCGGTATTGAATTAGTTTGATTTTTTTTAGCAACAGCAGGCAATTCATCAATAGGATTAAATGCTTTATTATTATTATTAATGTTATTATTATAATTATTATTATTATCAACATTATTATATGATGGTTACTAAGTCTATATTTATTTTCTGGGTTATGGTTTGCTATATTATTCAGATATCTATTAGGATTACTTATATTATTCATTAACAGAATCTTATTATTTTTCAAATCCTCTATCTCTTTTCTCAAATTGAGGTTAAGAATTATGTTAAGAATATTTAAATTATTATGTTGGTTGTGGTTATTATAACTTTTATGGTGATAAAGATTAAGTATTTTAATTATAATTATATTGATTATATGAAGATTACTATTATTATTATTATTATTATTATTATTATGTATTTATATTTTAATTTCCATATAGATTATATTAGTTATATTGATTTGACTGAGATGATTATTATTACTAATTATAATAGAAGTTATTATTATTATTATAAAGATTATTTTAATTATTATTTTGCCATTACAAATTATTGCTATAAATACCATTATTCGAGTAATTATTATTGTAATTATTAAAATCATATTTATTTTGCAATGAAATAGGTTATTATGTGAAATCATAATTATTATTTTGCTAATATCCATAAGGTTATTACTTTTTTGATAATAAATCATCATAATATTTTGAGGGTTATTATATTTATTGTTGTTACTGACGCTTATTTAGTTATTATTCGTAATAGCTTTAAGGAGCATTGTAATTATTTAAGTTATTATTCTTTTTATATGGGTCTTCCTTTTATTTTTAGAATTAATCGTAGTAATTTAGTCTATTAATGGCATTCATGCCAAGATAGGTATCATTTCGATTAGAATTAATAGGAGGGATAACTTGTTATTATTTGTATTGTTGCAATTATTGATAATTGAGAGTGCGTGGATCAGTAATCTTGGGTTGAGAGCTGGATTGCATCTGGTTTTACTATTATTGTTTGATGGTATAGAAGTCATAGTCGCTTTTAGGGTAAAGAGGTGATTATGATGGTTTGGTAGGTTGAGTATGGGGATAACTGTCTAGCTATTGATTGGTTCCTTATTACCAAGTATCACGATTGATCATCTTGGCTTTGAGTAGTTTTAGTTAGTTAGAGACTTGGTCATTTGATACAGCCATTTGACCTGTACGAGATAGGTTGGATCCCTAATACATTTTATTATTATTAAAATAGGTAATATGTTATTCATCATTAATTTATCACAATATCTAAGAATTTCTATTTCACAATTCTAGTCTTCATGAAGTAATTAACATGTTATCCAAATTTAAGAAAGACACAGTACAAAAATATAAATATAATAAATTAATGCAATCCAATGATTCAAGTAGGAGAAGATTGTTTTTACATTCATTGGCTGCTGAAGAGCCATAGAAAATGCAAAATATGTAACTCTTATCCTCTCTATTTTAAGATCAGCCAATGGATCTTTGGTCCTTAGTCAGTTTCGTCTTAACTCTAAAGGTCTTACCTTCACCAAAAGTATTATTTCGATTAAATCCTTTAGATATTACTTACATGGAATCAAAACACTTTAAGGATCTCAAATTAGAGGATTTTGAAATAGTCTGTAAATTAGGATAAGGAAATTATGGTAGTGTTGAGAAAGTACTTCACAAACCTACTCAAGATTATTATGCTTTGAAGGTAACATTGTCCTATCTAATCCAAATAGAAAATACATTATGTAAGTAATGATGTATAGGAGTCATTATTGAAGAAAGAATTAAAGGCTCTTATTGATTGTAATTCATAATACGTAGTCTAATGTTATGGAGCATTTTATTCTAAAGGAGAAATCTATATAGTTATGGAGTATATGGATATGGGATCTTTGTAGATAATCTTAGAAAAAACACAGAAAATACCAGAATCCATAACTATGTTGATAATCAAAGAAGTCCTTTAAGGTCTGGATTATTTACATACTAACAAACATATTATACATAGAGATATTAAACCTCATAATATCTTAATCAACAAAAAAGGAGAAGTTAAAATTGGCGATTTTGGAATTTGTTCTGTTAGTGAGAATTCAGATTAGAAATTTGATACATTTATTGGTACAATTTAATACATGTCTCCTGAAAGATTGAATGGTGAAGAATATGGATATGATTGTGATATTTGGAGTGTAGGAATGATGACAATGTTATGTATTACAGGCCTTTTACCTTTTGAGTTTGATGCTAAAAAAATGAGTATGATAGAATACATTTAAATGGGTAAGAATTTTAAAATTGATGATTATTTTGTATAACACAAACATGGAATATCAGATAACACTATATCATTTATATCTAAATGGTATTTAAACAATATTTTATTATTTTCTTAGTTTACAATAAGAACCAAAGGATAGAACTAAAGCACAAGAATTGTTGTAAACCAAAGCAATTAAATATACATAGTCTCTTAAAATCGATGTTTTTAAATAATGGTTACAGTTGTCTATAGAGGAAATTTGAAATTACTTGTTATTTGATCATATACTTAATTATAATTAACAGAAATGAATCAGCCTCAACGAAGTCTTTCAAATTTAGGAATGTCTAAATCTCGTATTCTGTTTATCATCTATAAAGAGACTATATACCAGAATAGAATAGGACCTCAAGTGCATTTTATAAAAGAGATGAGCAAAGTAGATTGGATTAGTAGTTGGCCAGATATGAAGAATTTAAGAGAAATTACAAAAGAAACGATTTAAAATATTCTTATTACTAATAATAGCCCAGAGATTTGAATTTATCCTTTGTAGAAGAACGATATTAGAATTCCTACAATTATCGACCCAATTATAATAATAAACATCTATAAACACAATAATATGAATGCGATAGGGATATTTACAAGAAAGAAATCAAATAAGATTCCCCGATAAAAGTAGAACTAAGCTACACTGCTCCAAATACTGTCAAAAAAGGTGTTATTTCAGACACAGCAGCTTATTTGAAAGAAAGAGAGAAAATCATGAATTCATTTATGACTCAATAAGAAATTGAACGGATTAAAAGAATTTACTTTAGGAAATGATACGATCTATATTAATATATGAAACAATCTATATATAATATAAATCTAAAAAATTAAGTATGTTAAATGATAGTTCTCTTATTGTTTTCTATTTTTCAACAATCATTTCTAAGTTTGTTCATTCATTCTAGATGACATAAAGATTGTGAAGTAAGAAAAACAATAATAAAAACAAATTTTCCAATACATTACTTTAAGAGATTTGATATTAACTTATATATTCTTTATCCATGATTTGATTTTGTCTTTTAATTATTCCAAAGATATTTCTTTTTTATAACTTTAATGGAGAATCTATAAGTTTCAATGATTTTTTCTTGCTATTAGTTTAATTTAATCTTTTAATATTCATTGGTTCATTTGACATAATTTTTTCTTATAATTTACTTTATTATCTATTTTGTTTAACTTAAACAATTTTTCATGTTTAATTATCATTCTTTCTTCTAATTTTATATCCTATAAGTGAAATGAAAAATTAATTGAATAGTCTTAAAGAGATGTAATTTAAATAGTATATTATAAAAATATTTTACTAGAAACAATAAACAAATTCTTTTGCTTAATTCACAATTACTTTTCGTAGTAAAGAGTTGTAGTGATATTATTAATTGGTGTTGCATGAAATTCTAGTACTTCCTTAACGAAATCTATGAATAATGATATGATTTATTTACCATCAGATTGATTATGAAAATTTTATATGATTTACATAACTGAAGTACTTCTGGCAGAAGGAGGATGCATTTCCATAGAATCGATAGACTTATCGGCAACGAAACAATCCTTTCTTCTTTAATGATAAGTTGTCCATAGAATCATTAAACATCCTACACTTGGACAATACATTAAACAATAGTATCCTAAATTTGGAGAGATTGATGATAGATAACCATATACGATAGGAGCTGGCAAGTATCCAAATAAATTCACATAAGTAGTTGTATTTGAGTTAGCAAATGATCTCATTCCCTAATTGACTGAAGACAATACAATTCCTAATAGTTATTTTAGTAATGTTTACCAGTCATGATAGGTACCAAAGCACCTCCAAAGAAAAGCAGCAACCATATAAATCCTGTTATGGCCCATAAATTATTTGTTAGTGTTACACAAATTGATGATAAAGAACCAAAAACAGCTGCAATACTGGTTATGTAATAAGCATTCTTAGAATCATAGCCTCCATAGTGTTGAGTAATTAATCCTCCTAAAATGAAATTTTAGATTAGTTTTTACCTAACACACATCCTAATGTAGGACCTGTTATTGAATCTAAGCTAAAAAGTGTATTAACTAAACCTTGATTATAATTTAAAACTGTAACTAAATAATTAGAAATCCAAAATTATATCCCTGTTACTGAGAAATATAACATTCCCAAAACTATTGTCATTACAACATATGATCTAGACTTTAATGTTAATTTAATCAATTCAAAATAAGGCATCTTTTCATATGTATTATTATTATCCTTAACATAGGGTCTAACATCAATGTTTTTTTAAGGTTGCCGAGAAATCAATGCGATACTAGGTACAAGTACTCCAATTTATAAATAAAATGCCCATCGCCACTTTTGATAATTTCTAAATAATATTACATTCCATTATGCAGCTATAACACTAGCTAATACATATCCTACAAATACTCCAAATGGCACTCCTCCTTGGAGAATAGTTAACCATACTGTTTTGTTATCTTAACCAAATGTATCCACCCAAACAGGGAAATAAACTATTAAAGGAGCTTAAGCAGCTCCAGTTATAAATCGACTTAGATAATAAGGCCATGCAATATCAAATTGCAAAGTAAATACAAACAGACTCAAAATCATAGTAATCATACTGATTTCAATAACTCTTAAAGGATTGTATTTCAAAAATATGAATGAAGCAACAAATCCCATTACAACAGTCCCTGCATACACTAAAGATCCTAATACTCCTAATTCTTGATTTGATAATTTCAGTGCACTTTGAACCTAAACACTTGCTTAACAAATTTAAATTCATAAATAAACCTGCAGGTATTATACCATGATCTAGACTCACAAGTAAATTAGTGATAGAAATTAAGACGAAAACTCTATATGCATCTGGTATTCTGGACTATTCTTAAACATCTTTCATTAATAATTTATTTATTATTAAAACGAAAATCTATCCCTAAATATTCTCTGAATAATTTATATTTAACTCTAATTAAATGAAAAGCAAATAATAGCTTATTTTTTAAAATAATATTATCTTCAATTCAGAATGATGGAAATATTTTAATCAAAATAAATGAAAATATGAGTAAAGAACAATATATTTCTAAAAATTACATATAGATTAATAATTATGCAAAGTAAACTTTTTTTTATTAAAAATTTACAATATCTTTTTTAATAACATAAAATTTAATCATTTAAATTCTTCATCTTCGTCATCTGGTAAATTTATATCTTAAGTTAATTATTATTCTAGTTAGAGTTGAGCAATTTAATTTGGATCAATTTATATTTCAGGTGGTAAAAGACACACAGCTGACACTAATGCTAAATTAGCATCACTAAAAATTGATAACATTAATTTAATTTACTTAGCTAATCTTCTCAGTAAATATAAGAATGGTTTTTCATATTGATAGTTAGATTTTGCAGAGACATCATAATATTAGATATCAATTTTACGATGAAATGTTATTTATCTAGCCTTAACTTTTCTGTCTTTTGAGTCAACCTAACATATTTACTTTATTGTAATACCTTGTTTCCTACTAATACAATTGGTATGTTCTCACTAATTCTAGTGAGATCTTTGTGCCATTTTGATACATTTTTATATGAGATTCTTGATGTTACATCAAACATAATAATAGCACAATGAGCACCAATATAATATCCTTCTCTTAAACCACCTAACTTTTCTTAACCTGCAGTATCCCAAATGACTAATCTGATAGGACCATGAGTAGTATAAAATATAACTTAGCTGACTTCTACTCCTTAAGTGGCTAAAAAAGATGCTAAAATCATTTATATACCTAAATATTTCTTTTCAAATTCTCCTGTCAAATGTCTCTTTACGAATGTTGTTTTTCCAACTGCTCCATCTCCTATAACAACTAATTTGAATTCTTCAACTACTTAAATAGGTTATTGTTATGCCATGTTTGTCCTAAAAAAGGTTACTTATTTAAATAAATCAATTGTTTTTATTTCGCTAATTTTAAATAAAAATTAACCCAATCATTTTCAATATTTTATTATTTGAAATTTTAAATTAGTAAGAATTAAAATATTACTCAACTAAACATTATTTTTATTTTTCATTCAAAATAAAATGGACATTCAAAATATCATTTAATAATTGGGAGCAGGATAAGCTGTCAATCCTGAAGCATCTATACCTGATACAGCTGAATAAGTCACTATAAGTGCTCTTGCATTAATTAAAATGCTAAAAGTAAAGATTTCTTATAAAATTATATATTAGCATGCTAGAGCAGGAATTCCTTTTGAAGTTATGGGTCTATTATTAGGAGACATAGTAGATGACTATCATATTAGAGTTTATGATGTTTTTTCAATGCCTTAAACAGCAAGCAGTGTTTCTGTGGAATCTGTAGATCCGATATTTTAATAAAAAATGGTTGAACTTCTAAATTTAACAGGAAGAATGGAGAATTGCATTGGTTGGTATCACTCTCATCCATCATATGGTTGTTGGCTTTCAAGCGGTATTAATTTAATTGTTATTAATTAAAAAAGTCGATATTAATACTTAATAATCTTATGAATAGTTAAATAAAAAATCGATTGCAGTTGTGATTGATCCAATTTAATCAGTTAGAGGAAAAGTAGTTATTGATGCATTCAGATTGATTCCTTAATAGAATATGCTTAGTTAATAAGAACCAAGATAAACTACTTCTAATACAGGACATTTACAAAAACCAGGTTTGGAAGCGTTGTTGAGAGGATTGAATAGATATTATTATTCTCTTAACATAAAGTTTAAATGTAATGATTTAGAATAGAAAATGCTTTAAAATTTATATAAAAATAGTTGGACAGAAGGGTTAAAGTAATAATCTAATATTAAAATTTGATTAGATGTAATTCTGCCAGTGAAAATAGCAAAAGAAATGAATTATGTGTAGAAGATATGTCTAAATTAGCGATTGAATATTAGAAATTGATTGGTAAAGAGTTTGATCTATTTAAAAATTGTAGATGATGAATAAAAAAAAGGGGAGTAAGAAACCAAAATCAAAAATACAGGGAAAAAAGATCCAAAGAGACATCTTGGTTTGAAAGTGGATGAGTTACTTGATGAAAATTTAAATGCTATTTTGAATAGAATGATGGCTACAAAAGCCTTTTGATACAAATTATTGATAATATTAATAATGATTAATAATTTAATGTTTACTCCTGAACAATTTGCCGCAAATTATTAAATCAATTTCTCTAAATTAATAGGCAAAGGACATGATAGTACAGTATTTTTGACTATGAACAAATAAACTAAGCAATAATTTGCATTAAAATGTTTGGCATAAACAATTGAGTAAAATGCAATCAATTTATTCGTAAATATTATATAATATTTTCAAGAGAACGAAATACAAATACTTCGTCACATTCAACATCCTAATATTATAACTATGATTGGATATTGTTCAGATTGTTCATGCATGCTTCTTGAATTAATGTCAAATGGATCACTTTATAAAATCTTACTATAAGGTCCATTACCTTTAGCTATTGCAAATGGAATTATTATATAAATAGCCTAGGCTCTTTAATATCTTCATACAAAAGGAATAACCCATGGAGATATTAAATTAGATAATCTATTAATTTCTGATGATTATGCAATTAAAATATGCGATTTCGGATTTGCTAAAATTAATGGATAAACACCAATACCAAAAACTACAGTATCTGGTAGTGAAGGTTATACAGCTCCAGAAATATGGTAGACACCTATTGATTTAAAAAAGTGTGATATGTTTTCATTAGGAGTTGTTTATTTTATTATGGTCAGCGGACATCCTCCTTTTGAATCAAATAATCCATAATTGGAAGATGCTTGGTGGAAACTTATCAAAAAAGGGGAATGGAATGTATTTTGGAAATAATTAAAATTAACAATATTACCAGAATATGTTAGAATGATTATTTAAAAATTACTTTGTGAAAATTATCAAATGAGATTATCAGCGGATGAAATTATTTAAATACTTTAAGATAAATCTGCAACATCTGATTAGATAATAGATGAAATAAAAAAAAGATTTATCTAATAAAAATGAATTATTTGTATTTATATTCAATAATAAAAACAGATTTATATTATTTAGAGCAAAACGAATTCTCATTAAAATACTATTTTATCAACACTTTATCTTTAAATTAAATGTTATTTTAAAATAGCTTGACTATATTTTTCTTTTTGATTTTTGAAATTTTTTTACTTTTGATTTTCTTCAAACATTTTATCAATTATCTTTTATTATTCTCTCTATTAATGTTTAAACTATTTACTTCTCTTTCTTCTGCAAATGCTCTTGTATTATTTAAAGCTCTCTATAATCTCATTCTATTTTTTTCAGTCTGTTCTTTTATTTTAATATCAATACTTGACTATATCGATTATAATCGACCTGAAATATCTAAATATTTGCTATTTATAATATAAATACTTTTATCATTTTCTTTTTTCTTAATTGATTCTATCTTCTATTCTAACAAATGATTTAATTTTTCTTTGTTTTTCTTTACTCTACTAAATTAAGTTGCTAATTTAGTTTTTACTTATCCTAATTATTGATTTTTAATTAACATTTATTCCTCTACCATCTTATTACTCATATCAGCAAATTTAATATATTATTCAAGCCTATTTTATTGATATTCAATCTGAGTTTATATTACTTTCTATTAAACTTATTCTTATTTCTAAATACTAAGTTATCTCTTTTAATTAATTTCATCTTTTAATTTTTATAGTTATTATTCTGTCACATACTCTTTTTCCATCTATTTTTCTAAAATCTATTCAATCTATTAAACTTCCATAAATTCAGCAAGTTTCTTTTTTTCTTTTCTCTCTTCTTCCTTTCTTTAATTTCTTTCTTACTATTCTCTTAATTCTTAATTATGTTAAGAATCAAATTATATTTTATTTTATTATGTAATTTCTTGCTTTTTTTGAAGATACTCTTGAATCTTAATCCTTTGTTCTCTATCTTTGATTTCTAATTCGTGTATTTTATCAAGAGTCCTCCTTTGACGATCTTAAAAGACCTTCTTTCTTTCTTGTTGTTTACTAATGCCAATTTATTTATTTATTACATTTTATTCATTTATTTAACTGTTTCTACCTTTTTAGCCATAATTGGAACTTTTTATTGATAATAATCATTTAATGATTTCAACTTATCTTCTTCCAGTTATTTATATCTGGTGAGTGTTTACAAATATTCCTAACTTTTTTTTGCTTACATTTCCAATCTCTCTTCAAATGATGTTTATAAAAAATCAAGAGAACGAGTATTGAATGATTTTGACATTATTGTGGTCAATTTTGTTGGTATAACAATAGCGCCGCCATCAGTGAGGAAGCCTGATAGATGAAATGGAGACTGATACTTGATGTATTTTATTAAGTATGTGATTTGTTAAGTTTTTACTTTGATTTCTATTGTTTCTCTTACTTTTTAATCGAATTTCTTGTACTCACAATACGCAACAATTCCTTATACTTTTCTGTAAGGTAATTCATATAATTTATGAGATTCTGAATAGGGTGAAGTTCTAACATTTGAAACTGCTAAAAAGTAAATATGTGACATGCATTCTCACCTAAATCTAATTGATTCAGAGCTTCTTTTGTGCGAGGTGATTAAGGATCTAATTTCAAGAAGAATATTGAAAGTTTATTCGGATCTCTTAAGATTTTATCTTTGTCATCAAATGGCATAAAGTCTTGACTAATAGCTTCGTCTATAATTGCGTTGGATAGTGTAGGGAATTTAAGTTTCTTAACAAAGAATTGGTTAATGAGGTGAAATTTCTGATCATCTGTTAGTTTTGGTTTAATTCTAGGTGATTATACTTCGCTATTGTGACTATTATGAAAACTTGACATTAATAAAATAAAATATTAAATAAATGCTCTTAGATAATGTACTATATTGAATATGTGATAAATTCAGCGTTCATTTCTTTTACTTCTTCTTGTTTTATTACTTCTTTCCACCTGCACCAATAGTAATTTTATTAACATCTAAGTAATTGTGAATTAGGTTAAATACTTTATGGAAGTGTTTATTGAATTTTTTAGGCCTTATTCTTATCAGCTGTTTTGAAGGTAAAGAGATATTTCTTTCCTCTCAATTTAAACTTGGTGATCTTCTTGGACTCTTTAATATAAAGATCTATGAAATCATAATAAATTTTACTCTTTTTTGGTTCCTTATTGGCATCTTTACCTTGTGCTTCATTACCTTTCATGAGTGAAAGGAACACTTTAACGTCTTGAATTTCCTTAGGCATATTTATTTTAAAAAAGATTTAAAAATTTTAATAATAAAAACAAATAACATAATTCACTTTTGAACATAATCCTCTTTGCTTTGTTATTCATTTTTACCCCTTAACTTCTTCAACTATTCCTCAGAATAGTGAGTAATTTCTGCTTGCTTTTATTATGTATCTTAATAACGAGATCCTTTTTTCTTATACACTCTAAATCCAAAAATCCTAGGAACATACTATTGATTATTAGGAGCAATCTGGATTTCTTATACAAAATTCTTTATTAATAAATAATCTTCGTACCATAATAAAAATAGAAGGAAACGAACATCCAAAATATGCTCCATCTACATCTGGGCATTTCTTTTTTGGAATATACACTTCCTCACATCTTGGACAAAATACTTTCACTCTTGAAGTTCTCAATTCTTCACTCATTCCAACTGGTAGAACATTTGATCTTTCACATAACACTCTAGGACAGGCACCGAATTTTCCTGCTAAAAATTTCTCCTTCATCAGAGCCAATCCTTATAAATAGTTTATTTTGTTACCTTTTGCTGTGATTATAAATCTAGCATGTATTAATCCATATAAATCTGTCGCTTCTTAATAAATTTCTAGAAAGCGCTCATCTTCTAGATCTTCATCATCTGGAGTCTCAGAACTCAAAATCAAATCCAATGCTTCACTAATTATAACTATTTAAAAATTACTTATAAAAATTGAACTTGCTCTTTAAACCATATAAATTAAAGTTGTCTCGTATAAAATCACTATCAATTTCGCATAAAAATTGATGATCTTCCATTTAACAAAACCATTAAATCCAACCTGCTCCTTCTGAATATGATGATTCTCCTGACATATATATATTTTTATTAAAATAATATATTAATTTTATTAATCATTATAAAATCAATATGATCAAAATAATCATACCTAATCCAATCATACATGGAAGAGAGAATTTCTTTAATTATTTTTTATTTTCCTAAATCTCCTTCACTTAAACCTAAGGCTAATCCTTTTATGATATTCTTGGAGTATTTTGCAAACTTTGCTTTCTCTATTGTAAATTACAATAAAATTTGACAGCATTCTTTATCTAATCCTAATTCTTGTTCTTCTAATGAATGATTTTTGGTTATTATAGTTCGATTTTCTCCTCCTATTATTATTATTTATTCTCTCCTTCCTTAGTTGAATCATCAATATCAGCAATATGTTACAAAGAACAAGGCATCTTAAATTCATTTAAATTTTCATGACTTTGAATTTCATTTTCATCCTCCTCCTCATCTTACTTAGATTATGTAGGTAATATTCTTTGTGTATAAAGATCTTCATAAGAATTATTATTTGATTATTCTGAATTCTTGTTTAAAATTAAAGTATTTACAGAATCTTAATCATTTATTTCATTAATTTCAGTTTCTTCATTAAATTTCTTTATAGCTTAATAATAGTCTTTTAATCTCATATAAATTATTGGACAAAGTCGTTAAGTTCCAATTGCAATAGGATTAAGATTTAAGTCCTAATATGACTTATCATATATCTGAGTAATTTCATTCGTTTAAGAAAAACTTAATTGTTTATTCTAGATATGCCCTCTCACAATATTAAAGAATAAGGAAAATTATTGTTTCTTTATTTTTTCATTTAATATAGAACTTAAGATTGTAGTGCTTGCAAATTTAATTGCTAATTGTTCCTTCATAGACATTTCTTCCGATTATTCATTATTTGATTATTCCAACTCATCTTCTTGTTGAATTACATGACTTTAATCAAGAACACTTGTCTTTAACACTTTCCTGTTAAGATTACATCTCATTATATTTAATATACTTAGATATTTAGACTTTTTTTGACATTATGTAATAAAATTTATTATTTGTACAATGCCTTTGTAATAGTGATATTAAGCTTTAATCCTTTTAAACGTTTACTTTTACTATAAATTTATAAGTTTATTCAAAACAAGATAAAGTACAAGTACAGTAGAAGTAGATATTTGTGGATATTACTTGGGTTATATCTACTCAACGATTTAATTATTATGTAAATCCTCTATGAAATTGGGAAGCAATAAAGTTGGATTTAAATCTAAGAAACCATTACTTTAGGTTGTTTTTCTATCTTATTATAGAATCCAAAAGTATGTTTAGAGTTTAGCAGATTTATACTTTTATAATTAATGTAGAAGAGATTATGTGGCTAAAACAATTCTAAGTTAAGTGAATTTCATAGCTAATTTACTTGATTCATCTTCTCTCATTTCACATAATACCTTACAAGCTACTTTTACTTGAGTCTTGCGCTCCTATTTATTAATAATTTATTTACACTTGAAGCACAAGACTTATTAGTAGAATAGCTAATTAACGAACTTTGATCTGGATTTGTTTTTGCTCTACGACCATTCTCTGTTACTATAGGTGATTTCATAATTATAAAATTTTGTTATTAAAAAAACTCTTTTTATTTTGTTATCCAGAATTAATGTAAAAGTTTCAGAATAAAATCATTTACTAAAATGTTTTGATTCAGATGGTTTCTTTTGATTTTCACTTTTTAATTATTCATTAATTATTTTTTTTTACAAAATAAAAAAATATATATTGAAAAAAATGATATTTGATTCCTTTTTTGATTTTTCAATTAATAAAACATAGCATTTATAAAAATTTCAATCAATAAATTTGAAATTAGTAGAAAATAGATAGTTTAAATTCAATTATTGAATTTTAGACAAATTATAAAAAAAATAAAGGAATTTTAATATTTTATATATTAAAATTATTATAAAAATGAAAGTTAGAAGTTGATTTTTTAAAAACTAATTAACAAATAAGAAAGTAAATTATTAAATTTTTATTATTATTTACTCATATTCATTCAATTTTAATTGCTTTGTTATATAATATAAAATATTCATATTCTTATTACAAATTATAGATCTGAAAAAGAAATAAAAGATTTTTCGAATTTTAGAAATTTATTCAAGATTTATAGATTAAATGATATATTATGTAAAAATAAGTAAAATGTGAGATAAGGATTGTTATATTTAAATAATCAATAAAAAGAATAATTAAATAAAACAAAAAGTTGATTTTAAGTTTTGAAAAATTTAATTATTAAAAAAAAACAATATAAATCATTTTAATATTTTGAGAATAATAATGAATTGTGTTTTGTAGTTGAATTCGAAAAAACTAGAGGAATTAAGATATTCATTTATTTATTAATTTTGGAAGATTAATGAAAGATTATGTTGAAATATGTATGAATGAATGAAAGAAAAAGTAAACAAAGAAAGCGATGATGAGATTAATTTTAATGAAAGTTAAATATGGGTTTATAAAATATTATTATTTTTAATGAACAAGAATTCACCGTCACCAAGTTCACCAACTCCTGTGATACTGGTGCTTGTCACCAATAAATAAGGGAAAGTATTAGAGCATAGCTAGTTTTTTAGAACATTTTCAGTTTTCGGGCAGGTTAAAAAGGTACATGTTTAAATTTATTTGTATATTAGATTCTAATTTTCGAAAGAAAAATCATTTGGAAAGTGTTTATTGAGTATGAGAATGCTTAGTAAGCTCAATCAGCTTTAGTTTTAGATGGGACTCTGTTTGATTACTAACTCAAAATGAGAGTACACCTTAGTCAACGTGATTCATTAGTGTTTTAGAATAATAACAATTGTGGTGTTGGTAATGTTTTCTTTTTTCTATCTTCTAGATTACACAGCTTTATAATCAAAACAACAGTTCTTCTAATAATTAAAAGAAGATTCTGGTTCGCTCAATCAATAATTATAATAGAACATTGAAATGCTTAATTAGCTCATAGCCTAATTAAGTTAAACTGTAGATTTAAAAGAGCAAATCTCCTTAATTCAATAGATCCAAGAGTACCGTAATTAAACCTAATAATTGACTGTTCTCTACTAACAGTAATTACGAAATTTTGCGTCCGTTTTATAGAGGGAGGGAAAGAAATAAAAGTAAATCTTATCAACCGTTACCACTCCTTCTCCCTCTCCTTTTTTGCATTCCACTTTAGATTCAATTAAATAGTAAATCTTGGAAGAATCTTCAGAAGATGATAAGGAGGAGTTTTCTGATGGAGAAAGTGTTTCCTCATAATCATCAGATAAATCTTAGAAATCTACCCATTCTGAAGATAATTATAATGAAGTCTTTTGCAATGACTCCACAAATCCTTTTTCTTGTGGTGCCAGCCCTTTTACTCCTTATCCTTAAACAAAGATTACAAGTCCCTTTATAATGACTCCTACTGCTCTCCCAACTTATTTGATAGTTTAGCATCCCAATAGTAATCTACGTGTGGTGTATAACATCTTTAGTACATTCACAAAAGTTGATGCAATTTATCAAAGTCAATATGGAGCTTTCCTTCAACTAGTTTCAAAAGATGAAGCAATTCGAATGAAGAATTTACTTGGTAAAGCTTTACTTTTTGGAATGCCAATAAATCTTATTGTTTCAGATCAACTTTCTCATGATGCTCGTCAAGTTAATTTGCCTCCAAATGAAAGAAAACCACATATGTAATAATAATTATCAAACTCAATCTTAATCACAGGGTTAAATGGAATTACCATAGAATAAATGTATTAATATTTTGGTTGTATAACTCCAATCTTAAATATGAAGTAATCTTATAAATCATATGATTTAGATTCATTAATCAGAGCTCTTGCAAAGTATTATATTCTGATATTGGAAGTAGTCTAAGTGTCTTAGGATATAACCAAGATGCCAAGATTAATGGAAGGTAATATATTTCTCATATATATTTTTAGATCTGTGTAACTTTCATTCACAGCTTTCTGATTAATGAATTCATTAAATAATATTATGTTATCAAATAATTAATTAATATCCTTCCTAATCAATTAAATATCTTAAAAAAAAACATAAAGAATAAAATTTCTCCTATCAGTTATATTTTTATTGAACAAAATTTATATAAACAAATTTTCAATATTAAATTACATATACTCTAAATTATCACTTGAATTCTATTAAAATCCTTTAGTTGTTCTTTTAATTGTAAATGATACTCTATTATACTAATATACAAGATAGGAATTATACCAATTATAATCTAAAATAAGATACAATCAAAATTTATAAGATATTTTGCTCAATAGTTTAAAAAGTTAATAATTTAAAAGTATTTCTTAGATTTAGTAATTTATTTCACAATAGAAGTAGTTAATACAATTTTATAATTATTTTGTAATATATATATATTATATGTCAGATTAAAAATTAAATACAGAACCTTAAGATGAGGTATCCCAAAATTCTGAGAATTAAGATGTATAATAATAAAAAGATAACATTCCATTGACAATATTTTCTTAAGGTTTTAAAGATTAAGAAAAGCAAATGGAATTTCAATAAGAAGTGGAATTAGATTAAGAGAATTTAAATCAGTAATAATCAGATAATTAAGAGAAATAGGAAGAAGAAAATGATTCATGTAAATATTTATCATTTGAGAAATAACCTGAAGAGGGCGAAATATAATTTAATTAATTTGAGAATAAAAATAATTAAGAGTAAGAATAAGAATAAAATAAAGAGGGGGATTAAAAGGAAAATGAGATTGATGATCTTTAAAAATTATATGATGCAATTGGTAAGGATAGGGAAGAAATAAAAATAGAGAAATAAGAATCAGAAAGTTCGGCGGAGGACAGTCCAGATCAAAAGACAGAGAAATAAAATACAATTATAATAAAATCTTAAAGATTGTATATGTTGGAGGTTTAAGAAAGAAATGATGAGGCAATAAGAATAGAATTAATTGAATAATTAAAAACATAATTTGCTTTTAAATAGGCTCATCCTTTTGATCTATTTGTTATGTATGATGATGCTTTGGTTGAATTTTAAATAAGACTGGATGAATTGGATCATGCGCTTAAATCTATATCAATAGAATTGTAATAAGATTAAAAAAGAATCGTATAGAAATACTATAGAATACCTCAAAAGGATACAATTTCAACAATAAAATTATGTTGTAGTTTAGTAGAAGATTTAGGTGAATTAGTTATGATGGCAATCAATTACATAGTTAATAAATATAGATTATTAATAGATATATTTTTTGAGGAAGTGACTGGACCAGATAAATTAATATCTGTGGAAACTTTGAAATTATTAAATAGAGAATGGTTATGGGGATTGGATGAAAGTAAATTATAATAAATTTATAATCTTATGACAGATTATGGAAATAATATCTATAATTTTTAGGTTTTTAAATAGAAATTATCTAAAATAGCAGAGTAAGTTGATAAATAATTTAATTTTAATTCATATTAAAATATTGTAAAATAAATCATTAAAAATGGGTCAATAGAATAAATATTTAAATTGTTAAGAGATGAAGATTAAGGAATGACAGATGAAATTTAAATTTAAAAGTTTTTAGGGATTTTGACTAAATTTATAGAAAGAGCTTTATCAAAATAAGAATTATTCGCATTAAGGAAATAATTAGCAAAAGAAAAAGACGAGGATATTGTTATTTATTCTAAACTTATGAATGATGCATTAAAATTAATAGAAGAGGAAAAAATGTAAAAACAATAAGAATAAGATAAATTAAAATTAGTACAAAAAGAAATCATGTCAGAATACTTAAAAAATGTTGTCGAAAAATCATAAACATTACCTGATTAGTATTTTAAAAGCGAATAATTATTTAAAATGGACAAAGAAACTTTTATTGAACAAACTATTATATTGACTGGTTTTGTTATAGATAAAGACAAAGCCTTGATAATATATGATATGATTAAGGAAGATAAAATTGATTAAGATGAAGAAGATGTTAATGTAATTGAATTTACATAATTTATTAATAAAAGAAAGTGGGAAATCACTTAATCTGATTAGGATAAAGTATAATAATAATAAAAAGAAGGATAAGACAAAATTGATCAGTCCAAAGGAACTTCATAATAAATGTTATAACCACCTTCTTTATTGAAATAAGGACAATCTTAATAGGGGCAATCTTTAAGGTAATAATTGCAATTGCCTTTGAGTGCTCTTTCTTAACCACAATCGGCTCTAAGAGAAAAATAATCAATACTTTAATAAGTATCAAGCAGATAATAAGATAAATCTTCGGAAAGATAGCAAGAAAAGGCTTCAGAAAAGTAAGTTGAAAAAGATAATAAGGAAGCCAAAGATAGTAATAAGGATAATAATAAAGATAATAATAAAGATAATAATAAAGATAGTAAAGAAAATAAAGAAAAAGATAAACTTTAATAATAGTAAAGTATATCTCTTAGGAATGATATATATTAATTATTTAATGAATTAGATGAACAAAAAGTGAAATTGTTAACATAATAATAAATGTTTTCAGGGTTATTAAAAATAGGAATAGTTGTCAAAGGTTCAGAACTAATGAATTAAAAGTCATATGATTATTTTAGTTTTGAAAAAGTTATTATGCAATAATTTAAGCAATTTTTTAATTCAGCTAAACTAATCTATAATTTAAAAAAAGAATTAGATTAATACAAGGAAGTAGAAACAGACATTGTAAATATTCCATTATTAAAGTAATATCTTGTTTTTATTAAATAAGGACTTTATTTGAAAAAATTAGATTGAATGTTAAATTTGAAGATATACAATATTTGTTTTCTATTTTGGATAAAGAAGAGAAGGGAAGTATAAAGTTAAGCAATTTGTTCTATTTGATACACAAACATCCAATACTTGATTACAAATTGAATGAATTATTATTTAGAGTAAGAAAAAGCTTCTAAATAGATGAAAGGATATTATGATAATTCGTTAAGGATGCATAAGATTTTATACGCAAAGCTTCCTTAGAATTATTGTCGACCCTTTACCTCTAAAGCCAATCTACCAAGCTATGCTTTTCGATATAAATTAGATTTATTAGGAAACATTCAAATTCATCCTCCATCCACAGCAGTTAATATATGCAAAATTAAATTATTAGAAGCATAAGGGATTCCATCTCCAAAAGATAAAAGTACTTGTTTCAAAAGAGAAATAATTGTGGCTATTTATGATAATTTTTATAAATAATTTATTGAGAATAGTCTTGTACTCAAGGCAAAGTACCTTCCTGAAAATGAAGATATATGGTATTTTCCTGTAAAAAATAGAAATAATGGATTTTATTTAAATTGTGAGAATTATAAAGATAAGTTAAATTTAATCTTGGTGTTTGAATTTATTAGTTATTTCAAAGAGAATAACTAAGTACATAAAATAAGTAGTTGTTTTACAGAAATTCCAGTGGCTCATATTATGAGATTAGGTACATTTGTATTGCCTTTGAAAGGCGGTTCAATTGAATAAGCAGTTGCTATTGCAAAGGATGATATTCGATGTAAGAGAGGTGGAATTTCAGGATTTATAACTAGATTAAGTGGAGATGTGGAACCTTAATTGAAAATTATCAGTATGAGCAAATCAAATAGACCTTAATTGTAAAAAGAACTATAAATGTTACCACCATTATGTCTTTGTCATAGAAATATGACATAAATCATCTAAACATATAGAATATTTTGCGAGGAAAAGTTAAAATAAGATGAAAGTGTATTTATACAATCAATAGATACATTTTTATTCTCTTTAGATTGTCCTTACATATGTTCAAAGATGTGTAAATTATGGAATAGAATAATACAAGGAAAGATGATAGGTTAAGAATAGGCATCATTTTAAATATTAATAGGATAATTATAGAAATTAATAAGATTAAAAGATTTTAATTTTAATCCTTATTCACCTTCAGAAGTATTTACTCCTGAAATTAGTAAACCAAAAAGAAATGTTGTAAAGTCAATATTTGAATATGCAGAATATTTGATAGATAGTTCATTTTTTAATAAATTGGGATTAGATGGTGACGAAATCTTAAAAGAATAAATGGATTTGTATGGATAACCTTTAATTTAAGGAATCTTTGATGGAGAACATAATCCATTTGACAAATATTACAATGGATTGAATTTATAGGCTTATGAAACTTATGTATAATAATTTTGATACACTATATGTTAATTATAAAATTAAATTATTATTAAAAATTAAAATCACATTTCTTATTCTCAAAAATAAAAATTAGAAATTCTACAGATATATTGCTTAAATAAGCTTATCACAATAAATTTTAATTCATTAACAATTATATAAATAAATCATTTTACAAGACAACCAGAATGCTTATTAATGTAATAAAACTACAAAAAAATAAGAAAAACTTATTTTTTAAAAGTTATATGGTAAATAAATGTTGACTTAATATTAAGAAATAAAAAAAATTAATAATAAAACTTACCTTTTAAATAAAACCAAAATTCAATCTAGATCATTATTATGTCTGGTTAAAATAAAATTTTTCGATTAAATAATACTAGAAAAAGATATTGTATAAATAATGATAATGAAACTTTTACAAATTCAAAAATAGTTTTAATAATGTAAGATAATTAATTTCTATAAGAATAATAACTATAGAATCAATAAATGTGATGATAAGATGAAAAGGTGAGATAGATATATATTTTTTGAAAAACATTTAAGTTAAAAAATAAGATTAATGGTATAATTTAAAAATTTTAGAAAGAAAAATATTCACATTGAATCGATATAAAAATTTTGGATGATAGAGAAATCAAATAAAAAGTATGAATTAAGGAAGAAACCAATCGCGTTTTGGGTAACTTTTAAATCCAGTAGAATGTGAGAGATATAGAGTTTAGATGAAATTATTATTAAAATGTAAACAATTCGTATGGATTGATTATAAATATTAGAATCGCACATATTTTTATATAATTATTGTAAAGTAAATGACAGAAAAAGCGTAATAATGATAAATTTCATATAATCTAACAAAATTGTTTGCAGCAAGCATCCGACTCATCTTTTTCTTCAATCATATTATAGAGTTTCCAATTTTCCACTAAATAAATATCAGATACTTATTGTGAAGGAAGAATTTCATCTCTAAAACAGATGTGAAACTTTAATTATTTATTGATTGGGTTTCCAAATTTGTCAATTCTTACTTCTTAATCTATTTCTGGATCTTCATCATCTTCAAAGTTTGATCTACAAAGCTCTTTTATGTTTTGCAGTTGATATTTCGGTCCTGGTATCATTTTTTATATTTATTATGACTTTATTAGAACATATTATTTTATAGTAATAATGACATCTTTTTTTGAATAATAATATAATTATTTAAGTAAGTTGAAAAGATCTCATTTTTTTGTGCAATTTGTTGAAAACAAAAATTAGCTAAAAATTTGCTATTTTCTTATTATGAAAAACATTATATTTAAAGTTATTTCTTTCAAATGGAAAAATATTAAACTTTAATATATAATATGCTAAAACAATTTATTTAAGAATTTGAATAATAAAAACTAAAAGTAATTAAATTAATAAAGATGTTAAAATAGATAAAAATAAATTTTGAATAAATACTAGAAGTAAATAACTAAACATTCAAAAAGTAAATAAGATTTTGATTAGTAATACAATTATATACATATAAGATTACAATCTTAAAAAGTGTTGTAATTTAATTTTAATAAAATATATATATATATATATAAAAAGTCATCCATCATTTAATATTTAAGCTGATTATTATAATAAACCTTGCAATGAAAAAGGGGATGTAGCTACATATGGTGATTAATTGACTATCACTCTATTAATTTATTTCTGGGGACTTGAATATGAGAGAGTAGTTTAAACATCTTTCAATAATTATAATTCTTTGGTTTAAGTATTTAGTTAACTTTTTAGTGTTTCACATTGTAATCTCAAACATGTTTATTTATCATGTTGATTAGTAGAGCCACAGAAGCAATCAGTTGTTGGATTACATATAGATACATGAGTAATGTAATCTTTTTTGTATGTCTGTTAGCCACATTCTTGTTTAGGACAAGTTAGAGTATTAAATCCGCAGTTTTATTCATGAATCCTCATATCTGGATAACAAAGTTCTTCCGAACATCCATTGATTCTGTTTTAACACGAGAATTTAACACTAGTGTATAATTTATGAAACATTTTTGGTAGTTAAGATGTTAATACAGTCACAACTTCACAGTTAGGACAAAAGCCTCTATAATTAATATCTTAAACATATTTAGTGTTCTTATTGATTAGAATGGTTTGAACAGTTAGTTCAATTGGTTCAGGTATTTAATCATCTGCATAAGGTATACATTTGAAACAAAAGTTTTCATGACATTTAAGACATACCAATTATTGTAAAGATAATGATTTACAACATTAACAAACAAGATGTTGTAAAAAACTAGAAACTTTGGCATAATTAGCAATTCTATTTTCAGGTAAAGGGAAATTCATTTTCCTAATGATAAAATTAAATAATAATATTTATTTATTAATATATATCATACTCTTTTAGCTCCTTAGACTTTTTTTACCAAATTTTAAGCAACTATTAAACCAAGAACAACTTTATCTTCACAAATACATTTACATATTCAGCATCAATTTTAATTTACCCCAAGTTATACCCTCAAATAGTTAAGCGCAAGCATGATTTCCAACATATTATATACTAATGTATATGGATACTGCCCAATCTGCATCATTTGTCAACATATTTGCAATCATAAAATGATGTTTAACAATTCCTCTAGACGAATTAGTATTACTTTTACGAGAAATTTTTCTAATCTTCTTTCTTTTTCATAAGTATACCAATCTTCTTAAAGAAAAGTTGGGATAAAAATAATTAGATCTTCTTCAATCATTTTTAGTTTAAACTAAGTATTTGATAAAAACTCTTTTTTCTGGAGATACCAAGTTTCTAGTGTAGCCTAGAAATATGGTACAGCTAGACTTGGGATCTTCATTATTTTTTTGAATTCTATCACAAATTAATCATTCTTGATTAATTCAAAAGCTTTACTTAATTCATTAGTTTTTAATAAAAGAATAGTATCTGATTTAAGAGTGCATCAAAATCAACTCTATGATTGAAATCGTATTATTTAAGTTCAGAAATCGTAACTAGTTCTAGTTATAGCATATATTTAGTATTGTTCTTCTGCATTTTACATTGTTAATAATTAATTAAATGCAAATAATTGTAAATAGATGTTATAATACAAATTTATAAAGAAATATGGTTCTGCTCAGATTGCTATCGATTTTTTGTTAAACTTTACAATTGCTTTATGAATTTATATAATACGAGCTGCCATAAACCTTATTATAATGAAGTCTACTTAGTACGTAACTTGATTATGAGTAATACGACTAATAATAATGCAAGTATAAGTAAACACCAAAGATAGAATAAGTCGTAATATTTGCTACACTATAATTCTGTTCCACATATATGATAGTTATCTTGTAATAAGCAACAATTATCACAATTCAATTTTATGCAATGATTCTAGCTTATATATCTAACATACTTCTGAATATATAGAGCATTCACTCTAATATTTGGAGCATTCATTTAAGTTGTTGCAACACAGACTATTACATTGAGAAGCATCTTCTTTAGAAGCGCATAACATAATAAATTAATTAAAATAATACTAGTCACTTTTTTTATGCTCAAAACCGAAAATATTTCTTATTAAAATCATAGAATTGCAGCTTCTATTAACTACTTTATATTAACAATATTCATTATCTTATCATAAGCTAAAGTTATTGTCTTTAAATCTTAAGATTTGTTTGAAAATAATCAAGTAATAAATAAGCTTAAAAAGAATATTATGAATTTAATTTCTTTAAGAAATGATTAAATTGTATGATTCTATATTTTAAAATTAATTTTCAATGTTACTTTTTAGGATTTAAATGATTATGAATTGAAATTTAAAATACTTCTTTTAATTCTAAAATTATAGGAGAAAACTGTTCTCATTAAATAAGAAATAAAAGAGAAAATTTAGAATTTGACTTTTAAATAAAAAAAGAAAATACACATATATATCCTTAAACTACAATACATTTTAGACATTAATGCATTTTTACAATTATACTTATTGAATAACTTTTGGAAATGAGAAAAGATATTTTTAAACTCAAATGAATATGTTTTCAATTAAAGATAATTAAATTTATTCATTTCTGGTTTAATTAAGTATTTTAAATTTCTTATAAAATTGTTCTTTGATTTAATTGCAAATTCATTTCAATACAAAATATATTCTATGAATTCTATTAAAGGTATTTGCCTGATAGATAGTATTTATTTTGATGATTTAGTTTATACATTTAGAAGTATAAAGCAAACTATGATTTAAGTCTTTTTTAAAGACTTTATCTAGAGACTATCATAAAAGATATTATAATAATCTTTGTTTATTGATTTAAATCAGGGAACCATTTAAAAATGATCATAAAAGAAATTTAAGTTTTGAAAGAAGAAATAATCAATTATAGAGATGAATGAAAATTTTAGCTTGAATGTAAGAGAAATGAGGATTGATTTTAAATAGTTAAATATGATAAGTTTTAATTATTCATTGTTTGCTTAGATTTAATTAATTGTTTAAGAATATTATTGATTTTAGAAGATCCATGGTGAATAATGAAAGAAAAAAGAAATATTAGCATAATTATTGAAGAAGTATGAGTAGATTTTAGATTCAAATATTTGCTTGACAAAAAACTAAGTAATTCAAAGTTCGATTAAATTCGAATGAATTTTTAAAAAAAGGTTGGACTCTTAATAGATAAGGATGAACCAAATGATGATTTAAAAGAGATAAATTTCTATGGAGGTATATTTTTTGACACTTAATTACATAAATGGTATTTCTTGATAGTTAGAAGATTGAGAATATGTGAAAATAGATTAAAGTATTAGGAAATTGGTAGGATGTTATAAAAAGAATAAGTTATTTAGTAATGAATTAATTCGTTTTTATTATTATGAAATATTTGATTATAGCTTTATTTGTTTTGAATGCATACAACTTCTCTTTAAATGATGATTGGGATGGTATGGAAGAAGCAGTAAAAGTTCAATAGGATGCAGCCTTGGTATAAAGAATAATTAAATAGGATTTAGTAGACCAGCTAGATTTATATTCAGAAACTCCAATTACATAGTAGATAGAGAATCAAGTATAGTAATTAATGAATCCACCAATGGAGAGTGATAAAGAAGGGAAGACAGATGAATAGAGTGAGGAAATACATTCTTTAGAATATTGGTTGGAGAAATTGGGAGATGAATATTAAGAGGATACCATTTTATTATAGCAACCATAATCGATAACAGAATAAATAACAACAGTTGTTGGTAATTTGGTTCTGAAAGTTGGAGATGCAAATCAATTAAAGTAAGTGGTTGAATAAACAGATAATACATCTCCTTTGATTATTGATGGAATAGAATTGGAGTATTAAGATAAAAATGGAAATGAAAATATTTAGATGCAATAATTATTGAATTCTGCTTTGGAAATGTAGAAATAATTAAGTTAAGAGGATTAGTAAAAATAAAATGATTCTAATTTAAAGAAGAAACATAAGAAGAAAAGACCAATTATAGATATAGATTTTAATGATTTAACAGTTTCAGAAGATTATGATTAAAATGAAATAGAAAATTAAGGCTCATAATCAAATGAGGGATCAGAAAATACAATTGAAGTGTAAATTGATTAAAATAATGAAGAGCCTTAAGCAGAAACTAATTCTAAATTCAGTCCAAATGAAGATACTATCAATCAAGTTGAAGATAATACTAGAATGTTTAAATTTTTGAATGATGAGAATGAAGACTAATAACATTAAAATGAAGCTAAATAATAGATTAAAGAATCATATAGTTTTAAAGAATATTCTTTTAATAAAATTTAAGGAGATTAGCGTTCCTTATATAATGATAACGAGGATTCAACTTTGAAAGTTGTTGAAAGAGAATAACCTAAAGAAATTATGAATAAGGATAGAGAGATTTAATTTTAGGATCAAAAGGAATCATAAACATTTGTTAATAAATAAGAGTCTTAATAGATTGTAGATAAAGAATCAAATTTGAATAATTAGAATTAATAATAAGAAACATCCATACTTAAAAAATATTTATTATACACAGATTAACCTGAAGTTATATCTACTGGAACTACTGAGAAGGAAATTGAAGAAGATAAAAGATTAGTTAGTGCTTTTAAATCTATGAATAAAGATGAACATTGGGAAAAAACTAATAAAAAATAAAAAATTAATACAGATGTTAGAAATGAACTATTAAGATGTATATATTAAAATATATGGTTTCAGTTTCTAATACAAATGAAGAATCAGAAGAGAAGGAACCATAATTTAAAGAAGTTACAGAAACAAAAGTAGAAAATCCACATAAATTTATTTCTTTCAAGGCTGATCCCAAATTTGAGTAAATTGAGAATTCAAAAAAAGAAGATATTACTAAGTCTAAATATGAAGAATTACCTGAAACCAAACTATAGTCAAAAGAAGAAATGAAGAGGGAAAAATAATAAAAAATTTGTATATATTTTATGTTGAATGTTTAGAGGATATGCAGAAAATAATTGAGGAACAATTGAAAAATAAAACTTTAAAAAAGAAGTCTGATACTGACAAATCATTACAATATGAAAGCGAATATCTCTAATGGGAAAGAGCTACATAAGCTAAATCTTATTCTGGTGAGATCAATTTTGTCATGACGTAAAATAATTTAAGAAAAAGATTATGATTAAAAAAACAACTAAATACAAACATATATCAGCAACATCCTCCACCTTCATTTTATGACTATTTCTTCTTTCCTTATTAAAGATTACTATTCCTTTAGTTTTTTTATTTCACTACCGAGATCAATTCTAACAATTTCATATAATTTCATTTACCATTTGCTAAATAGTCGAAAACTTCGGGGATCCCTTTCCCTGATTTAGCTGAAACTTCGAAGTGTTTAGCACTATATTAAGTACAAAGTTCATTAATTTCTATATTGGCATTTTTAAATAAAATACGTGATTATTCTACATCTTTATGTATGTGCATATCACATTTGTTACCCACTATAACTATCAACATATTGTCATTTTCTGCCAATTATTTTAATTCTTAGATCCATTACCTTCCTTTCTATAATGTTTCTTTGACTGTAATATCATATACTATTATTGCAGCATCTGAATTTCTATAATAAAGAGGTGCCATACTATGATATTTCTCTTAACCAGCTGTATCCTACATTTAAATTTATTCAATAATACCCAAACAGCTAAATCAATTGGTCCTTTTTTGGTCTAAATCGTTTTCTCTTTACAATATCCGTCTGAGGTTTCTTGAGTTTATTCAGAGAAAGAATTATGAAAGAATCTGGTGATTATTGATGTCTTCCCAACTCTCCCTTCACCTAATGTCACTACTTTGTATACTCTATCTTCAAATTTTTACTTTTTCATAACTTTATTATTTGATATGCAAAATTTCTAATAAAAATATATTCAAAATTCCAAATCTTTTATTTACTCTGTTGTGAATCTAAATTTCCCTTATGTCTTTTGACAAATAAAATCATATTCAGTAATTTTTTATTTGAGTTTACATTTTTCACAGAGTATCATATTGTCATCATTATATACCAACTTTGAATTACAAGAGTGAGTCCAATCATGATCCTAAAGACACACTAAACATTTGAATTAAAATATTGGATTTTTCGATTGACCATACTTTAACTTTTCCTTCTCATTTTCTTCTTAAACAGGAGGTAACATATCACTATTCTTATGAGAAGAATGCTTCCTATTTCTTAATTTCAATTTACTATTATCTCATCAACTTATTTCGATTATTTCAATTACTAAAATTTTTCATCAATTTCGTAAGAATTCTTAAAATATGGAGTGTTGGGTTGTTCCAAACTATGCTTCAATTAATTTGATTCTGCTAAATTTTTATTTTAAGGAGAATTCTTTTCACAATTCAAATACATTTCCAAAATTTCTTTAATCTCCTCACTTAATTCCTGATATTCATCTTAATTTAATTATCTATTTGTTGATGGCAAGAAACCATAAACATTTGGACCATTCTTAGAATTCTTTTTGCTACAACAAACACCCATAAAAATTATTAAATATATATATTTCAAATCAATAAATTCAATTCAGCCCCTTCTTTTATTCCTAACTCCTTAATTGTTTTTTCAAAGTCTAAAATTTGATCCTCCATTACCAATTTTTAAGAATCGCTTTTTATTTTACATTATTAAACTAATTTGGTTATAATATCACCAATCTTTTCATGCAATTAAATTTTCTTATAAAATATTTAATTTCTCTACCCAATCTTTATTTTAACATTTATAACATATGGATGAACTATAATTACTTCATTTGTATATGGAATTGGATCAGAAGGATTTAAAACATTATCCCTGTATCTTATGATTATGTCTCTCTTGTAATTATATTTTTCCTAAATAAATTACATTAAATCTTTAATTTTTTTATTTTGTTCAAATTCTATTTCTATTATTTATCCCTGTAGTGAAATATTTAATTAATATTTAATTTAATCTCTCAATTGATTTAATTAATTCCTACCTTAATTTTGAGTAGCCTCCTAATAATTTCCAACTATTTAAGATTTCATTGAATATATAATCTTATTCTCTTAAACTAATATTTCTGATTAATGCTTTCCCTGCTTATAAGGGACCTTGTTTACTTATCTCATCTCCAATATTAACTTTCCATCTTTTGCTAACTCTATTAAATTTTGTTCATCCTACAATAAATTTTTGTCTATTGAAATAAGCTCCACCTCTCTCGAGCCTTTTAAATGTAATTCATTTCTTAGATCTTTTATTTTTAATTAACTATTTAATTCAATCTCTTATTGCTAATTATTCTCAATAACAATTATTTAAATCATCTAATTGTTATTTTCAATAATTTCAAATTCAATTATATTTTAATCATAAAACTCTATCTCTTTAAAAGTAAGATTTTAATCTATTTAAACATTATTAAAATAAAATTTGCAATTATTCACTTATAGATGATTCAATAAAGTTGAAATTTTTTAATCCAAATAAACTTCAAAATGTATTTTTTAATGATTGATCCTATTTAACGCTATGCCGTTAATTAATTCCTTAACCTCAATTAAGAGTTCTTCTACATTTAAATCTAAAATCTTGATATCCTTACCAATGGGATCATTATTATCTTTAACAGAGCAGTAACAAGGTTAATTTTTTGGATAAGAGTTTTTAATTAAAAATTATTTTTAAAATTATTCAATAGTTTAATTTTGATTTATCACAAATTCAACGTATTATTTTTTATTGATAAAATAAATCTTCAATTTCTAAATTTATAATTAAGATAATTCTGGTTCCTCTATGAGTATTTTATAAGTCTCCTCATACGCTTAATATATATTATAACTCAAAAATGTACCCTAAACAGCCTTATTACCATATTCTAATCTAATCGTTTATGAACTTTTAATTTTAAAATGATTTCTAAAAATATTAAGCAAATCTATCACACATTTATCTCCACCAACAAAAATTTCTCTTAACTCTCCATTATATAATACCTTCAATTTAATTAATTAGAGTTCTTGCATTGTTAAACCATTCTAAATTTATAAATTCTCTATATTTTTATGAAGTTATTAAGCAATTAATTAGATTTCACAATTATTAATTATTTTGCATTATTAAATTGTTTTATCACTCATTAATTCTTAGTCATTAAAATTTAGTTTTACATGAATTTCAGAAGAATCAAAAGGAAAAAAGACTTTTTTTACATTATGTATTAAATTTGATACTTTTTCATCTTGAGATGTTGTGAATGATCTCTTATCTTGGCCATATTTAATAAAGATATTCATTTGAGTATTATTTTGCGCTTAAACTACTTTAAATTATAATTCTGTGTTTGTTTTAACTTTATAATAGCTAAAAAGATGATTATTATCCATTTAATCTAGAATGATATATTGACTATCAACATGTATTAGATCTCCAATAATTTTGCAGATTTCTTTTATAGAATTAGTGATGTCTATTTTTATTTAATAGTATTTTTGATTGTAAATAAAGGAATTTAAAGAATATACTTGATATTTCAAGTTTTCTCTGGTATCCAATTCAATCAATGATATGTCTTCTTCGATATTAGTTTCATCCTATGAAATTATTATTGAATAATCAGAAGGTAAACTTAATTTCTTTAGCAAAATAGAATTTAATTGCTTTATATTAAGGGAAATGTTGCATCTTAATTATTAGATTCCCAATATTTAGTTATATAAAGTAACATCGATGTCATCTAGAAATTCAATTTCTATTTCGACATCGTTTTGATTGATTCCTTATTGTTCAAAAGTTTTCGATTTATCTAAACAGTTGTTTTTAAAATATGAATTAACATTTTATAGTTGAGACGTTAATTATAGTTTTGCAATAATTGCCTTTATTATTTCATTCACTTTTAATTAAGGGTTAAATTGCAACTAGAATTTTATAGCTGTATTTCTTAATTTAATATCTAAATTTCTATAATTCATTAATTTAGTTAAATTTATTAATATGTATAATATAAATAAGTGTATATAATCCAAAAGAATTTTTATGAATAAAAGGATGCCACTCTCTCATTTTTAGTTTTTCTTTAATAAAAGAAAATAGATTAACCCAAAAAATTTACAATTTTTTTCCTCACAATATAATTATTAATTAATTAACCGTCAAAAATGCTAGTATAATAATATCGATAGTTGCCTGCACCATCAAGAGAACTCCCATCTAATTTAAGTTAAGCTCATTTCGAATAAAGAATGAGATTCTAACAATAACAAATTCAAGCAAGAGTGATTGAAGAAAGACCGAATTTTTAAGAGATGTAAGGAGGATAACCTCCATAGAAGCCTTGGTTAGGAGAGGATGTATATATGGTAGCATTTCTGTTATCAGTTGAAAATGATAGATTGAGGGAAGAGAATGGAAGGATAGGAGAATATGTGAATTAGAATGAATTAAGATTTAAAGGAGTTGATTTAATTGAAGGAGAATTATTATAATTAAGAAATAAAATAGGAGATTATGAGAAAAAAATTGCCTAGCTGTAGTATGAGAGTGAATAGTGGAGAGTCAAATTTGTAAATAGAGAAAAAGAGAGTGAAGATTAACGTTATTAAAAGGAGCTTTAAAGAAGGATTTAAATAGATAAAGAAATAAATGAATTAACAACAAGATTTATTTCAGATAGAAATCAATTAGTAAAAGAGAATAGACAATTGAGAGTGGAATTAGATAGTCTTAAACTTTCTAAAAGTAGTGTTGAAGACATAATGAGATAAGCTGATATAGTATAAAAGGAAAATTAAAGATTGAAATAAGAATTAGACAACCTTAGGTAACTGATTTTAGAAAATATTATATTAGAAAAGGATTTGATGAATTAGAGTATGTCCTTAAAACAGCAGCAGATTTAGAAATTGAAAATTCTCATTTGAAATAATAGATGGAGAATTTATAAGTTCAATTCTAAAATTAATAGTAATAATAAATTTAACCAATTTAAAGAGTTGCAATAAATTCTTAAAATTTATGTAAGATTAAGATATAATAAAATTAGAAAATTCTAATAATCTAGAATCAGAAAATAAGAGATTGAAGGATGAAAATGATAGATTAAAAGTATTGTTAAATCTAGGTTAAGCTTCTAGACCATAACCATTTATGTGATATATAAATTACTAAGAGAATATTATAAATAAAACCCTATTAAAAAATATTTTGTTTTATTTTCAATCTAATAGATTTATACTATATTTTAAATAATAATTGAATATTATAATTATAATTTAATAATATAATCATATAATGATTATGTATATTTGATATAGTTTAAAATAGTTTATAAAAAATATTCATTTCATTTATAAAATATCTTAGCTATCAATGTATTTATTTATAATTGTTTATAAAGTATCTATTTCTGATGATTTAGGAATAAGTCTTAAAATTTTAATAGGTTGAGAATATTTTCTTGTTTCATTTATTTATCCATTTTCAAAATCCCAAACTTTAGATTTCTTTTACTCGTACAATATTAAAGTTTCATCCTCTTTACATTATTATTAAATTTTGTTAACAATATCTTTCAAAGTAGGTTCTTGTCGTATTAATTTTTTAAATTAAAAATATTAAGTTTTATAATTGCTAAAAATAATAAAATAAAATATACACAAATTCTTAATCTATATTTTGAGATTAGTTTTATAAATCATTCAAATAAGAATGTATTTTAGGTATTACTTTTCTACTAGAATCTATGATACGAACATGATTTCGTAAATCAACAAGCATACAATCTCGTTTTTCTAGTATTAGACCGTACATTTTGCTTAGAATAGCACTGAAAGTAATTGATCCAATTTTATCTTCAACAGGAAACCAAGTTTCAATTATACCTTGTTCTGCATCATCATGTAATTTATGTTTCTCCATAAATGCTTAGAAAAGTTTAGTCCAAGATTCTGCTCTGATATGTCCTAAAACAGCAATTTGTAGTGGAGATTAATTCTCTTTTTTATACTTAATGAGAGTTTTTAATAATTCAAGAGTATCATCATTTTCATAATCGATTAATAACACTAATAGAATTTTATCTTATTTTCTAGTTATTTCTTCATTACCCAAACTCTTTGAGAAAGACATTTCTTCGTAAGGGGGCTTTCTTTTTTCTGCATAAGGTATTTTACCATATTATTAATTGAGAATCTTTTCAACAGTTGGTATATAAGTGAAGAATTTGTGAATCATCTAATTAATTTTAGAGGTAACCGGATCTTGAGAAGTCTAAAATTCATTTAAAACTTTATCTCTTGCATGAATCCATTGTTTTACTTATGAAATATACAAAGTTGATTTGTAATATGGAATGAGAGTTGATTATTCCCAAGAGGAAATTTAAATGAGGTTTTCTAAATAGTTAATTTAAATTTTGATTTATTTCTCCAGTGCGACTTCAATATTAAGATTATTTTCTGATATCTTCTATATTAATGCTCTCTTTAATTATTAAACATCCCAAACAATGCATTAGGATTCAAGAGGTTTAATAAAAGATTCAGTAAGTTATTGTGATTTAGGTGAACAATGTACATCCAAGACTGAATTATCGTAAATAATCGTTTTAGAATTCTTTGTAAAGTAGGTTTTCTTGATAACACTTACATTAATCCTTCTTGTAAAAGATTATTATGTTTGTTGATTCAAAATGAAATACTTTATCTAGGAATACTTTTATTTATTGATATTACTAACAAGATTAATTTGTTATTAAGTTTAATAGTCTTAAACATTTTTATTAATTAAGTTTGTTACTTCTTGAGCGACTTCATCTGAATCTGAAAATATTTCCCATTCATAGTTGTATCTTTTCCATATTAACTTTTTTCCGTAAAATAATAATGCACTAACTTAATAACCATCCACTACTTCATTTTCGCTTTCTTAAAAGTAAATGTCTAGAATTTAATTATCTAAATTCTCTTATCCTTCTGTACATACATAAATATGTTAATATTAATCCCATCTATTATTTGATCTAACCAGCTCTTCATAAACTGATTTCTATTCTATATTCCCTCTAGTCAACCCAATCAATTAAATATCTGTCTATTTTAAAGAATCCACTAAATCTATTGCGTGTTCAAAATTAACCATTTGTTCACCCTGACTCCATGATTTTATTAAAGTATATTTTCCTTCTTGAAAATTCAATGTCTCATCGTCATCTTTTAATAGCAATTAGAATTTTATTTAAGGAAATGTATCTCCTAATTCAAGACCACACTTGAATACCATTTTTTTATCTATCACACATTTATCCTATTCGTTAGAATGTTATTTCTATAATTTAAGTTCCTCATTTGCTATTCTTAACTTTGCTATGTTGATAGGCTTCACTGTCCCTTAAATTGTGATTACTTTCTTATTATCTTAATAACCAATTCTGAGAGCTTCATCCTATGTAAATGAATATTAACTCGTCTTAATAATCTAATAACTATCAAATTCATTCAACATTTGAATAATTTTTCTAATATTTTCACTTTTTGATTCTTTCGGCATCGCAGGAGTACTATCAGGTATTTCAAGTACTGTTGACTATTTACATTATTTACAAGTTCCCATTATAAAAATAATTAATTAAAATATAAACAAACAAATTTTTAATCTAGTATCAATTATTAATTTCTCCTCTATCTCATTAATTATTTTCATACGCATAATTACTGTTTAACCAATTAATACCATACAGTTTCCATCTTTATATAAATGCAGAAATAAATTATTATATACTTTAAATTATCATGTCTGAAAGCGAAATCTCATTCGATTTTAATGAAAATGAATCTGTCGAAGAAGTCAAGTCTTCTCATATGCAAACAAAAACTGAAAGATAACTTATACCTTCCTCTAAAAGTGACAAAAAAGATAAAAAAGAGAAATTGAAATAACTGCAATTTAATATGTAAGGATAACTTCCAAGTAAACAACAAATGACAAAAGATCTATTATTTCTATTAAAATTTGAATAACATATGTTGAGTTCTATTAATAGTTTGCATTAAAGAATCATGAGATCTTTAGAAAGTGAAAATCCATGAAATAGAACACTTTTAATATTATATAATAATTTTAATTTTCATTATTATTCAATAAATTTCAAGTTCTACAATTTAAATAATCATCTGTTATTGATATATATCATCTTATTTATAAAGAGATTCAACATACCATCTACAAAATTGTCATTTTTTTATATAATCGAAATAAATACCCTAGACTCTTAAAATGTGAAAAAGTGATTTTTTACACTCCTATATACATATAATAATACTGAAATTTATAAAATTAATATCTGCTTTTAAGATAAATTAATATGTATCAAATTTATTGTCTTAAGTTATTATTCAATTTATGGTTATACTTGAAAGCAATTCAATCTATATTTCTAGAGGAGAATCCTAATGAATGCTAGATATTAATTAATCATCAAACAATCTTTCACCTTAATAAGTTAATGCATAAAACTAAATATCGTTTCCTTAGCCTCCTAATAGGTCATTATAAATTTGTTCTTTTAACCTCCCAACCTAAGTATTGGCATCTATTCTGTAAACTAGCTTACTTTAACCCCCTAAAATTATAACTTCTTTTTGTTATGAAATTTTATTCTCATCTTATTCGTTTGATGGTTCATATACCTAGATTTCTTCATCATATTTAATATTTGCATTTTCAGGCAACTATAATGCTCTAACCTTTGTTGAAAAATCCAATTTCTAATTGTTATATTCAAATGCTTTTATTCCATATCCTAATTTTGGAATGAATTCTTGTAAAGTCTCATTTTATATTCGAAACTAAATTTATTATCCAGTTCTGTTATTTTAAAATGTCACAAATCTTATTTTTTATAGGTATTTTATTACAGCATTGTTTTCAATTGGTTGATCTCCTATCTTTCTCAAAGGATCTAAATTTTACTAATTATAAGTAAAGGCCTCACCTTCTATATTATTTTCATCATTAACTTTTTTTAAAGTATCTTCTAAATTTGCTCTATTTACTGTTATTCTTTATCCATCTTAATTTTCAAAATGTAATACTAAGTAAGTTAAAACATCAACTATCAATTATTTATTACTTTCATTTAAGTAATTTATGATTTATTATATAGATTCATTTTGATTAATTTCTCTATCTCCAATATATACTTTGATTACTTAATTTTAACCCAGACAGTTTCTACGCTTTAAAGATTCACAAATTGCTGAACAATAATCATCTTACTTTACATTTATTTATTATATTTATCTAAGCTCCTTAACAAATATTGAAATATCCAATGATTTTTTTAGATGTTCATTCTACATTTTAAATATAAATCTAAAATTTTGATTTCTCTATAAGAATTATTTTAATGTTTCGCTTTTATTTTGAATATCACTTATAACTGACTATTAATCTAATTGTTTATTTGTTTTAAATTAATCCTCTATTTATTAAATTGAATCGTTTTAATCCACTTCCAATTCCAAAATTTGCTGACCTACTTAACCTTGGAAAATTACATAATTAGTAAAATAAAATATTTTTGTATTTTGAATTAACTATAACTAATTAAATGTCTTTTAAATGTCAACTCTTTAATTATTTATCTATACATTATATTTTGCTGGACTTTTTATTATTTGATACTTTACAATTTCTTTTAATTCATCTTCAATACTACTAGACCCTAAAACTCTTTTAAACACTTATTATTTTGTATAAACATTATTAAACTCAACTTTTATATAAGTGCTTTCTTAGTCTTAAGGCTATATCATATACTCAATAATGCTTTCTGATTTCAATTCTAATTGTTATAAACTACAATTTTGATCTTTAATTTAATCATTCACAAAATAACAACATTTTTGAGTTTATTAATCATAAATTATTAGATTATCCAATTAGGACAAAAGTGAATTTATAAATACTCTCAAGACTTATTTTTTTTTTGTCTATTTGTCAACTAATTGAATATTAATTTTATTATCAGAAGTCTCTTTAACAAGAGTTAAAATACTGAATGGTGGTACAAACTCTTATTTGATTGTATTATCAATATCAAGAGTATAATTTGTAAGCTTGTATTCTAACTTTAATGGTATTGTTTTTTCAATTTTAAATGTTGTTCTAACATTTCTTATAAGATCAAATACATCTGTATCTTTTTAGACCTTAATCTCTCTATTCTCTTATTCAAATTATATTTTGTAAACAAATTCTGATGGAATTTCTGCTGTCCAAATAGATTCAAGTTTTTAATTCTAATTTTTATAAACTTCATCTGGATTTAAAGGACCAGAACTGTTTTTGAAAATTACGAAATCCCCATATATTTTGTTTTTGCTTGTAAATTCATGAATTATTTTAGCTATTGGTTAAAACATATCGATTGCCATTTCATATTATTACTAATTGTATGTTATCTTTTATTATTTTGTAATTTTAAGACCAATTACACTGTCTTTAAAAATACCATATTTTGCCCATGAGTCTTTATCTAATATCATTCCATTTTTTGTAAATGTTATCACTACATCAATCAAGACCAATTATATTATTTCTCTCATTAAAAATGCTTTAAGATAATTGACTGATTCAAATACATCCACTTATCGTGTAATTAAACCTAAAAATGGATTATCAATTTCTATTTTAATTTTTTTAGAGAATTTTATCTCTAGAATTGAATATTGGTTAATATCAAGAGCTTCAATAGTCTTATTGACATCAACCTCGTTATTTGCTAACAACAAAGTGCTTTAAATACTCTGTCTAAGCTCTTAATTAAAATTTAGTTAATTAAAAACTAACTTCACAATACTAGCAGCTTTTTGGTAAGGATAAACTTCGACTTATAAAGTCATATTGAGTGAATTGATATCAACACTTACTCTATTCATCTTTATTTTATTATTTCTTTTTCTATTAAAATATATATATATAAATATATTTTATTGAAATTATCTTGTCTTTACTATAAGTTAAGATATTTTACAATAAATTTTAACTTAAAAATTAACTAAAACAAATTTTTACATCTTAAATATGAGAATTATTTTTTAATCATTCAAAAAATCAATATTATCATTTTAAAATATTTCAGAAAAAGCATTTATTAAAGTAATAAAACGAAATGAAAAATATTTATTTCTCAAAAAAGAGTCACAAGATCATAATTAAAACCTTTGGTCATTTTTAACTTAACTTTTATTAGAAAATAATTATAATAAAAATAGTAAAGGATAAAATAAATTTTAGAGTGATGTTTAATTTTAAAGAGATGTTAACAAAAAAACAATTTTATGTTATAAAGACATCCTTTATACTCTAATTTCTTTAATAACTACCCAAAATCTGCATATTATTATCAATAAAATTAGTTTATTATTATTTTTTCAAAATATTGTCTTTTAAGATGATTTTGGTAAATCTAAATTTGAATAATCCTTCAAAAAACAAAATACTGAAATAGTCATCTGTTAATATCAAATATTTTTAGTAAAATATTTTTAAAATTTCCTAATTCAATTTATATTAATTTAGATTATATATGTGGTTGAGAATGCTCAATTAAGTAACTTAGTATATATTGTTATAAAATTTCAAATTTTTAACTTGAATACTCAAAATCTATAAATATTATTCGTGATTTATATTTATTATAAAAACGACAGAATAATTGATATATTATAGTATAATCGGAATTGGGAATTGAAATTTGAATACATTATTAAAAATAATAATTGTGTTATTATATATATAATTGAATTCTGATTGATTATGTTGAAAAATTTAAATAAATTTAAAATAAATCTAATAAAACATTAATTACCCTTTAGGATGAAAAAACTGAAAATTTTATAATAAAAGTAAATATATTATATAACTCGATGTAAACAAAATATATAGTCACTAAACTGATATTGTTGAACATATTCAGCATTCAGAATCATGTTCATCACTGATATAACATGATTTGAATTCATTTTGACCTTCAAAAGGATGATCTTCTGGAAGAGAATTCATGTGTCTATAATCACTAAAAAATAGTTAAATTCAAATTACATTCCCATAACTTCATCCCATCTATAACGAAGGTATTTGTAGTATCTATTCTTGACCATGCTGACACTCTTGCCTGGAAATGATTTTGATATTTTATAAAATTTAGGTCCTATCTTAAGAACAAGTTCCAGAATTCTCTTATCTTCAATATTGGAGAAAGGATGAGCATTGGATTTGGGTTTCTCCAGAACAAGGCATACTTTCAATCCATTTTCTTTTATGTGAATAATTGGTTTTGGAGCAGGGCGCTTCTTTTTCTTGTGATAAGTGTATTGAATTCTTTTTGGTGGACGTCTTCTTTGAATTGGCAATTTTATTTTTTTAATTTCTTGCTGTTATGGAGTCAATAAATTCGAATCTAAGAAAACTCTTATTTTATTATATACCTGAATCAACACAAGAACTTTAACCTTGATCAGACAAATGTAAGGTATTTGGAGAACTCAAAAAACCAAATAGTTCAAGTTCTTAATCAAACTAATCTTGTTTTTGATCTTCATATGTATCCACAAAGTTTATCATTTATATTTTTTTATGATTATTAATGTTTTTTTTTTTATTTTAATTACAATTTATAAAGTTGAATAGTAGTTTTAATGACGAAAGCTTATTATTATTAATGTAAAATGATTTTACTAATGTAATTAAATTTCCTTAATTATAATATCTAAATACTTAAATATTATTGGATAATTAAATAGTTTTTTTATTCAAACTTTAAAAATTTTCTTTATCTTACCCGATTCATAATTCTTCATTAAATTTCAACAAGATAATTTTTTTATTCTCACTTATTTGATTTAACATCATCAATCAAATTCAACTTCATTTCTTGATAAAGTAGTTCTATCACTCATCTATTCCTTAATATCAAATAATTTATTAAACATTCAAATCAATATGATAATTTAATTAATAAAATCCAATTTACTCATTACAGAATATACAATTACATGTATTAAAACAAAATTCGAAAAAACTGTATATTTATATTACTTTGTAAAGCATAAGTTTATTTGCAAATTTTTATTAACTTTGGTTCAATTTGCAAGGCAGTTATTTTTTTATATTATTTTTTTATATTTTTTTAAAAGATATTAATTTAAACAAAAAGACTTTTAAATCTAATCATTATAATCATATTTAGTGAGATTTTTATCTATTAAAGCTAATGAAATCCCTAAAAGATCATAAAATTTGTTGATGATCAATCTATGTCAATATGTATCTGAAAATAATAAGAACCGTTAAATAGAAATCCCTTTAATAATAGGATTAATGAAATTTATATTTAAAAAAAAAAAATGAAGAAAAATAGTTTTAAAAAGTTCAGACAAAAATTTTTAATCATGAGAAATTAATAATTTTTTTTGAGAATTTTTCATCTAAAATTATAATCTTTTGTAGTATAATATTCTTGAATATACAGAATATTATAATTAATAGAATGTCAATCCGAAATATTGTGAAAAAAATTTCATATCTTAATTTTATTAAATAATTATAGGATACGATTAACGATTGGATGAAAAACAATAATTATAAACTATTTGTTTTGATTTAAGTTGTCTATAGATATGATGAAATAATTAGAAATATCAATATAAAAATCTGATTAAATTAAATAATAAATTTAATGAAAATTTGCATCATCATCTTTTGTACTTTAGTTTTTTTGAACTAAGGTTAGTTTGTTGAGACCTCTAGATATTATGATGGAAGTAATAAGAAATTTTATTTAATAATAGATAAACTTGTTGTGAATTTTGATAATATTAATCCAGGAGCTTATTATATAAAGGAAACAAGTCCAATATATCCTAATATTACAGTTGAGGTAGTTGAAGACGGAAAGAATTAATTAACTCTACGTATTTTGAATCCTTTAGACACTTTTGAGATACCTCATTAGTTCCCATTCCCATACACAAAATCTGAAAGTGCTCATGGTGAATATGATTATAAAGTGAATGAAAATGGATGTTTTTTCTCTGTTTCTAGATATGATGGGGTATATATATAATAATAAATAATTAGTCAACTGTCTTTAATATAACAAATGCTACTTTGCTTTCTTTGTTGTATTCTGAAATACATACTTAATTGTTATCTGAAGATATCTTTGGATTTGGCGAAAGAAGACTTTATTCCTTTAGGATTCCAAAGGGAGAATTTTCTATATGGAATCATGACTTTTGGGAGTTTGATACTTAAGTAGGATATTCACTTTATGGTGCTCATCCAGTGATTTTACAAAAATACAATTAATAATATCACATAGTTTTATTAAGATCAAGTAGACCCATGACATTAGAAAGAACTGATGATGAACTCATATATAGAGTAACAGGAGGATAACTGGAATTTAAAATATTCTTAGGAAAGAAGAATCCTAAAGAATTAATTAAATAATATCATTAATATTTAAACGGTTGGGAATTGCATCCATTTTGGGCATCTGGATGGCATTAAAGTAGATGGGGATATAAAAATACTTCTGTCATTAAAGATGTTATTAGAAATTATAAAGAATCTTAAATTCCATTAGAAGTTATTTGGACTGATTTAGATTATATGTAAGATAGAAAAGATTTTACTTTAAATGAAGAATTATATCCAAGAGAAGATCTACAAAACATAACTGATAGAACTTAATAAGATGGAGTTCATTGGGTTCCTATTGTAGATCCTGGAATAGCTGTAGATAGTGATTGTGGAAGAGATCTAGTAAAATCAGGGGCATATATTAAAAGTAATAGATAATCTAAAACTCCATACCTTGGAGCTGTATGGCCTGGAGATGTATATTTTACTGATTTCAATCATCCAAAAGCTTATGAATTATGGAGTAAATGTCACAAAGATTGGTTTTATAATTATGAGATTGCTCCAAGTGGAATTTGGATTGACATGAATGAATTAGCTAATTTTAGAGATGGTGAATAATAGAAAGGTCCTAAATTAAATAATGATATATTTGAATTAAATGATTTACCTTGGGATGCTATGGGTACTATGACTTTGGAAGGACATACAATTGCCATAGATGCATTACATGAAGGATAAGGTGTTTATTTCAATGGTTCAACATAATATATTTCAGAATTAGATTTACACAATTTCAATGGTTTTCTTGAATAAATAGAATAAAGAAAATTATTATAAGAAATATAAAATAAGACACTTATCTTTTAATTGAGTAGGTCATCAACATTTGGAAGCGGAAGATTTTCAACAATTTGGTTTGGAGATAATGCTTCAACTTGGGCATGGCTTCGTTCATCAGTTTATTAAATGTTTAATTTCAATCTTTTTGGAATTCCATTTAATGGGGATGACATTTGCGGATTCAATTAAGATACTACACCTCAATTATGTGCAAGATGGATTTAATTAGGAGCTTTCTATCCATTTGCTAGAGATCATACTGCTTTAGAAACTATAGATTAAGAGCCTTATCTTCATGAAATTACTAAGGTTTCAGCTTAAAATAGTATCAAACTTAGATATCAATTCTTGAAATATTATTACTTCTTGTTTATCTCTTAAAGAGATTCAACTCTTTAAGCAGGATCAGGTACTATTGTAGATCCCTTATGGTTTAAATATTAAGATGATCCTCAAACATTTAATATAGAAACTCAGTTCTAAATTGGAAATATAATAGTTAATCCAGTTGTTGAAGAATAAACTGATTCTAATCTTGATTACACTGAATTGCAATTCTATGTCCCTTAAACAGCTTATTGGGTATCCTTAGAAAATGGTTTAAGAATTCCATAAGGATGGAATACAATTAAAAGATCTTTTACTGATAATGCATTTTTAGCACTTGAAGCAGGATCTATTATTTAGCACAGTAATGCAACAGGAATCATGAGATTAAGAGAAATGGCTTCAGACATAGATTTGATTGTTGTTTTAAATGAGGTAAAATTATTATATAATTTAATAAGCTTGGTTAAGCTAGTGGATCATATATGTCTATCAATGATTATGATGATGAAAAAACTATTTTGGAAAGATGTTGGAATGATCAATATACCTGCATTAGATAAGTGTCAGTTAGAACTGTTAAAGACACTTTGATCTTTACTAATAGTAAAGCTAATAATGATAGAAGCGAGGAAATCAATATTAAAAACATTATTATTTATAGAAACCAACAGATATTAAGAGTGTAAATCAATGTTTCTTCATTTACCTAAAGTTGGTAAATCAATTTATGAAATCCTAATGAAAATTTACAATTTGTAGAATTAAGTTAAAAATGTAAAAAATAATTCAATATTTTCCTTATTCAAATTAAAATAGATCTGCCATCTCTTCATCTTCATCTGAACAACTAAGATTTCTTTCTTTCTCTTATTCTGATTTTTAAATACTTTATTTTCCTCCTGATTTTACTTTCTATTATTGCAATGATTTTTTTTATTTTGCAGGCTCTGGTTTTAATTATGGTTGTTTCATAGCTTATACTTAAGGTGGCTATTATGATTTCTTTTCATCTCTTTTTATAAAATTTGTAACTTTATCAAGAAAACTTAATTCTTATTATTATTATTATTATTATTATTATTATTATTATTGTTAGGGAGGTTATGAAATTATTTTGTCTTTTCTTATTTCTTATTTTTAAACTGCAGTTTATAATTTTAGATTATGAGTCAAGAAAGTTTAATTTTTCTCTTAATTAAATGGGTTACTATTAATAACAGCATTTTTTTGAACATAACCATCCCATTAATTATTATAAGTTTATGCTTCTGAATAATTTCCTTTCTTTGCTATTTATGCTGTTTTTTATGCCATTCTTTTATGGATAACTTCAACTTCAGCTTCTTCTTCAGCTTCTTTAACATTTTCTGTTGTAGATACCTATTAAGTGACAACTCTCAATAGTTTATCTCCATGCAAATTAGTATATGCGACTTTAATTTAAAATGGAACAGTCTTTAAATCTTTAATATCAATTTATTCTTTTTACAATTCCTAATCATTTTTTACTTGATATTCAAAAGTTTAAGTGGTAGCAATAGTTGCATTTCCAATTTCTCTTTTAATTTTGTTGCCAAGATTTGGATCATCTTCTCCTCTAAATTTTAAAGCACGATGCAAGTTAATAAATAATTAAACTTAAGTTCCAACTAATTCATCTTTTAAAATATTAGCAAAATCTTTTTCAATATCTTCAGGTTTAACTCTGGTAACTGTTCCATTAGTTTTCTCTGATAAAGCTCCTAATATGTCGACTTTACATCCTTCTCCTTTTATTGTAACAACAGAAATCACTACTCCTTATTATGATGCAAAAATGCCCAAGTCTTCATAAAATTATTTATTTGCATCATTATCCAATGATCCCAATCCCAAATTGGCCAAGCCATCTGTGCAAATTATGATCATAGAACCAGGCTTACCAACTTTAGCTAATTGTAATGCTGAAATTAAAGCAGGACCCAAAGCAGTTTATCCTTTCTCTTAGAGTTTCTCAAATTTCTTCATCAAATTATCAGCTTAAACTTTAACTGGATATTTCATCAATTATTTAGCAGTTCCATTTAGTAAGTTTTCAATTTCATCTTATTTAAAAAGTCTATCTCCTGCAATTGTAATTGGAACTTCAGATCCATCACCATAAACAACTACTTCATTATTAAATGTAACCAATCCAACTATTTTATTTGGATTTTTCTTCTTTAATTCTCCTATCTATTATTCAATAGCTGCCATAACACATTATTTTCTAGATACGTGAGTAACATGTTTTGTATTGAATTATGGCCATATTTAATTTTCGTCTCCAGGTTCAATAAATTATTTAAGCATTTCATACTCTTCTGCTGATATACCATGTTTGAAATTAACCTTCCCTTTTATTTCTACTGTACTAGACATTGACCCACTTGTGTCAATGCAAAAAACTATTGAATTTTCACCATTTTCTATTTCCATTTGTTATTATTATGCTGATTAAATAAGATAAACTGTATCTTCAGTCTAAGGAATCTCTTCTTTCTCTATTTAGATGAGATTTTTATGATTGCAAAATTCACACGTCCAAATTTGTTTTCCAAATTATTGATTTTAAACATCATCTTCTATTTTTGAATATTTATTGAGAACTGTTTCACATTGTTAACACATTACGGGATCGCCCTAATGTATTTTTACTACGTTTTCTTTTAAACAATCAAACTTAACTTGGAAGATATTTGTATCAACATCATCTAAATATTAGAGATAATTTTTACATTTATTGTCAACATTCCTTCTTTTCAGATAGGCCTTCTTAGAGCACATTGCCATCATGGTTTTTAAATAAAAATATTTAATTAATATGAAGATAACTAAAATGGTTATAGATTATATAGTACATAATCCTGATAAATACTATTATTAATAATTAAAGAAATTAGAATGTAAAAGCCCAAGACTTAAACTTATAAAGAATCTCATAATTTAGAGGATAGAAGGAAAAGAGTATAAGAATAATTATCTAAATATCCTGAAATGATTCCAACAATAGTTGAAAAGATTCCAGGCTGCAAATTACCTTAGTTGTAAAAAGTGAAGTAACTTTATTTAAATGATTTAACATAGATTTTTAGTAAATTCTAGCTTTAGTTTCAATGAATTCAAAAATACAATTAAAAAGAAATTGCAATTAGATGAGAAAACTTCAACTTTATTTATGTATTGTGGGAAAAGCTTAATGAATGAACGTACATGTTAATAAATCAATAAGTAGATGATAAATTAAGAAATATCTATGATTAATATAAAGATTCAGAGGATGGATTCCTTTACTTGTAATATGCAGATGTAGAATCCTTCGGTTTTTGAATAATATAATAATGTATAAAATAATAAAAATTTCAAGCACCCTCTTTTTCATCAATCCTCTTCAAAACATCAACTTTTGGTACTTCAAAAGTTAAATGAATAGTGTGTTTATCTAATTAAGAATCTATACAACATTTACCTTCTTCATTATATTTACCCATCATTTTCTTTAAATTTGATTGTCTCCAAATATTATAATTCTTTAACTATTCTTCGAATTCACGAATCGATACTCTAATGTACGGTTATTACATTTCATTTATTTCTATTTCGTGCTTATCTAATAGATTATTAAATAATAGTGTCTTACAACTCAGTTTTTTATGCATAACAGTTCTAGGAACAATAACTGGTTTTAATTGATTTTGCTTTTATAATTATTCATCTTATTCTGACACCATTCTCTCCAATTTTAACTACTCAATCATTTTTGGCTCCTCTTAGTTTTGTAATTTCATTTCCTAATCTCTCTTCAATTTCTTATGAACCATCCTGACATAATAGTTTTTCTGATCTTATTAATATTCTTTCTAATTTTCATTTGCTTTTGCTTACTCCAATTTACTTAGAAACCTTAAATATTTCATATATATAAAATCAGACTAAATTAATATTTGAACACCTTACAATCAATTATTACTGCGGTTAGCGATTTTCAAAATAACTCTAATTCTTCTTTGGTCGATTAATCAAAGTATATTGTTATATTATCTATCTAAGTAATTATTAATTATATAAATATTTACTCTTCATCTAATCCTGCAACTTTTAGATTCTTATGTTAATGAGATACTCGATAGAGTAAAAAATAATGAAATACTAATCTCACTGTCTTACTCCAATGTAAAAACAACTTAAAAACAGCTTTCTCGAATAAAAATTCACATATATCTTTCTTAAAGTCTACTATTCAATTGTTAATCTTTTAGTATTACTTGAAAATAGGGGATATATATTGTAAATTAGCCACACGCACTTCGCAATACTTATTGCATGTTCTGATTCAATAATAATTTATTTGATTCCTTTTAAAAAAAATGGGTAATCAAAGTAAGCAGGCATTGTTGTCAAAGTACTAAAACATACATCCAATATTTCAAAGGTCTCAATCACTTATTCTGCATTAAATAAACTTATTTATTATATATTATACTTTGTTTTATTAAATTGCAAACTAACTACAATTCCTAATAGATTGACATTTTAAAGTAAACTTTTCAAAGCTATTTTCATAGCGTCTGAAACAGATTCTTATTACTTTAATTCACACATAAATGCTTTTACTAAAATTCTATAACCAGGAATATCCTACCAAGGTAGTATTTTAACTTATAAAATATTCCTTACATATTTAGCCCATTCTTCTACAAAAAAACAAAAATTGATTGATCTATGTCTAATATGTTCTTTCCAACTTTCGTCATCTAATATTTAATTTAATATAGATTAATTTTATATTCCTTTTGCTTTGTCAGATAAATAAGTATGAAAATAATTCTACCAATCGAAAATTGAAATATTAGTTTTTGTACTTTTATCAATATTCGTTGGATCATCCTCTTATATGAATTCAGTGCCTCTTAATTCTAATAGTTATGGGTCATCAGCTTTATTAATTAATTCTAAAAATTTTGCTCTAAATTCTGGAATACGAAAATAGCAAATCACTAAAAATTTGATATATAATTATCTTGCTTATTAACTTGGATCTTTTTAATTTAATTTGGATAATGTAAATCTGAGTGTATTAACCAAAAATGATTAATAATTTAAACCAACCGTTGTTTTAAATTCTGATTGCTTTTTATTTAATGCCTTAAAAAACCCTAATTATTATAACATTAATTCCCCTCTACTCAACACTTAATTTAAACATTCAAAATAAGAACTAAAAGTAGCTAGTGTCTTAGAATAATCTACCAAATGAATTGACAACTAGATTAATAAATGTTATGCTTTCATCAAATCATCCTCGGATTTATATTAAAATGTTTTAATATTTGTTCCATGAGATTATCCCAATAACTAAGCTAATTTGTCTAATTATTAATCCATATCTTAACGAACCTTTATTTTATCATCTGTATTTAAAGTTTTATGCTCTATTTTAAAAATAGAACTTGACAATTTTTGAAACTCTATTTAAATCATTTTTATCTCTGTTACGCTGATCGTCTCAACATTTCCTACTACAGAAGCAGTTGAGACTATTCCTTTCTCCGTCTGAACACCAAAAGATGATTATGATAGATAATTTGGTAATCTTACACTTATTTCATAATCAATTTTACCAACTTCGACACCATGATACCATATTGATTTAGCTTATTGACTACTAATAATAAAAAATTTAGCTCCCAAATCAGCAACAATATTTGTTTCTAAATTTGATAAATTTATATAAGTTTCTGCTACTAAATGATGATCTTAAATCTCTAAATCCAAATATTCTGAATCATGTTTATTTTATGTCTTTTTTATAATAGTTTTATGAGGAGATTTGCTACTTTATAAACTATTTTTATTTGATGAAATTGACCATAAACAAATTTAGATAGCAGAACCTTGGAATTCTGAAATTGGTAATTCTACGATTAAAGTAAGTTCGTCTCCAGCATGATCCCATTCTATTCTATGATAAGGTTAAGATGCAGACGATTATCCTTTATTTGTTGGTGTGGCTGCAATAACCGAATCAAGTGAATGATTGATACCTCCACTACTATTTATCATAGATGGTATTTTTGGTATTGATACTATTGAATCTCTCAAAGAATCTTAATCTAAAATACTTCGACGACTGGAACTTGCTATAGTTTTTTATTTCTCATTTTATTTTCTATAATTTGGATTAACAAAAGTAGTTGAATGTTCAGAAATGAACGAAAATTATGAAGTCTATTATTTTTTTTTATTCTTACCACCAAACGCAAATTGTAATTGTATCTAACATCACTTAAACTTTAATTCAACTCCCAAATGATAAATTTACTTTAAAGAGTTGCTTAAACAATTTAATTCATTTTCAAATCAAAAGTAACATTTCCTCCTATTTTTCCTCTGATTGGCAATTGAAAGTGAAATGGACCTACTGCTGCTTCAAATAAATTGATCGTCGCTGATCCTATAACTTAATTGTCTATCACTGAAATTTTCATATTGGATTCTCGCATCTACTACTCTGTCATCTTTAAAGTTCCATCAAAACTAGCTCGCCACTTTCCTTCTATGAATTTAATACATAATGATCTCCATTGTTATCTATGTGCACCGGCGATGTGTACTTACACTACCCTAAATCAAATTCAATAGAGCATTGTCTCACACCAGTCATTTTTAAAGTAATGTTCTTTAACAATACCTTAATCTGTAATTCACCATTGGTTATGATAGGTTGGTTCAGTTTGTGAACTTAGTCTTCCTAACTTTTAGGCCTACCTCCACAAATGCCCATTTTATAATATAAATCGTATTAAAATAATATTATTTCATAAGAATTTTGTATATACTTTTAAACAATATTTTTCTCAATCTATAAGGGACATAAAAAGATAATCTAAACATTTCTAGATAAACTAGAAATTTTTAATAAATATTAATTATTAGTTATATATATATATATCATTTGTTAAATTATAATTTATTAATTGTTTTTATTTTTTGCATTTATTTTTTGGCTTCATTTAAAATAACTTTTGATGTTTGCGATTTACTCTTTTACAATTTTATAGTTCGTGATTTATCATTATTATTTTATTCGGTACGACAATCTTGTCTGTAAGTTGACAATAATGCTAAACTGTTACTTTCAGGTCTAGTATGTGTACTATGATTTGTTAAATATTGAATGGTCTTCTATTCCCTATGTATGCTATGCTTAAAATTATTACTAAATTCTTAATTTTTAATTTAATGATATATATGACTCACTAAATAGACGTTTATATAAATATTTACATGATTGAATTCTATTTAAAGATAAAGTTAATTATCTATTTTATTTGATGAACTCTGTTTAAGGTGTACAATTATCATAAAGCAAACTGGTCTTTGCAACCATAGTCGAATCTGTTTAGATATCTCTTTTTATTTATGGATTCTCTATGTCAGTTTTTATTTAACTGTAATATTTTTCATAATTTTCTTCATTCACTTCTCCATGCTGAGAATTCATTTCATCCAACAATAATGATCTACGTCTAATAATGTATACCAATTCTAATACGCCAATTGCTTTCTTTTGGTTGTAATATTTGGATCGCTGATTTTGGAATCAGTATAATTTTGTAATTTCTCTGCTGCCATATTGTAAGTCATCTATACAATATGGGGTAACGGTGCTTATTCATTCGAGGATATATGACAAAAATGACTCAACTATTGTGTTTCTACCTTAATTTGATTACATATAACAGCTATCTATTCATAAATGCATTAACTTTCAGATGCTATTCTATTCAGACATAACTATACAAAAGCATCAAAATTATCACACATTACTTTATCATCTATATCAATTTCGGTTATTTATTAACAATATTACTTAAATTCATTGAACATTTAAATATCATTATATAATAATGTAATATTGTGAGATTTCTTCTGCTTTTTAAATTCAGGATAATCATCCAAATTTAATTAAGATTATTATTAATGCTATTTTAGAAATGTTAAAGTCATTTAAGCTTGTTAATATTTTTCTATCATGTCTTGACTTACAATTTCACTTCTTTATGCAATATTGTGGAGTATATTTATTATTCTCTACAAAAATATACTTGCTCTGTTATTCATACATAAAAATAAATCTTCCATTTATTGTCTTCTACTTATAGTTTAAATTATTTTTAATTTATTGGTTACACTTGATTAAGCAATATTTGATGTTATTACAATCTAATTAAAATTATCATTCGATGGTTTCAAACATTTTATTATCCTTTCCTTATTATTGTCATCGTCAAGTTATAACTAAGTATTTCAATACAACATACCTTCTATTAAATATTATTATACTCTTTAACGCATTCAGATTTCTATTCTATTAAAAATGTATGCTATTCAGATAATTGTCTTTGTAAATTTGATTATTCCTCATAAGCCTTAAGAATTATCTCTTCAATTATATTGATATCTACATTTAACTTTACTTATGAAATCAATTCTTTCGCAGTAATGAAATTCTATAAGGATTATTAATAATTAATTGTCTTTTTCTAATTCTTCTTCATTGAATTTATAGATCTAATTGATTACTTCGATTTTAGAGAAGTCTACTTTATTTATGTTTAAAACATCCCTCCATCATCTAAAAATGAATTTTCAGATGATTCTATAATTAAATCTTCAGATTCTTCGTTTTCCATTTTTGAATCTTAACTTATATCAATCTTTTAAATTTAATTAGTACAAAATTCATATAATTTTGTCATTGCTAAATAGTTTTTAATTATTATCATTTAATTTCCGCTTGATTCCCATTTCAATCTCTCTTATTATTTCAAATCCTCGATTTACAATTTTTAATCGTGAATTTATATTTTTAATTCATTGATATGATCTTAAATTACTTAATATTCTTTCTTTTATTCCTCAGTATTGGCTCGATGTATATCATTTTAATCCATTAAGTCTTGTAAATATTAATTCCTTCTATTCTATAATCTATGAATCTTAGTTTTCATCGATTATAATAATTATTTGGATCGAAGCATTTCAAATTCAGCTAGAATTAATTCGTCTTCAGCTTATTTTTATTAATAATTCAACAGTTACATCTAATGTTCCATAGGATAAATTTATTATTTTTTCTTATTTATAGACTTAATCAATTCATCAATTGAAATTTACAATTATTTAGTAGTTTCTAAACTTGAAATTGATTATGATTCATCAAACTTACTAACAGTTTATAAATGCTTATCCTCCTTCTCTATTATACATGGTTTGATTCCTTATTCCTATTTAGTCAATTTCTAATATATTTTTTATTTGTAAATGTTATTGTTTCGTAACTCTTAATAAATCAAATTGAACTGGGAGTTTTGATCATTTATCTATTTCTTTGATGTTTCCTATTTATTAAATTCCTCCTCCAATAATGATTGAGGATCCTTTATTTTATTGATATCCTGTAAACTACTTAATTTAGATTCCAAATGACTCAAGGATTGCATTTTATAATTAAATAAAAAATAATCTCAAAAATTTCATATTAAAAAAATACAAACTGAATAACAAAAAAATAGAGTAAATTAAAGATTCGAACCTAAAAATAATTTAGAATAATAATAAATGGACATCATAAAAGAAGATATAATTACAAGAGTAATTTGATTGAATTGAATTGGATTGAATTAAAAATGATTGTAAAATAAAAATAGATTATATAAAACTATATATAATATTATATATATCAGAGTATAATTGCATAATCAATGAAATCTCATCGTGGAGTGATTTATACAAAATATCATCATAAAATCTAATTATATATGAAATCAGAGTGGTGATGCAAATTGAATCAATATAGCTTATATTAAATATAAGTTAATTCATTAGCCGATTGATTTTCATCACAAATTTTAATTTTAATTTTAATAATAATATTAATTATTAATTATTAATTTTAATATAATATGAAATACACAAATCAACCAAGTATTCTAATCTTTTGATTGATAATTCCTTAAGCATCTTTGATAGCAACATCAATAGAATCGATTTCCCAATCATTAGTTTTTTTATTCTTCTTGCCTTTAACATAACAAACACCAGCTTTAATTCCATACATGTCAGTCTCAAATTCAGCTTCATCTCTAATTTATCCACCTCTCAGTTATTAATTAAATTATATATTCTAACCAAATAACTTCTTGATTTATGGGTTAGTCTAAATTATAATTAGCGATTATCTATGAATTTATGTATTTAAAACACTTATTCTCTATAAATTAATTATCATATAAAACATACTCTATTTGTCTTCACATAATTATATATAGCCATAGCTCCAATAATTGTACTAATAATTGTAATATTTCTAACACCTCCAACCTTTCTATATAACTCTTATTATCTATATCTTCTTGCCTCTTCTATTTCTTATTCAGTTGTTGGTACTTTTGGTTTACGAGCATCTATTTCTAATTTTAAATCATATAAAGTCCTTCTATCAGTAACTAAAGGTGGTGTCATTTATTAAGCTACTTCCTTTTTCAACACTTGATTTGAATCAACCAATACTATTCTAAAATCTCCTTATAGCCCAATATCAGCAACAAGATGATCAATCTTCCATAGTTTTGTATCAGGAGTTAATTTCCAATTTTATAATGCTTCTAGATCTTTATTGTATTTCATAACATCAGTCATTTATTTTGATGATGGAATATAATATTAACCTTTATTTTATATTTCTTACAATTCTCTTGATTATCCCATTAACTCTACTTTTGCTGCTCCTTTTGGACCTACTACTTAAAATGAAAATTAACACACATCATCATTTTGAGTTGCATTACTACCCATATTTATTTATAATGATAATGGATAACCAGCTAATTGAATTATTTATTCATTATGTTATAATATCCTTAATGCTTCTTACACTATTGGATGATCATATTTTTATTTATGCAAATAACTTGTACCAAAATAACCTACACCTGAAAATCCTAAAAAACACAATAAGAAATTAGGTCCAGATCTAAATGGAAATGAATTCCTTAATTTATTAAACATTAATTTTTTTATATTAAAAACTTAATTTTTTTCACAAATGTTTATAATCTATTTTATTTATATTTTATTCTAAAATCTTACAATTTTACATTTACTAATATATATTTTCATCTTCAAAGGCATAACACCTATCTCTTGTCTATTAAAATTATTACAATTAAATACTAAGAATAAAAAACATGTATTTATATTTGATTATATTCTTGTAAATAAATAATATCATTCAATATATCATTTTTTTTTTAGTCATCTACATTCTTTTTGAAATTTACATAATATAATCTATCTTTTCTTACTGATAAATTAACTAATAAAAATATACTAGTAGTTAAAATTTATTATTAAATTTAAAGCAAATAAAAAATGAAATAATGTTGAATATGATTTTGGTGTGTTTGATTTTATAAGTGAAAAAAATGTTCTTATTTAGTTTAAACTGAAAAATTTCTCACAAATTCGATTTTTATCAGAATTTTAACATTTTCGAACTTTTTTAGTTATAAAATAATTAAACAACAACTTATGTTTGACTTTGGGTTTGATAATTGGTTCTAATCTCATTAATTAAAATGCAAAGGAATTAATCATTTTGGAAATCGATTAGAGAAGCTTGAAAATTTATACTTTCTTCCTTTAACTAATTCTATTGAAGAGTAACTTCATGTATTATGTGAGAAATGTAGTTAACCTTTTTCATCTAAAAGAATTAACTTAAATTCTACGTATAATTATGCAATAAGTTGGTTTAAACAATTTGAATTACACTATTTGGGATATTTGGTAAATAATAATTTTCCCACAAAAAAATAGGGAAATGAAAAATAAATCAAAGAGTTTGAGCAAAGGTTAAGAATATTATCGAATTGTATCAATGATTTAAATAATAGCAAAATTGAATCCTTTATGTTAACTATTTGGAATTCTAAAATGATATAAAATAATATTGTAGATAAAAAATATGAAGAACAATAATTTCTAGACTTTGTTAAATAGTAAAGCAACAAATTGTTTTCTTTGGCTTCGAAACACTTTTACAATGTATTTCTCAAAGCAGATGTTAAGATTAAAAGTTAAGATGACTGTGATATAGTTTAAATTCAAGTTTCAAAAGACTATGTGTTTTTATTAGAAAGCTCTCTTTTAGATAATCATCAATTTAAAATTACTATCCATCATTATCCAAGTTTAGAATATTTAAATTCCTATTAGTAAGAAAAAATGAATACTAAAGATATAATTATCAAATCAAGTATTCATTCTAATTAATTATTATTTTAACGTCAAACTTCATTAAAAATACTTGATATTCATGTAGAAATCTAAAAAAAAGAAGAAAATTATATTAAAATCGCTTTTAAGTATTATTATAAGCACAATTGTTTTATCATAGATTGCATGATAGATGATAAAATAGTTGTCTTTATTGATTAAACATATAAGATATTTGTTGTAGATGCAATTTAGAAGAAAGTAACTTTTTTAACTAAAAAACTACAAAGCCTTTAAAGAGCTAATTAAATATTGTACACTTATTTTCATTACTATAAGGAATTATTAATAGTTGAACTATGTAATAAAGTATTTACAATTTCTTTGAAAAATGGTAAGTTCTATAAACATAGTTAAATAAACTTAGACTAAAATTTGGCTTCAACATATTTTTGTAAAAAAAATAAGATAAAATACTCAGTATTATATTAATTAGATTCAAATAATGCATAAGTGAAAAATTAAGTATAATAATACAGTGTTTAATGTAATAAACAATTGAGAAGACTAAAAACAAAAGATTCAATAAAATTAAACAATGTCAAGTTATCTCTAAATAAAGACTCAAAAACTTTAATTCTATTATCAAATGAATAAATATCAGTATATGACATGTAAAAGGGAATTCAAAATTTTTGTTTACCATTTAATTAAAAATTCTAAGCTGAAAATTATCATTTTCAAGATTATTTTTTAGTTCAAAATCAAGTACGAAGAGTTTTAATTTGGAAGTAAGAAAAGCTATTTGAAAGAGACATTAGATTATTTTTTAAAAGACTTTGATATAGTTTCTATTTATTATAAATAAATATATAATTTATAAATAAAATTCATATTTTATTAAATCTTGTGATTAACATAAATATATAAAATATATATAACTAAGTTTGAATATATAGTAATATTAAAGTGATATGCATTGATATAAATTCATAAATTACTTAAAATCAGAAACAAGATTATTTAAAATATTGAAATCTATATTATAATTTACAAAATGGATCATAATAAGTTTATTTTCTTTTTAATTTTGTTTTTTTTTTGAAAATCTACAAAGATGAAAGTCAGCTTCTGATTAGTATCCTTATTTATTAATTTAATTAAAATTTGATATAATTTGCAAATGATAATTTTAAATTAATTAAACATTCTTTAAGGTATATTATTAACTTATTTTATAATTTTTGTAAATTAAAAAGTAAGATTAAGTTAAGAAGTGTATTTATATATAATTTGTTAATGGATTTGAAGGGAGTAGGTATGGCTTGAAAAGTGATAATATAATTATGTGGAATAGGTTGGGAAGAGCGAATTAAATTGAGAGATATGGAATTATATTGAAATGATAATAATTTAATAGTAATTAGTAAAATAAATGTTTTTAAATTTTGATAATATCTTATTATATCTTTTGATGTATCTTAGAAAGTTAAGATGAAAACCAAAAGTACTCCCCTAAGAATATAGTTGAGGAATCTGGTGTAGAAAATGATTCTTGACATGTGATTGGGTATTAATTCTTTGAGTAGAGTATTGAGATCTAAAATTTGATTGGTTGATTTATAAATTAAAGGAATTTCGAAAGTGTTTAAAATTGAACTGATTTATGTATTTGGATTATTTAATTAAACACAAATGTCATCAGGAGGAAAAGGAAAAGCAGGAAAAGGAGGAAAGGCAGCAGGAGCTCATAAATCAGTATCTAGATCACACAAAGCTGGTTTATAATTCCCAGTCGGAAGAGTCTCAAGATATTTGAAATAAGGAAGATATACAGAAAGAGTTGGTGCTGGTGCTCCAGTTTATTTGTCAGCTGTCCTTGAATATTTGGCTGCTGAAGTTTTGGAACTTGCTGGAAATGCTGCCAAAGATAACAAGAAGAATAGAATTAATCCAAGACACATTCTCTTAGCCATCAGAAACGATGATGAATTGAACAAATTGATGGCCAATACTACCATTGCTGATGGAGGTGTCTTACCAAACATTCATCCACATTTATATTCAGCTAAGGAAGATCCAAGCCAAGCTGTTTGATTTAATTTTTATTAGTCAAATAATTAATATGAATATTGATTATATTAATCTTGGATATTTTGAAGGTGATCATTCTTCAACTTGTTCTTATTGTCATAAAGGGAAATCATATTCTTAAGGATTATCTACAAGTAATGTTACGTTTCATATCTCTATTTAGATAAACTATACCCATCAACTTATTAATCAATGATGGATAGAGGATGGAGAAGATGTGGCACTTATTATTACAAATACAATTTTCTTTAAAACTGCTGTCTTTCTTATACAATAAGAGCTAATGCTCTAATATCATAATAGAAAAAAGGATAAAGAAAGATTGCAAAAACATTTTTAAAAGTTGTACAATCTGATATTTTGTAAAATAAAGTAGATGACTTTAAATAAGTGTTATAATAAATAAGTAAAGATATAAAATAAAAAAAACAATCAAAAATATCAACCTAAAAACCATAATAATAATAATAATAATAATAACAATAATAGATTGAACAGAAATAAAAAGTTAATGTAGATGAATAAAAAGTTGTAATAGAAAAATAAAAGCCTTAATAAATATCTAATGAAATAATTAATTCATTAAAATAGCATTTTCAATAATTCTAACAATTTATTGCATCAAATTTAACAGAATTTATTTTATAATTTTAAGAGTACTTCAACTCGAAAGGATTTAAGATTGAAGAAGTTGTAAATATATTCTAAATTAATCTTAATATCGATACTATTAAAATCTTTCCATCCTAAGTAGCTAATAAAGGAGACTATTATAGCAATTTTATTATGCTTATATATGGCCTTAATAAAAAATTATTATTTTAAGATTTCCCAATTGATAAATTTGCCTCCAAACTTGTTCCTTTTGTTTAGAAAAATTTCTAAAGCAATGAATATTTATTTATTTAAGAAACTACTGGATTTTTATCAATATTTACAAAAGAAAATGAAAAGATCGCTAATAATCATTTAATCAAAATAGAGAAATAAATTATTTAAGAGAAATAAAAGATCATAGTTGAGTAAAATATTTTAAATCAATAAAAATGTATAGTTTTATAATAAAAATAGAAAATATTAAATTAATTGATCCAAATACATTTAAATCAAATTCATTTTAAATAGGAAATATGAAAGTTTTATTGAAACCAGCAGAATGTACAGAGGAAAACTTTTAACTATATAAAAGATATTGTAAAGATATCCATGGCAGTGCAAAAGAAAACAAAAGTGGATATTCTTCATTTTTATGTGAATAAGGGTTAGATTAAAAAAAATTTATTTAATCTTAAATAGATCCTAGCAAATTATTATTTATGGGATGTTTTCATATGAGATATTAAATTGGAGATACATTAGTTGCAGTTGGTGTAATTGATATTACAGAGAATGCATTAAGTTCAGTTTATTTTTTTTATGATCCATTATTTGAAGAATATAATTTTGGAACATTTGGAGCTTTGGTTGAAATAGAATATATCTAATTGATGAATCAATATTTTCCAGATTTCAAATATTATTATTTGGGATTTTATTTACAAAATACGAATAAAATGTCATACAAAGGGGATTTTGAACCATGTGAATTATTATGTCCAGAAACATATACTTGGGTTGAATTGACAAAAGAATTAAGAAGTGAGATTGATTAGAGATAAGTTTAAGTTATTTAATAAAGAAAGCTTAGAATAAGTAAATAAGATGTTGCTGTTATTGATGATATGAAGATTAATGATAAATCATTTTATGGGCAAATTTAAGTGAGTTTGAGAGGGAAAATTGTTAAATTATCTGAATTAAATTTTGATTAGAATAGATTAACAAAGTACTTGGATAATGCTTACTGTAGATTTGGAAAGAAATTAATGCAAAAATTGATATTTGAGATATGAAATTTAATATAAAAACATTATATAAATAAATATTTATAAAAATATGTAAGAGAAAATCATATAAGAAAGTTATTCTTATTTAAATGATTTGAATAATAAAGTTAGTAATAGCAATAAATTGGTATAATGTCATAATTTATAAGGTTGGTATCTATAAAGGATTTATAGGAAATATTCATTAATCATTTTGTACTCTATCGATGCAATTAACTGAATATTCCGAATAATTTTATTTGTAGTTAGCTCAAACATAAGAGGAAAATGAATTGAATCTCTTCTATTATAATTAGTTATCCAACGCCATAATTAATTTTGCTCATAATTTAGATGAATTGACAAGCGAGATGAAATAAGGGATTTTAGAACCTTATGAATAATTTACAGAAAATTATAATTAGATTAATAATGAATTGATAATAAAGGGTTAAGAATTCTTGAAATAAGTTGAAAAATAGCGAGAAACTCTTTTTATTAAATAGCATGATTATTTAAAAACAGCTTATGATCTGGAGAAAAAAAAAAAATCAAAAACTTTAAAACTAAAAGCTGATGAATTGTTTGTAGATTACAGACAAGAATTGGCAAATGTAAATCAGTTGTGGGATGTTTTTAATGATAAATTTAAGAAATCTTTTGATGAATACGATTCTAATGAATTAGGTAGAACTTCTATTACAGAGGCAACTTCGGAAAAATTGTTAAATCATATATCTAAAATAACAAACACTTTGAATATGAGATTATTATAATTGTTGTAATAATCTAATGAAAAATTACATTTAATTTAAAACAAATATCATATTGAAAAATTACCTACTTTAAAAACCATTATGAAAAATAGAAAATTTAATATATTTAAAGTAACAAAACAGGATAATTTTATAACTTATGAAGATTGGAAAGCCAATATGGATTCTCATGATAAATTTGATCCAGCAAACTTATAGAAATTCAAATTATCTTAATAGCTTGTTTAATAAATTAATTAATTGACTGAAGTGATATAGTAAATATGTAATAACACATCATTAATAAATATTGGTTAATATGATTTTGAAACCTTGTTTTAACACGCAGATACTAGAATTAAATTACTTGGGAATATTGTTGATATTATTGAAAAAGCACCTACAGATACAATTACAATAAGTCAATAGGCAAATGATCTCTTAGTTTAAATTGCAAGAAACTTAATTATCAGTAAATTTATTAATATTTATTATTGTATATAGACTTATAAAAAGATCAAGCAATTAATGTTGTAGAATTCAATGAATTATTAATTTTCATAACTTAATTTGGAATGAGAGAAAAAAATCAATTTATCACTGTAGGAGCTTAGGCAAGTGAAAAAACATCCTTATTTTATGTCAAAAATAATTGGTAATAGTTGTTATTGTATTTAAATGAAAAGGAAAATTTAGAAAACAACACAAATAAAAATTAGAATGACAAGAAAAAAAATAAACCTAAGAAAAATGAAATATTAAATTTTTTATATTAGAAAAAAAGAATTATTAAAGAGTAGATGACCTAAGAATAAAAATTGAATTATTTAAAAGTTCTAATAAATTTATAAAAAATCTGTTCAATGATGTTAAAACTTGATATTAAAATAGATTATGCAAGTGAAACAATTATATTATTGGCGAAAATGTGTAATATTAAAGTTCAAGATATTGTTTTATTATTAGAATAATTTGAATCAATTAAAATTTATATGGAATAAATATAACCATAATCTCCAAAAACTTAATAAATGATTTAAGAAAAGAAGAGATTATTTTATATATTTAAGAAATGTCTTAAATATTTACCTTTGTAAGATTAATTTAATATAACTCTAATTAATAAAGAATTCTCCACATTAAATACAAAAGTAAAATAACATTACTTATGTTTTAATAATCTTAGTGAAAGATTATCAATGAAAAGGAAATTACTATGGACAAGTTTGTTGTAGCCTGAAGCATTATAACTTGATTATTATAAGTTGAAAGAGAAATATTCAAAATCAGCCGGATCAAAAGAAGCATCCTTAGAATAATAAATTGCTTAGGATGTTTAAAGATCATTCAATAGTGTAGGACTATAAAGTAAGATTAATCATCTTACATTACATAATTTACTTAAATTATATGCTTATTACAATAATACAGTTTCTTATACTTAAGGAATGAATTTTGTTATGGGATTCATATTTATGATCATGGCTGATGAAGAATTAACATTTCGATGTTTCTCTGCTCTAATTAATCAACTATTAAAGGATGTTCTTCTTTATGATTTGAAATACATTAGAGTATTCTTCTACAAATTAGATCGTTTATTAGCCATATTTATGCCTAAAATACATTTGCATCTTAAAGAAGAGAAAATTGAAGCAGGTCATTATTCTGCTCCTTGGTTTATTACACTATTCACAGGATCTTTTATGAAGAATGAATTTTCGACTGTACTCTTTGACATTTGGGATCTACTACTAAGTAGAGGATGGTGTGGATATTATTAAATCTTGTTAGGAATCTTCCAAACTTATGAAGAGAAGATATTAACAATGAAGTTTGATAATTTATTACAATTTCTCAACAATTTAACCAAAGCAGAATTCTTCACATAAAATACTGATGTAAATATATTGATTATTGATAGGAAATAGCATCATTAAAGACTCTAAAATATAGGGCATTGAAATTTAAAGTGACAAACAAATTAATTGCTGAATTGGATAAGGAATATTATCTTGTTAGACAGAAAATCAATAATCTGATGAACTAGTGAATTAATATAAATTATATTGTTAAAATATATGAAATAAACTCTTCCTGTTCTTGCTCATTTTGAAAAGAGTTCCGATGAAATCGCTAGTAATTTAAGTGATCATATACAATAGAATATTTTGCTTAAAAGTATGGTAGCAATTACCATATTATAAAACAATTATAAAACTAGAGGAAATAACTTGAAACTCCTATGATAGAGGCTAAAAGAACTATGAGGACTATCGAATAAGAATGTGATGGATCAAAAAGAAGTAATTCCAAATAATCAGAACGTGTAAAACCTAACTCTACTTCTAATGTTTCTAGACCTGGTGGTTAATTTGATACATTCATTCAGACTACATATCATATTGATTTAAATTCCGGATTTCTTTTGTTTTAGAATATCAAAAAGATTATGGAATGTTTATAGAATTAAGAAGACACTCCTAATTTTCAATTGTACTGGGAATCAGTCTATATTTTTAAATGGGAATAATATTTATATTCCTTTGTTAGACCCTTAACATAATAGACAATTTAAGAATCTATATTTTTAAGCGATATAGTAATTTCATTTGTTTAATGTTAAATGAAAGAAAACATATTAAACAATAATTCATAAGAATATCAATAAGAAATGATAGTTTTAACAAAACTTTTATTGGAAAATTTTTGTCATTTCTTAAAAAGAATATTAACGCAAACAAAATAATAAAACGCTTTAGTTATATAAATTCAAAGCAAAATTGATTAAATTTTGTGTAAAACTAATTCTAGTATTAGTTTTATGTAGGAATTAAAAAAGAACAATACTTTCATTAAAGATATTATAGAAAAATTATTAAAAAATGATAATCATAATATATAGCCTGTAATTATTACATGTAGATATTAACTAAGTCAAATAAAATCATTAGATATATAAAGTAGTAGACCATAATTAATAAATGCAATTTATTTATCTACCAGTGTTAATTAATAAATAGAATATTAATCACCTCTAAAAACCTTATTTAAAATACCTCATTAATAATAATATGTCATGCACTTGAGATAATCATATAGTAATTTAGAGGCAGTCCAAGCTCCTTTTATTTAGAAGCCTTTTGAACATTCCTTATGTGTAATTTTGGATTTAGATGAAACTATGGGTCATTATGTATAAGATATTAATTTGATAAGTTTAGAATGATAAAATAGGTAAATTCATTCGTAGACCAGGATTAATCGAATTAGTTTAAGGAATAAAATAAGAATGCGAAATAGTAATTTTTACAGCAGGCTTGTAGAGTGTATAAATATAATATATATAAAGTATGCAGATCACGCAATATCAGAATTATAATGTGATGAGTATATAGATCATAGACTGTACAGACATCATACTATTTTTAATGGTAATAATTTCATTAAGGTAACAATTGAATTAATTGAAAAGGATATAAGTAAGGTTGGGAGACCATTAGAGAGAACAATAATTGTTGACAATACTCCAACAAATTATGAATTGTAATAGGATAATGGGCTTTTAGTATCAACATGGATTGATGAGGAAGAAGACAGAGAGTTATTTGAATTAAAGGACTTGATAATGAGACTAGTTAAGGCTAAAACAAAAGATGTGAGAAAAGCTTTGAAAAAATATAGAGATTATATCAGTAGACATAAGTGATTGTAGATATTTGTGATGAAATTATGAAATTGATCAAGATCTCTTCTTTTTGAATGGATTCTCATGTGTCATTTCAAAATAATTATCAACGAATTTAGTTATTTCACATTGTTGATTTGCGAAATTCTTGGTTGGTTTATATACATTCTAAAATATAAATTGGTATATTACTAATTAATTAGCAAACCAACCGATTTCTTGATTTTAAGTCATGGGGAAGTTATATTTTTATCTTGGAATTTGATTTCTTAATTCTAGAGTCTTTTCTAATTTCTAATTTGAGAATGCTTCCTCAACGGGATCATCTGTATATGGATTTCCAAAGATATCATTATCTTTGTCTTTTCTAGAAGATTAATGTGATTGAGGTTCTTGTAAATTCTTTATGATATATACTTATATGATTAGGTTTTTCAGCTAAAATGACAACTTAAAACAATAATGAATAAATCAATACCTCTATTAGGGTTTAATTGAAAATGCTCAGTTCTATTCTTATCAAAGAATTTCATTTCATTTCTAATGTTTTCGCTAAACACGATGTCTTTATTTACAACGTGACCAGGGTCTTGTTATTTCAGTTATCTCTTTTATGCCATTAATTTATTAAATATATGAATAAATAGGTTTTATCATTCATTACTAAAAACCAAAACAAATTTAGCTACATTCATTTATTAGATAACATCCTTAATATTCAACCTATAAATAATCAATAGTTTTTGATTTTACAAAACAATAAATTGAATTTACTTATCCTGCCAGCTCAAATATAATAAATCATTGATTTTGGAAGTGAGGTTGAATTCTTAGATTGTTTGATTAAAGACAACGAAATCCATTATATTTTATAATCATTACAAAGTAAATTCAATTAGTTAGAATAGATTTAAAATTATTGTTATTAATATACAACACTAATGATTAGAAATTTAAAGTATATGAAAGACAATGCACGGAAAGTCTATCCAAAATTAAAATCATTCAAATTATAGATTCTGAGTAGTTGATTTACAATGCAATTCTAATTAAAAATGAATAAGTATGCTTACTAACTCAAGGTAGAAACAATCCATTTTGTCTTAGGATTAATCAACTTGACCATAGATATTTGCAGTGAAATATAAAACCCTATCGATATTTATAGAATTAATGAATCACTATTTGTACTAATAACCAAGCATTCAATTTACTAAATTAATAATTAAATGGATATCTTGTTAATAAACATACCTATCACTATTAATAATATCCCTTAATCATTAACAATCCAAAATTAACATTATATCATATCAAATAGAACTCTTATATCATTTGATGAAAACTCATACACTCAATATAATAATTACATTGATGGTATCACTCTTTATGATAACAATTTGTATCTTTATTTTTATAATAATTAAAACTAATTATGCATATCAAATTTTGAAGGCAAGGTTGTACTTAAATTGGATTTTCACAAGAAGATATAAAAATTGAATATAATTAATCTATATACATTATTAATTACTGATTAAGAAGATTCAGGATACTTAATATTTCAACCAGATTTTAAAGCTGTTTTATAGTAATATTTCTAATTAGAAGATTATAATGATGAATAATAATTATACTTAATATAGTAATAACAATTATAACAATAATAATAATAGTAATAATAGATGAGTTAAGAATATTTATTCAATCTTAATAAAACATAAAGATATAAATAGAATATAGATGATATGATAAATATCAGTCTTAAATATAGTTATATATAATTGTTATTATTGATTTGTGCAAGGATACGAGTATTTCGAGAGTTCTTTATTCATATATAAAAGATGTCTGAAAATGGAAATGAATAAGAGTTGAGAAAACTATTGGATATCAAAAAGATTAAGAAATGTGAATGTATAGAAAATGATTAAATCATGGAAGAATTTATTGAAGAATGTCTTAAATATAAAGATAAGAATATTTTCATTTATTTTTAAAAATTATTTATAGAAAATCCATAATATGTAAATGATCATTATTATTGTGAAATATTATAATGTGAAATCAATAGAATACTTTATTAAAATGCATAATTGGAAATGCCTATAATTCCAAGTTATGCATTTAAAAGAGTAACAAATTATATATTGTTTTTATAAAAGGCTAAAATTGTATTCATATAAGATTTGTTTGTAAAAAAGGAGAAGCAATTATAATTGTATTATAAATTTTAATTAATTTAGAATTAAGAAAGGGATGATAGGAAATGCAATGTAATGTTATGAATGTTTGAAACCAATATCATTTTAAGCACAAAATAAACTTTAGCAACAACAATAAGAAAATAAGATTGTGAAATATATGGATTGTTATCATGCAATACATAAATAATGTGTATAGATATAGCATGAATGTAATTATGAGAATAATAAAAAATTGTTTTAATTTTGATAACTATCATAATTCGAATGAGTCATGTCTAATTTTTGTTTTACTTTAATTTTCTTTTAAGGGTAGTATCCATTAGATGTAATCCGAACCAAAAAGTTCTTTAAAATTATCAATAATTTTAGATTTTTTAAATGGGTTATCAGTTTTCATTTCTTCAATATGAAATTCGACAGTTGTAACGTTTTTTGCAATATGATAAAGGTGAAATGCAAGAAGTGTGCCCATTGATAGACAGAGTAATAAACAAGTTAATGCGCACATTTGACATAGAAATTTAGAATTAGCTTTCAGTTTAGTGTTTCCTAGTAATTCAATTGTAATGAATATGAAACATTGTGACATGCATAATAATGCATAAATAATGAATTAACAAAAGAATCTATGATTTTTCATTCCAATACAATTATTGACCCATGGACAATGATGATCCTTTTGATGATAATTTATAATTTTACCATTCTAAGTATACATTTGTTACATTCTTTACAATGATGAGTTCTAGGTTATTTAACGTTTTTGCATTTGAAACAATATGAATCAAGTTGCATAGCCTATATGATATCACTAATTTTATTAGAATTCAGATTTATTACAATAGTTCATCTTCTTCATCTAATGCCAATTCATATTTTTTCATTAATTTCTGTTTTCTCATTTTTTAGATGATTTCTGAATGTTTTTTGGTTCTATTTTTAATTTCTTCAAGAGAATTTTCTTAATAATTTTTTGCCTTAAAATCAATTTAGATTGCATTACTAAATCAGGAGAGGGATGACCTGGTGATTAAATTTAAGCTTAAATGTATGCCCAATGTATCATAAAATATATGAGTGTGAATTCGATGGCAATTAAAATTGTAGATCCACTATTCTATACTAATTATAAATATTATACATCATTATATCTATAAGGTAAATAATGAAATACAAATACATAATACTCGCTCAAGATAATAGCATATACGAAAATCACAGACAAAATGCCTTTTGGATTTTGAAATTTCATATATTAATTATTAAAAATGGACCCAAAATAAAGAAAAGATCGTTCTACATCAAGAGACAAGAAGAAAACAAATAAAAAATAAAATCAATATAGTTATGGATAACTAAAGTATGTATTTATATAGATTAAAAGATTTGGTGAAGTACAAAGTAAGTCTAAAAAAATATCATTAAAAACATTCTTTGGCAATCCTGAATTTGAAATCTTTTGTTTAAGATTTGATTTTGAGGATCAACTCATAGCAGCAGGTTGTTCAGATGGAACAGTGAAGGTTTTTAACATAGTGTCTGGTAAAGTGAAAGAAGAAATATTTAAGGGAAATTGGCATTTAATTTATAAGGATCATCAGAAGGAGCTAGTCCAACAACTGCAATTAGATGGAGAAGAGATGTTGCTAACAAGGCCAAAAGCGTGTTTTTATCAGCTAATTCTGATGGATCTCTTATGATGTGGCAAGCTCAAACAGGAAAACAATTATTCAGAACAGTAGAACAAGGTAATCAACTATTGGCTTTGGATATAAGATAAGATGGAGATTAATTTGTTACTGCTGGTAAAGACTTTAAAGTAAAACATATTTAATGATTATTAGATACGTGTTTACGACGATGAAAAGAAAGAAGTTATCCACACTTTCGATAAAGCTGATTAGTATTATCTTTATTTATATTAGTAACTAACCTGGACATCAGAATAGAATATTTGCTCTGAAGTATTTAGAAGAAACCCCTAATGTTCTTCTTTCTGGTGGATGGGATGGCAATCTTCTTATCTGGGATCTCAGAGATCATAAATCTGTTGGAACTATCTATGGTCCTAATCTTTCTGGGGATAGTTTAGATTTTAGGTATTAAAATTCAAATTTTATATAGAAATGGTTAAATCTTAACTGGCTCATATAGAACCAATAATTAATTGTAATTGTGGGATTTAGGAACCAGATAACTTATTCAAGAAATCTAATGGGATTAAACTAATAACAATAGTGATTTCTATGTCTATTCTTGTTAATTCAGTAAAATCAATGGGGACACCATATTAGCAGGTAGTAGTGGGAAATAAGAACTTAAGCTGTTTGATATTAATAGTCAATATTAGACTTGTGGTTATATACAAGATTTATAAGAAGGTATCATTAACTTACTCATTATTTATAAGGTGTTTATTGTGTTGATTATGGAAATAAGAGTAATAAATTTGCATTTGGTGGAGGAGAAGGAGTGGTCTACATCTGTTCATTGACAAATTCAAAGTGATCAATTAATAATAATAATATATTTAAAATAATGGACCCTAAATAGTTAATTGATAATTTAAACGATATCTTACTGAGTGATTTCTTTACATATATTGAAGTCTTGGGAAGAGGAAGTTTTGGAATTGTTGTTGCAGCATATAGTTAACAGTTAGATAAAGTCATAGCAATCAAAGTATTGACTCATAAAACACTAGATTACTCCATATTTTGAACAAGAGAATGAGTCATCACTGTTGCAAGAATGTTCTCATCCGAATATTGTAAAGTTGTACAAGGTTAGAATTATGACTTATATTATTTCAGGTTCTAGTTGCTTATAATAATATCTACTTAATAATGGAAAAATTGACTGGAACTACACTGGATGTTATATTGAAAGAACAAAAACTTGATGAACTCCAAGTAAGAAACATAATGCTCTAAGTCTTAAATGCTCTAGCCTTCTTACATCGTAAAGGAATCATACATAGAGATCTAAAACCTGGTATTATACTATACTAAGATTAGAAAATATATTTATATCAAATGGAAATCATGTTAAATTGATTGATTTAGGATTAGGATATCAGATAGTTTGCAGAGGTATAATAGGCTAATAAGTTGGAACTCCGTACTATATTGCACCTGAACTGATTAATGGCTGTGAATAAACGCAAGTATTTTATCAAAATTAAATAAGGCACTGGATATCTTTTCTTTAGGAATAATATTCTATCAAATGCTATGCGACAATAAGCATCCTATTTGGACGGATGGATAAACTAAAAAGGATTATTACAAAACTCTATCTCGAGAATTTCACATAAATTATCCTACTCATTTATCAGAGTATAGATGTTTTTATATTTAAAAGGATGGCTTAGGATTTCATCAAAAATACGTTAACCCATAGTCCAATAGATAGAATGTCAGCCGAATAATGTTTGGAGCATCCATGGCTCTTAGGTGAAGAAAGAAAATCACATCCAATAACTAATAAGGAAATTATTTAAAGATACAAATTTATTTAAAAATTTCAGCTAGTAAAATAAGAAATTATGTTATTAGATTGTAAAGGCATTATAAATGGTCAAGATATTTAAATAACAATGTCATGAGGAATTGTATTATTTGAAATCTTAGAATTCTGATGAAATTAATGAGATATTTCTACATGATGATGCTCCAAAAACATAGAGAGTCTATACAGATACTCATATTAATATACGCCATTAGAAAACATATTACAAACCTTAGAGTTTGAAGACAATTTAATTGACAAAAGTAACATCCTCTTAAGATTTGGTAAATAATAAGAATAAATTGATGAATTCTAACAGATGCTATAGTAATATTTATATAAGATAATCTAGATTTTACATCCAGATACAAAACTTCATTAGATATTCAATTACCAAAAATAAGTAGTTAGAAAAGAATTCATTTATAATTACCTTCGATCTCTCCTTATTAAACTAGATAATCTAGTTTTATTTTTAGATAGCAATGATTTTCTTTTTTGTATATAAATTTTATATATTAATTATTTTAAATATGGATAACTAATTTTATAATTAAGACTCGTTAGCATTCGGTTCGCCTTAACCAACATCTTAACTTTAGCCATCTAAGGCAATTAAGTTTGAGAATGTATTTATAAGCATTTATAGCAATATAGGTACCCTAAAAATAAAATAAACAACATTCAAATGTAAAATTTAAAGAGGCTTCAAAAAAGGTTTAGCAATAGAAAATAGATTCAGTTTAAAAGGTTCGTCCATCAAGTGCATAATAATAATAAAAGTTTAAGCCATCTTGGAATGATAAGGTTGAATCAAAGCCAAAGGGATTTGATAATTTGAAAAAGAATGAAATATTCAAAATTGAAACAAAATTATAAAAAGAAAAAATTGAAAGAGAAAAAGAGAATAGAAAAAGACAATTAGAAAATCCACCTCCTGCAGCTGTTAAATCTTATGCAACTATCAAAGATATTGAATAAATAATTAGTGATTGTAATCATTTATATTTTAATTAGAGTAATATAAGAAAGATGTATCTGAAATGAAAAAATAAAAGAGAGAATTAGAATAATTGTAATGGATGATAGAGTAAGAGAAGAAAATGAAAGCTGAAGAAAATAAATAATTTGAAGAAAAATTAAAACAGTTAAAAACCTAACAACATCCTGATTTAGCCTAAGATATCATGAAAGCCAAAAAAAAAGGTATGGAGAATAAAGAATCCCCATATAAAACAAAAGATTAAAAAAAAGAAGATAAAAAAAAGTAACTAGAAAAAAATGTTGATGACATTTACATCGAACCACAATAAAATAATTATCCTATTTGGAAAGATGGAATTAATTTAATTCATTATGAAGCCAAAAAGCCTTTGTTGCCAGGCGAGTATGATTAAAATGATTTGGATTTAATACCTTAAAAATAACCTTAACATTAAGTTTAATAATAAGTAAGAATGGATGATAATAAATTAAAAAATGAATTGATAGAAATTTAAAAAAGAGAATTATAAAGATAACATGAATTAGATGCATTAATTGATAAACATCAATAATTATTGAGATCTGAAGCACAAAACCCTAATAAATATTATAAAGAAATAAATGAAAAATTAGATAAAATAAAAGGAAAAGTAGATCCTTTAGTTAAAAAAATTGATAGTGCATAAATTGAATATCCCTTTACAGGACATCTTTTAGCCAGAGGAGTTTCCAAAATGATTCAGGTTCATTCTGAAAGACTTACTGAATTGCTTATTGATGATTTATTATTCGAAATGGTGGATATTCTTGATACTCTAGAAATGAAGAAGAAAGAAGAACAAAGACAATTATATGAATAAATGGCTTTATGCGATTATATAGAAGCAGTCAAGGATATTGCATTAGATTAAGATAAAGTTGAATAGAACTTCTAATAAACTAGATAACAATTTATGAGAGATAGTATTAATTTCTTTAAATATTTATTTAGCAAGACTTGATTAATATGTGCCTGTTGAATAGTTGGGCCGAGATCAATAATTTTATATAAATCCATAAGATCGTTTAAGATCAATAGAATTATCCAGTGGGTTCATTATTAAAATTATGGAAGACAGAAAGAGAAGAATCGAATATATCACTCAAGATAAATAATACTATCCTAAGAATCTCGAGTAGTTTGACTTAGTAATTTTATCACTTATTCAAATTAGATTACTGAAACTATACTTGAAGAGATGATTTGGGAAAGAGCAGCTGCATTGTATTAAAGTAGTGATGAAATGGCAGAATAAATATTTATTAATGAATTCAAATGATTTTCTTATAATTTAAACTAATAATCAGATTTAAATAATTATAATAAAATGATATTAAATTCCTTTAACTCTCTCATTAAAAATTTCTTAGATCAAAATTTACTTAATAGTTTTATTTAAAAATATAAAGAAATTTCTTAAATATAATTTTAAAATAATTTTATGATTATTATTGTTTATATTATATCTCAATCCTCAATTTATCTTTCGATAGCCATGTAGTTGTTTCTCAAATGAATAAGGTTATTTATTTATATAGGAACTTCAAATTCTTAAAAATCTTCGTAATTTTAATTATTTTCGAATTAATTATTTTCCTAAAGTTAATCCAAATTTTCATTATTTTAATTACTTTCATAATTTCCACTATTTTCATTATTATTATTATTTTAATTATTATTATTATTTTCATTATCATTATTATTTTCATTATCATTATTATTTTCATTATTATTTTCATTATTTTCTTAGTACTCTTATTAGACATTATTTTAATAATTTTCTTAGTTCTCATTTTATACATTATTCCTAAATTCATTGGAACACAATCTTAAATCATTCACTTCATTTTAGATATGCAATATTTCATTTTACTATTCAGACTAATTTGATATTTAATTTTATTCATTAGAGTCAAAAACGTTTTCTTTCTATCTATTGTATCTTATACATTTATAACAACAAATCCATGAAATAAATAATATTATGCTCATTACTATTGTTAAATAGAAAAAAATAGGATTTGACAGTGGATTTTAACTTAAAAAGCTATCCATCAAATAGCACTAACTATCCTTCAAATAATAACCATCTATACAAGAATTACAGATATTTGGAAGTTTACATATACATTCTTATGAACAAATGGGATCGCATAATTTAGTTTTTTAATTTCTTTGATATCCATCTGGGCATTCTATTTATTTGCAAGAGTTATTTGAATTTAATTGATAACCATTCATACATGATTGACAAACAAAAGGAACTTAGCATTAATTACAATAAAGTCCACAGTCAATAATACATGTACTATCCTAAGATAAATAATAACCATATGAACATCTATAACAATTTAATGGAGATTAACAAATATTACATTCTTGTCCACATAATTAAGAAGTAGTAATAAAGTACTCTTGTCCTTATTTGTTATAGTACTTTATCTGAATACTATCTCCAAAAGTAGATCCATCAAAGTCTTCTTATTTAGATATGTATGTAATAGCAAATTTATCATCATTAATTATTTGAATACTTGGATTTTATGGATTTATTCCTGATATAGTTACATTAATGGCTTGACTAGAGGAACTACCTAAAGAATCAAATATTTAGAATTATATTCCAACTGGTTGATAGTATAAATTTGTAGTTTTCCAAGCAACTAAAAATCCATCATTAAATGGTTTTAAATCTGGTGTTTATTGTTATATTTAAGATAAGCCAATTCCTTTAACTTCACTTTTAGTTGATAAATCTTTAGAAACTAATTAGTAATTGAGACTGAAAACTGCTTTATATGTTTAGATGTCTTTATTTTCCCATAAAAATACAATCATTCCATTTTTTAAATTGGCTGTTTTTATTGTAAACACTCCATCATCACTTAAAGCTTATGGCTAATTGATAGGATCTCCAAATTAAGTGATCTATTAGACAAATAAGTAGCCGTCACTTGTATAACTGACAGATATTGTTCCTGAATCATCCTAAATTATTGATGGAGCTGTTAAAGAGCTAACATTTGGAATTTCTTAAATTTAATTAATAATGTTGAGATCTTTATCAAATATTTAATATCTTATTGAGTAATTTTATTTGTTTTCGGAGCTTTGAGTTAAATGATAACTAAATATATTTTCATTCATTAAGGGTAATAATTAACATGGTTAAGATATGGTTGGTAATACATTATTAATAGAATAACCTATAGATTAAACAGGTTTCGTTTCAGTACCATTTTAATCAAACCCTTATAAAAGAAATTAAGTAGAATCTGAAGTTGAATCTGCCCAAAGAATATAAAAATTGTTATTAACTCCTCCTAAATTTGCATAATACTATTTCTTAATTGAAGATTCTACTAGTCTTCTTCTTGTTGAATCAGATACCAAAATTTCATTGCCTATTTTACTATTATCAGCTGAGTATAATTAGAAATAAACTCCTGCTTTTTCACCATTCTAATACCACACTAAAACATATGTTCCATCTGTAAATGTATATCTTATTGGTGTGCTGACGCTTGTATTTTTTACTTGATCAATTACAGAAGAATCTTCAAACTTGCATTTTGAATCTTATGTTAATATAAAACCTTAAGTACAACTTGTACAAACAAATGGTAATTCACATGTTCTGCAAGTTGATGGACAATATGGTAGGCATTGTTATTGGTTCAAATAATAATTATTTTGACATTTATCACATATTATTACATCCAATTTTTTTTGACATGAATCACAATTATTTGGACAAATTAATTTCTAACATTGGTTATTCACTAGTTCATATCCATTCGAGCAAATCTCACATTATGAGACAGCAGTACACTGTATACAATTTTATTGGCATTCTAAAACGCATTATTAATTAGAATCTAATTAAAAGTTTGTACTGCATTTTGTACAATAGTTCTAATTTATGCATTCATCACAGTTTGAAATACAATTTATATTTTGACCATTTGTAATTTCATTTCCTTAGTCATCGTATTCCTTATATAACATTTTACTTTAACATTCAATCATCTAACAATCCTATTTCTACCAGTATATTCTAAATGTATTTTCATTTTAGATCACCTCTTAATACATTAAATCATTAAAGAATCCAATGTAAACTTGCTCTCCTAATTTAGTTCCAGAATTTTCATAATATTAAATCACTAGTTGATTCATATAGTTGTAATAATTAGATTATTCTATTATTATTGCAAAAGTTTATTCAAATGATATAAGCTCTTTAAACATTTATTTTGTAAATCCATTTTAGATTACAATAGTTTCTTGTGATATTGGAACAAAGTTACTATCCAATAGTTTGAAATAAACTGATTAGCCTCCAGTATTATCATTTGTATCTAAATAAGACATCTAATTAAGTCCTGTTAAAATTTAGATGTAATTGCCATTATTCAATAAAAAGACTTCACAAGAATATCTCTTTAACAATTCAGAAAAAAGGCAGGGTTTCCAGATCATTTATTCTTCTTTCAAAAGAGCTGTTCTATCAGAATCAGCTAATTTCAAATAATTACCCTCTCTTCCCCTTGCATATAAATTCAATCCTTGTAATAATAGTCTTGGCTATCCAATAGAATTTAATTAAGAATCTAGTATAATATTGTAGACATATGTTGGTTAATTTTCCTTATATGTACTTACAATATAAGTCAAAGAGTATTAATTATTTATCAAAGGCAATAAGAGCAGTTAATGTTCGTAATAACTAATATCATGATAGAATTCAGAGAAATTTATTACTTTGTTAAGAATTATAGATTAGTCTGCTCCTATTCTTACAACTTCCACTGTAGTAGGCTAATAGTAAACAATTATATATTCTTATTCAACATTGTAAATATAAGTAGGTTAGTTTATAAAGTTAGAAGCAAGCATCGGTATTTTCTTTTTCAAAAATATTGATTATTCTTTGATTACATAAAAATCCCATTGATAGGTGTTCGTTCCTTTTTCTTGATAGTAACAGATGAAGCTTATACTACCATCATTCAATTTTATTAACTAAGAGACTGTCCCTATAACATCCTAGGCAATCAAAGGTTAAGGCTAATAATATTCTGCAGGTATGGGAGTGCATTTTCCTTCTATTTCTTGATAATATCCCTCCATACATTAATCGCAAACTTGCGGAATTAAACAAGATTAGCAATTGAGTTCACAATAGACCTCACATTTTCCATCTACTAAGTTATAATTTTCAATGCATAATGTACATATTTGGATACTGCTACAACTTAAACAATTTTATTAACATTAAATTGTGTTTTATGTCGTATATTAACCTAATGCAGTTATTTTTTAAATATGTATATTTGCTGAATCAATACCAGAATACTCAAACTTCGTCCATATAACAAAAAATGAATGATCTACTGATTCGACTATTCTAATATTGTGAGGTAGTCCATCATACCAATTTTTTTATATATGATAAGTGTTAATTAAATTAAATTCCCAATTTGTATTAATATAATATTGTTCCTAATAGGTAAGTCTACCATCCAATAAATATTCCATAACCATTGAAATCCCTCCTTTATATTAATCAATTTAAATAAATGATATTTTTGTGAATACATTATTACTCATTTGTAAATATTCCTTAATTAAAATCATACTTCCATATGCTAACAAATTTTGATCAAAGAATTGCAATTTTGTGGATACAATACTATTTTCTTACAATACTAATACAATTACAAAATATTAATTAGTGCTACCTAAATAAATTTCCTAAGTAGATAAGATGTTTATTTGGCTTAATTCCTAGGCTGATAACAAACTTCCCTCCTAAGAATATAAATTAATCTATCTCTTAAAATTAGAATTTAGATAAATTGTTGCTATATTTAAATCAGTACTTGAGATTTATATATATGAATTAAAGTATCCATCAATTTATTATTGATTTACTAATGAACCCCCTGAAGTGTAAAATTTCAATTTCATTTATTGTTAATTTCCGCTGTTTATTAAGTACGCTATTACAAATCCACCATTGTTTAAACTTATGATATTAGCAATACAATCATGATTTAAATTATAATCTTAGTATAGGATTGTATCTATTTCTTATTCATTACCTATTCTTTATTATTCTTTAGTGAATCTTGCAATCTTAAGTGATGCTCCTAAACCAGGGTTGCCATCAATGAATAATATAATAGCAGTGTTATCTTTCAATATTGCAATTTACGAAGAATGTTAGTTTCCTTCAGTATTTTCACTAATTCTAAAATTAAATCCTATTTTCTATCTTTGTTCATCTATAATTTACCCATAAACACCCCAATTACTACCATCTTGATAGTTACTATTCCAAGCTACTATTATGGAACCATCGCTAAATCCAGCAGAAGAAGGTCTAGTTTGGCTAAGATAGGTAAATTCATTAATGATTAATGAATATTACTAAAATTCATCAATTATACATTAAGAATTTTAAGGATAAAAGTTTCCAAAGCAATAAATACACTAACCGCCGTCACAAAATAAACAAGTAGAACTACATCCATATTTGCAGTAAATTCCTTTCAAATTTCCATCATAATATAATGAAAATCCATTTTCGCATTTTGTACATTCTAACGTGCTTGAGCATTTATTGCAGTTGGGAGAGCAAATATTATTAAAAGACCAAGTCAAATCTCCTCTATCATTCACTAATGAAGATTATAATCCCCATTATTAAAAGCTATTTTAAAAAGCCCAAATCAAACCAACTTAGTTTTAAGTTATGGGTAATATCATTGGTTTAGAAATTTATGATTCAATTTAAATTGTTCCTTGATTAATTGTTTCTCCAAAGCCACCCTAAATACAATAAGTGAGTCTATTTTATTTTTTATCAATCCAAGCTAAAATGAATGAGTTTTTAAAAATTGCTACTGAAATATCCTCTAATCCATATAAATATTATCTGTGATTGTAATAACATTATGAAGGCTAAAAACATAGCATCAATCCCCATTCCTAAAAACCAAATGATTGATACATGAATACAATCAATTCTTCACTAATTTCAAATTTAATTTCTTAAATATTTGATATCTCCAATTTATAAGATTGGATTAAAACTCCATTAATATTAAGTTAAATTAGATTTGCATAATTTTAGTTGACATTTACTAAATAGATGATATTATCT
>JPFM01000140.1:7263-38218 GCA_000733375.1 Paramecium sexaurelia | reverse complement strand
GGAACTTATTTAAATAGTAAACCTCCTGATTTTTGATCAAATAAAGCTCTTAAACTAAAGATTAATCAATTTCCATTGCAACTAAAATTTTAAGTCCTTCATTGTATTCATGCATTGATATGAACTGTAAGTATCCGTTTTAAAATTTACAAGCTCTTATAGTAAGTATTTTTCCTAATTCATCAAATTATTGATTGAACAACTAAACCTTAACACTAAAACCATCTTATTCAAATTATTCAAAGCCTACTCCATAAAATAAGTTTGTGCTACTTAATTCGTATTATGTTTATAATTGCAGATTTATTTAAGCCAATTACTTTTTTATAAGAATTATCCTTCCAAAGAATATTAATTAACATTAAATTAAGATTAATCATCCTGATAAAGTACACAAATATTCGTTAGAGTAGCAGCAATTCTCAAAGAATCTTAGGAATTTTCAATTAATTGTTCAACTAAAAAGTCACCTGACTAATTAAAGAATTTTAATTGAATCAATTTTTTATTATCATTCTAATCTGCATTTATATATCCAATAACATAGCCTCCATTTTTCAAAGTTAAAACTTTAGAAAGATGACCAAAGTTTAAACTGTATAAATTATGATTGATTGTAGCAACATTAAATTCTTCTCCAATTCTTTACATAGATTTGTTAAACTTTATAGCTTTTAAAATCGCGTTTCCATCAATAGGATTTCCATCAATATAGATAATAATTACTGTGTCGTCTTGTAATACTGCTGCATAAGGAGAATGCTAAGGTCCTTGAGAATTCAAACTAATTTTGATATTGTCTCCTATTTCGAGACCAGCACTATCAATTAATTGGGCATAAACTCCCCAACTATCATCATCTTGATAATTACTTGACCAAACAACTATTATTGAACCATCACTAAATCTAGCTCCTTATTGTTATGCTTAACTTTACTATGAGTAATGATTGATTCTATTTGAATTCCATGAAATTTCATCTAAATAGCATTGATAATTTTTCATATAATAATTTTCTTAACATAACAAACATCTTCCCAATTAATCACAATTACTGCAATTTTAATCACAACCTTTTAAGCATAAACTTTCATTTTAATTAATTGAGATTAAATTGTATCCAAATTCACACGTTGTACATTAATTATTATTTACACATTTTAAACAATTCACTGAGCACTTTATTTACATTTCATCAACAAACTGTCCATTTTAATTCATTATGGCGTATGTAATTCCCCAAAGTGAATCTTAATTTTTATTTATCCAAGTTAAAAAAACGAAAGAATTCATCAAAACAACAATTTAAGGAATGTCAATTTATGTTTTGCCTTTTAATTCACCTTTTGAAATTTAATTACCAAATTAATCTAATAATTCATATGACGAACTTTAAATGTTATTATTATTTTTCCAAGAAATAAATAAATTATTTTCTATATTAGCGAGTTAAATTTCAGAATTTCCAGGTATAAAATTTACTTTAATAAAGATAATAATTAATAATTTATTGCAAATTCTTAAATTCCAATTCTATTAATCAAAAGTCTTATATATAAATGAAATAGTGTCTAGATTAATATCAAATTTAATTTTTTCTAAATTTGGAATATCCAACTTGAAAGTGTTTTGAATAACCCCAAGTGTATTAATCTAGATTAGTTCTGCTTCTAATGAACTGATAAATAATGTATATATAGCGTTTTGAAATACTTTAATTTCAGAAATTTTATTTTTATTGCAAGTGTTCTAAGTTATTCCATTAGGATAATTAATATCTATTTAATTAAAAGTTTATGCATATATATCATCATATATAGTCAGAGTTTAGGAATGACAAGTTATAGAAGTTTATTCAAATTCAATATTTTTATTGTTTGAGATAAAAATTACAAAGTTTTGAAGCAAAGTTTAAATTTCAATACTTAATAGATCAGAAGCATAGGTGGTTTCTTATTTAAGATTAAAACTTTAGAAATCATTATCAATGGAATAAATTTGACTATTTTTAAGTTAATTTTTAAAGACAAATGCTAAAATAATTTGGCCATCAAAATATGCCGCATCGAAGATAAATACTATTTCTATCATAATACTAAAGTGTTTTATTTCTTAACCATCTTAATTAAATAATTTAGCATTAAGATTATTATTGCAAATAAAGATGATAGCATATTTATTATCAACGAAATTAACTACTTTATTTTGCATTTAAATGTTGCATTTCTGATCGATAGGATGCTCAATAGTTTCAATATCTATAGGATTTTTTGGATCGGTAGGATCAGTGGGATCTATAGGATCGATGGGGTCTTTAATTTCTTCTTCATAGTTAGGATCATAAGGATCTTTAGGATCTTCATTTGATTATTAAATAACTTCGCAATATCCTAGATTATTAAATTAAAAGCCTTCTAAACATTCATCACAATCACTAAACTTACATTTACTGCAACTGTTTTAGGTACAAATTTTGTCGCAAAGTTGACTTTAATTATTTTTTTGATATCCATAGTTACAAATACTGCAAGTTGATGGTGTTTGGCAAGAAACACATCCATTCAAACATATAATCTCGCTAACAGATCGAGAAACCCCTAACCAATCAAATCTTGCAAATTTGATCTTCCATTCATAATTTGTGGTTCCTGCATGAAATGTTACAATAAAGTTATTATTCTACAGTTTAAATAACCAGGTATTTTTTATCTAAATTTCTTTATATTCCATATTAACTTATACAAGACGTTGAAGGATTCCTTACATTGAATATTAGAGTAAAAGTAGAGATTGAGAACTCTATTAGTATGATAGGATGACAATTTCATTTATATCGCTTAAAGCTAATTAGAGTGGGTATACTTTATTTAAAGTAGTATCAAATGATTGTATGATCAACCCTTATGAAATTAGATTGATTTATGTTTTGGTTACAATTACAAATTATTTAAGTTTATTTGATGTTACTTTTATTAATCCTCCATCATTTATTACTTAATCTATGATCAAGCTTAATTTTAAGTCAAAAATTCTAATAATACTAATTGTATCTTTTATGTAAGCATATGCAATACTTTCACCATTAGATGCTAAATCAAAACTTTCACTATATGGCATTATCTAATTAGCAACAAATTCATAGTTAGAGTTCATGATTTAGATGTAGATATTGAATCTACTCTTAATCGTTACTCCAATTTATCCACTATTCAGAATCGTAGCTTTCATCTAAGTTTATTCATATGAAGTCAACCCTGAATAAAATAGGATGGGTCCTATAAGATTATTAAAGTTTTAATCAAATTTCAAATAGTAATATTTATTCTAATCTGATGATTTGGTAGGAAATATAGAATAAAATACTGTTAGCACATTATTATCATCAATAGTCAGAGATAAATCAGTAATAGAAAAAATATCGGTATAATTAATAATTTTAAGATTTTATTTTTAAGCAATTCCATCACTTAGATAATAGTTTAATTCTATAATTTTAGTATTCTTACAGCCCACAACAACGAAATTTCCATTTTGGTATGAAGCAATACTGTAGAAATAATAGTAGTTTTAATAATCAAAAAGTATTGAAGTCTCTATTTATTGATTGATCTTCTCACAAGTAAGATATTATGTTTTATAAAAACCAACAATACAATTTTAACAAAATGTTTGAAAATTTTAACAATTTACAGGTCTCTTAATACAAATTCCATCATCTTACAATAAATATTCGGTGGGATTCAAACATTTCAGACAAATTCCTTTCTGATTACATTCTTGACAAGCGTAGCCACATCTCATTTAAGCAAATTCTAATTTCTCACCTAAATGATTAAATTTAAATGAGATTATTGCTTAAGTTTATGCAATTATATTATAAAACATTATACTAATTATGAAATCTTGATTTGGTAATTCTACGACATTAACATTTCCTAAGGATTAGATGTAAGAATTATAGTTATTGATAACAATAATTCCACCTATTAAATCATAAGTTTCTTTTGATATTAGAATTCCCTTATAAAGAGAATTTAAACTCATATCTTAATTCTAAGACCCTTCTCTCCATGTGATCAAAATTTAATTTGAAAGTATATTAATTTATAAATCCAACTTATAAAGTTCTCTGCTAGTGGATACCTTTTATGGAATTGTAATGTTGAACCCATTATTTTATTTAACCTAGTAAAATACTTCATACTTAAATGACTCAATAGCAGTCCAAACAAATAAATGACTCTCTGAATTTAATGAGATCATTTGAAACTCTATTTAATTATTTGGTTTCTTGATAGTTTTTAAATTAAGTAAAACTCCAAATAAGTCATAATTTCTCTCTGTTTAAATTTTATCTTGTTATGAATCATAAAACAATTTTATTTGATTATCAACTAATTAAATGTCTATTTTTTTAGAATGCTTAAATTAAGAATAAGATAGTAGTTGAATTGGTTGTGTTCGCGAGAACTTTAATTTAAATTAACTATCAAGGTAAAAGGATATTGTAATTAATTATATTACAGTAATGTCTGTTATCTAAGTCATATGAATTATTCCTATTTTCATTTCATCTAATTATTTCAATTAGACCATATATTTACTATATTTCTAAGTAATTATAGTTCCTACATTTTTTCCGATTAAGTCTTCCTAAATAAATTCCTAATTTTAATTGAAAACTCTAATATACATAGTATTTTGAGTATTATATATATAAGCAACTACAAATAAATCTGATGTCAGTTTGCAAACATCGAAGTAATATAAATATTGACAACTAGTACAAGATGTGCTAATTTCTAACATTTATGGTTAAGAATATCTTTATCCTTATTTATCAAATCTTTGAGTCATTATTGTATACTCTCCAACCCAAAAATATAATAAATCTCCATTTGAGAAGGTAATCACTTTAAAAGAATTTTGATTATTTCTGTCATTTACAAATTCTATTGTCTATTCATTTGAGATTGAACTTATTAAATAGCATTAATTATTTATCAAATCATAACCATCAGAACAAGCGCTACAAATGAGTTCTTAGTTTTTAATTAAATGAGAATTACAATGATCAATTTGTAAGTAGCATTGATCTGATAATAATAGATAATCCTGGATACAAGATTAACATATATTGTTGGTAGTACATGAATGACAATTTTCTGAGCAGATAATAGAGTTTAATTGCAATTAAGTTCCATCACTCTTATATCTCTTCATATATACATCATCACTTAAGCTTTATGATATTATAGAACTGAGAGTCCATGATGTAATGAAATTTCCTTAAGGTTAACTAGTTAATTAAGGATGATGTGGGTATAAATCAGAAATAGAATAGACAACCACAGCTTGTGATTTAGGTGTTCCATCTAAATTAAATGTTTACATTTAAATGGTTCTTATTTTATCATTTAATGATGAAACGCTTTCAGCAATAATAGCAAATCCATTATCAATTTAGATTACATCTGGATTGTCTAAATTCTCATATTTAATTCCAAAGTCATTTTAATATTCATACTAACTTAAATGAGTTGATATTTTTCTGAATCTAATTTTTTAACTCATTAAATCATTCTCATCAATCACATATTCTTTCCAAATAATTATAATATAATTATCAATAGAAGTAATTGATGGAGCTTCTCCAGTGGAAGATAATTAAATTTTTTCAATTAAAATAAAGTTTAGACTGAAGGAACTAGCGAAGATTCCTTTATTTGTTTACCAAACAACCACAATAATAGATTATGTTGAAGTAACAACTGGTTCATTTATAATTGACTCATTTTCAGTAATAATTTATGTGTCAAGTAGATTGTTATTAATGTCAAAGAATTTTGCTATTAAAGAGATCTAATTTTGACTTTTTTGTTCTGCCCAAATTATAACGTATCCATTTATTGTCTATTGAATTACTATTGGAGTATCAAATGCTTAAGCATAATAGAGATGGACATTATTTTATACTGTAATTTCTGGCCCAATTCTTTAGAATTCTTTATTAAATCTTTACATTTTTATATCAGAATTTACTTTTATATTGCCATCTATCCAAACAACGATAATATTTTCGTTACTTAATACTTAGACATCAGGATATAATTGAATTCCTGCTGATGATTCACTAGCTCTTATTTCATCTTTCAATTTAATTCCTTGTGTATTGAACATCGACATATAAACACCTGTTCCTTCATTTTAATAAAACTGTCTCGACCATACAACTACGTAATCTCCATTTTATAATGATGATAATCTCTATCTACTTTGAGCAGAATATATATTCATCTTAATTTCCTTGTATTTGGGATCAGTAAGTGAGCATTTATAATCAGTTGTAATTGAATAACCAACATAACATTATGAGCATTTACCATTATTACCAGCATTACAATTTGAGGGTAATTATAGTTAACATTTATTATTATATAATGAATAACCTTATTAACAAATTACACATATATTATTTAAATTGCAATAAAAACAATTTGTTTCACAATTATCTTGATATGACTTTTATCCTTTTTATCCTATAAAGAATATTTAATTAACATTATTCATAATTCCTTAAAATATTATGTATGACATATAATTCCTTGGATCAACATAAGCTTAAAATTTTGTATTTGGTTTATATTGACTCAAAATATTAAATGGATCATTTGATTATTAATAAAGTGATCCATATTTTAAGTAACTAACTTGTTGAAATTGTTGGCGTATTCTTTATTATTTTCCATTTTCAATAGAAACATAGATTATTTATAATTATTATAAATTAGAAATGTATTTAATACTTAAATTAATAGTTTTTACTAAAGAGTTTAATACAGATCTCTTTATTGCTTATTGATTTAATTATCTATCGAACCATTGGATGTTAATAAAATAATTTTCCATTCCAAATTAATTTATTTCAATTTCTATCCATCCTATCACCAATCCAGTACTATCAATATTATCTGATGAAATAGATTCAATCTTATTAGTAGTTTAATAAATTTCTTTATACTTTGAAGAAGTACTGTCAATCGTTAATGAATTTATAATGCAATTATTCTTAATATAGATAATTTAATATGATGAAGTCTAAATTAATAATTATGGACTCAATGAGTTGTCATTTGCATTTTCGTTAATATTTTATTTAATTGAAAAACCAGTATTGCTATTATAAATTCCAACAAAAGTCTGTAAAATCTAATTTTGATCTAATTCAGTCCAAACAATTACAAGATCTGTATTAAATTTCTAAATCAATATTTCATAATTATCAATACTGCTTATTAATAGAACTCTCAATTCAATTGGATTAGTTATAATAGTAAAATTTTTTTAGAATAATTGTAACATCATTCTACAGGATACAATACAATTACCACTTAACCATATTAAAGCAAACTTTTTAGATTCATATTCATAAATTCTGTGATATGGTATTACAACATCTGAACTAATCAATTATTTTGATGTAATTACTTTAGATTCAAGTTAATAAATATTTGAATCTATACTATGTTTTTGATTGTTATAATTATAATAGGTTGTAATCATTTAATTATCATCAAAAGTTAAAATTGAACCCAAACCTTGACAAGTTTATTGGCAAATTGGTACTTCCAATTAGTATTCAGTGATATTTAGACACTAGTTGTCTATGAATTTAAAATCATTATTGCAATAATCACACGTATAAGGTAATTTGCAAAATTAACAATTATCTGAACAAATAGGCAAGCATTAATGTTTTTATTCATCAAATGTATATCCATCTAAACATTCAGAACATATTTAACTGTTACTGGAACAATCTGTACATTAACTTACACAAATTTAATCATTGAATGGGACTGCTTATAATTTTTAATTTAGTCTCATCTTATATGATTTTCTATTTCTTAAGGAACTCCAAGTTACATAAAGAAATTCTTCTTATTAAACACTACCACTAAGATAATCAATATTATATTCATTTGCATTTACTTGAATTGTTTCAATTTATATTCCAAATAAATCATATTATTTAATATTTATTCTACCAATTATTGATTGCTATTATTCAACATACAATAAATAAACAAATTATTAAGATATCAAAACTGATAATTTAGATAAATCATAAATTGATTCGATAACAATATCTTTTAAAATTGAGTTGAATTAATTACAGAATTACAAATTTAACTTTTTATCACTTATGGACTTATATAAGATAGTGTAGATTTATAATGAATTGATGTAATTCTTGTAATAACTAGTAATTGTAGATTTTGGTGTTGTTAATTTTTCAAAATCAAATAAATAAACAGTTTGATCTATCCCACTTTCTTCAGTAAATTATATTGATAGCTTATTTTGAATAACCAAATTTCCTATCTAAAAGTTCTAATAACTTTTTGTAAAAACAAACAAACCTGAAAAATAATTCTCCTATTTAAAAGTCATGAATCCATTTTAAATTTTATATTGAGCACAATATAAATAGGTGTAATAATTATTATAGTTTTTTACATAGAAGATATACAATATGTTATCTATAATTACAAAATCTATTAATGCATCATTATTTAATATTAATTATACATTATTTGAAAGCATTTAGAATGAATTATCTAATGTGATAAAAACAGCTGTGTATTGTTAATTACTTATTTCATCTCTTGTAATATAATTGATAATAATATATTATTCTTTTTTGATTAACTTAGGTTATTATAATAATAAAGTTAATTTACTGTCATTTGTAATTCTAATTTCTCCTGATAAAGATTATCCTTATCTATTAAACTCTTCATAAACAATGTCATATTTAGTTCCATTAAGTTTTATTGATAAAATTGACACTGTGCCATCTGCATTTTAAAATATTGAAGGATGTAAATAATCTTATTTTTATACAATATACTCTTTTTGTTATTATACACATTTAGACTAGGAATCTAAGAAATAGTTTAATTTGCATTTTAAACATTCATCCTCTACTTAACATGATTCACAATTATCAATACATTTTAAATTACACTTTCCATTTTCTAATATATAATTAGTATTCTTGCATTATAAACATACTCCAACATCTGAACATTTAATACAAGGAGATGAACAAATAAATTATTTTAAATTTGTAATCTAGTTTGTATTTGTAGAAAAGCCTTAAATATAGATATGAGATATTGGATCACTTTCTTAAATATTTGAAATACCAGTCCATAATATTATAATATCAAAATTTCCAAATTAAACAAATGTATGATTTGAAGGAAATCTTGATGACTTTGTAATTTATATTTAAAATTGAACAGTATTGTTAAGATATAGTTGCCTATTCAAATAAACATCATGATCAACATATAATGACAAAGTATCAACTGTATATAACTTTTAGGCATAGAATTCATTTCTATCTTGATTATTCAGATAATCACAATATAAACGAGTATCTTGAATTTAACATTTATAATAATATTCATCATTTCTGGCAGTTAAATAATCATAACCATTTGAAGATCTAAAAGATGTCATCTCAAAATTATCAAAATTATGAAATCCATACATTGAATTTTATTTATAGATAACCTTATTTTTATCAACTCTTATATATTAGAGATTATAATAATCTTTTTCCTTTATAAAAAAGAAATATGCCATGTTTTCATTTTTATATTTGACTACCTTAATTTAATCTCCTACCATTTTTTGTGACAACTCTGTAATCAAAGATTCCTCTTTTATTATTAAGTTGTCTAAATCATATTAATAACTAATAATCTATGTTTATTCATTATTTGTGATCCATTTAATTAAAATAATAAATTGATCATTTTCTAAAGAATCAGATATATCATAATCCAATAATACATTTTACTCTTTACGATGTTCAACCCTCATAATTAATTATCCTTTAGTATTGAGTTTTCGAATTACCAAATATTCTTGTTCTCCATTCTTAAATATACCGTATATGAGTATAAGATTATGATTTTTAGCTAATAGTTTCCCTTTTCCTTTAAATTCTAATTCACTACTAACTTTTAAGTCAATATAATTATTATTTGGAGTAACACACAGATTTTCTTAAGTGTATTAGTATCCTAACTTACATTTATCACAATAAGTAACATCAGAACAATATAAACAATTAACAGGACAAATAGGATTACATTTATTTTTAATAATGTCCAATTTATAATTTTATTGACACTTTTAGCATCTAAATCTAGTATCGCATTAATCACAATTAATGACGCATTCATTTATTAATAAGTTCATATCTACTAATACTACTTTTAAAGTATTAAAGTAATAATTTGGTGTTAACCATCTAATTAATAGTCTATTGTGATCAATATAATTAATCTAAATCGATTAGATGTGTTCTAAGCTTTCAATATCTATCTATCTATATTATTTAGATGTATTTTCATTATTTTGAACATTTAATATTTTAATTTATTGAATTTTAATATAACTCTGATATTTAAATGCTAAAATTAAATAGGAATCTGTAAAACTTGTATCAATCTATTCAATTCCTATATCATAATAATCCTCCACATTTATGATTATTGGATTTTCAATTCCCTCAAGATTCTTATCAAACCTTCTTAATACAAAATCTTAAGTATTTGTATATCTAAGAACTATAAATTCATTTGTAGGTAAACTACCTATTTTAACTCTTTAATTATATAAATTATAAGATGGTGTCTTTATATATCTTGTACTTAATTAACCTTAATATAATTTAGATAAAATGATTCTTGTATTATTCGATTAAGCAATTCCGATAACTCCTAAATTATTTTATACTACTTATATAAAATGACTATCAGGTAAGATTATTTTCTCACCCTTTATATTGGTATTTGGATTATACAATATCATGTTCCATTAATTTTAAGGATACCACTTTCCCTTTGAATACCATTAAAGTGATAATAAATTTTAATTTATTATAGTTAATTAAATAAATTAAATTTTTTTATTTGATTTTGCCTCCCATAAAGTTTCTCCGAAAAATTATTCTACATATGTCTCCTCAAGATTAAAGTTGAATTTTTTCATCATTACATTCAAAACACTTCCAATCTCCTTCACATATGATATAAAAATTGAATCATTCATGATCAATATATCTGGACAATAGTAGCTCTCCTCAACTCCTCCAATCGTTGTTTACTTGAGAATTTCATTATTAGCTACATCTAGCAACATTATTTGAACTTAATATAACTAATCATGACCCCTTACGTTCTAAGCTATTAATAGTTTCTACTCCCCTACAGGCAGAGTTCTTGCGCTCCAATCAAAATCTATTCCTTTAATAGCTACCTAATTATATGTCTCTGCTAACACTTTTGTCAACACGTTCTATAGTATTACGCACAATGCTAATTTAAAAAGATTTATCATAAATTAATATTTTTTAATTAATAATACTTTCTTTCTTTCTCTTAAGTTATATACTAATATTTTATTAATTACTTTAACTGAATATTAAGTTAATTTATATATTTTATATTCAAAAAACTAAACCAATTGTGATTTTCAAATAAAATACTACTTCATAATGAGTTAATATTTTTTAGCTTTTCAATATAAAATTAGTAGATATATTTATATTTTAGCAATTCTTATCGATAAAGTATAATGTAGATTTTTTTTTAAAAAGACTCTTTTCTAACAATTCTAAATGATCTAAAAAAAATTAAATAACTTTAAATCATATTATATATCATTTTAACAATAATAAATGCTGGCACCTTATTAATTTTATGGCAAATCACTCCTTTTAATTAGATATCCTTAATAGTCTTACTAACATCTATATCTATCTTCATATATATTTCAAAATATGACCTTAATTCTCATAAATCACATTCAATATGTAGTGATTCATATCATAAAATAAATATCTATCATTTATTTAAATTTAATACAAAATTTACTTAAAAATATCAAATTTCAGCTTTGATACTTTTTCTAAGTATTTAAATTCGATTTTAGTAGATTTTTTTTTTTTCAATAATTCAATTCATTCCTAAAGATGTGCATTCAATTCAATATTCTATAAAATCAATTACCTTCATGAAAATTAATAAAATAATCAAATTCATTGTTCAGATAAAAGACATTCTAAATTTAAAAACTTACAAATTCTATTCTTATATATTCTTATTAATTAGGTTTGATAATTCAAAATTAGCAAATCTTCTATTAGAATTCATTAAAGAGACCATTAAAGCGATACTATCAAAGCTAATAATTTGATAGAAAATATATAGTTATTTTATAAATTCTAAAGCATTAAATCATATTATCTATCTTGAATATAATTTCATTATCAGCTCTTTCGATTCATATATAAAAAATAATAAAATATATAAATATAAAGTATCTCTTTGTTATTTAATGGTTCCTTAAACTTTCTCAAAATTAATTTAAAATAATATAAATAGATCCCTCACTAAATATTTAGATTTATTCTAATCCTGAATATTTAAAGTAATGAAATAAAAAATAAAGGTAAAATCATATTTTTAAAACGATATACCTCTAAATTCGATAGTATAATTATATTTTTAATTTATATAAACAAATTACTAGATTTCTGCATTTAAGAACATTATCTTTATGAATTCACTTTATAGATATTAATACAAATTAAGTAATAAATTGAATATTCTTATAGTTGATTAAAGTTCTGGATATGAAACTATGAATAATTAGATTAAAATTAATTAAAAATCAGCTAATAAATTTGTTTTATCTATAAAAATTAAAATGTTTAAATAATTTGTAAATTAATGAATTATTTGATGAATTTGGAATTGTTCTATAAATTTATGATTTCTTTTTTTAATTGTTAATACTTTGAAATAGTAATAATAAGGTTTATGTAGTAAAGTATTTAAGATAAAATATTAATTTAATAATATAAATTTGATGAAATTTATATAAAAATTGTAAATAAAAATATTTAAGTTTTTGAATGTGTTAATTTATGGAATTATATAAGTATTTATACTTCTAGAAATATTATTAATATTAAATTTTGTAATGAGTTTAATAATCAAATTGAGGAAGAATATAAATTAAGAGGAGTAAAAATATAGTGGTGTAACAAAAACGATATGCAAACTTAGTATATATTTATGTGTATATATTATATAGAATAAAGAGATAGTTAACATTAAATATCTAATAAAGTTTTAATTCCGATTCTTTAAGTTCCAAGACCACTTTCTACTTTTATAAAATCAGCTGTGGAATTAAAATTGGCATTGTCATGTCCGTAAGATCGTTGTTTAGGAGGTTTACGTGAAAATCCATGTACATACAATTATAAAGTTTGCAGAGTTGACTAATTTGCTGATTTGTTTTTTTTTAGTTTAGAACAATATGATAGAGATTAATTTTCAAAGTAATAAATATGTTAGTTAATAAAAAACATGAATGATCAATATAGTGAGTAAGCACTTGAATGTGTAGAAAATAGATATAAGATTCTTGACAATTTTAAAGATTAAACATTACTATCAGAAAATGAATTACTTGAATTAGAATAGATAGTGTCATAATACCCGTTCTAATGCACTATATAAAATGTTAATTAACATAATAGTACCTTATCATAAAGAATTTTAAATTAAAAATTTCTGGATGTCATGGGTATAACAAAAGATATGATGTTTGATCATTTAAAAGAAACTCAAGCATTGCCAACTATTTTCAATTTAGATGGAACTTTAAAGAATTGGTGTGAACTTGCAAAATATTCAGTTGAAGGAAGAGAATATTTTGATTTCTATTTAAATACTTATGAAGGTGCGCAATATAAATGTAAGGTTGAACAGAAATAAATCTTTAAGTTATCATCTTTAGATCCTAGTTAAATAATGTTTATCGAATTTAGGATTATTCACATGGATCAACCTTTAATGAACAATTTATGTAAGCAAGAAAGAATATTAAAAAATCATGCAGAATATTTCAATCTCAAGAATAGTGATTTAATAATAAATTAATTTAAGACTCAAACAAATTATTTAGATGCTAAAAATTATAAAATAACAAGACCTTGTGGACATAAGAAAATTGATAAAATTATTCCATCTTGATTTCAAATCTAGCTATTTTAATTATTATGACTAATATTTATAAAATAATTTTATCTATAAATTTTTTATAATGTAACATAATAAAGGAAAAGGAAAAAAATCATACTCTTTTTCTAAAGCTAAACGTTTTTCATAAACAGCCACAACGTATTCACATTTAATAATTATCCTAGTTATATAACAGCTAATTACAATATTAATAGAAGTTTAAACAATAGAGCTCATTCAATAGGTAGAGGTCCAAGATCAGATTTTACTAAGTCCTTTAGTAATGCTCCTCCTCCAACTTAATATATGATTTCTAGTCTCTTTAACATTCCTAAAGAGAAAGGAATCACTTTTGGTTTATCAAGAGAAGTTTAACATAATTATAATCATCTTAGAAAACTAAAGAATTAGGTTATATTACTTAAGGAATTCAAAGAAATCCAGGAGTAGGAAATTATAATTGTTCATCATATGATCCTAAAATATAGTATACTATGAGACCAAAGACTTAATCAAATTGGTTACCAAGTAATTTTTAACTAATGAATAATTAGATTTTTTATAAGAGTAAACTTTGGATTGTAATCCTGGTCCAGGAAAATATGATTCTACAGATGTTGATTAAATGGGTTAATCTGTATATGCTAGATATAGAAGTTCTAGATGTTACAAAATGGGGAAGGAGGAAAGATTTTAAAAAATAAGTAGTTAAGAAAATAATTTAGGATAGAGTAGTCCAGGTCCGAATACTTATAAATAAACTGATGGTTTAAATGATTCTGGATTGTATTACGAATCAAGACATCGTGGACAAGGAAAGAGAATTATTTGTAAAGAACCAAGAAAAAGTTTTATTGATCAAATTTATTCGAAGGGTACTAATGAAAAAAAATTCTTAAATTATTCAAATCGTGTTTTAGATTCTCAAACCAATTTATATGATTCAGAATTTTGATTTCAGTTAGCTCTATTTTCTATATATATTTATAGATGTCAATTTAATAAATTATATATAAAAAAGAAAAAAAAAATCATTGAATAGGAGATTCTAGACGTGGCTTTTGTTAATGAACTAAGTAATTATAATAGATTTTGGAAAATTCTTCATATACTCTTCTAAAAAATAATAAAATATCTTTTGATTCAAATGGTAAATTGTTTTAATCTAAACCTTTTATAATCGCTTAGATGAATTTATGAAATTGATTTAACTGAAATTTTCCTTTACAATATGGACACACAAATATTTAATCAGTTATATGTTTAAATTTACAAGATTTTTCTTTAGGAGATGAAATTAATCTTTTTGAACATCTTACAAATCCATTCATATCTAGAAAGTAATCAGTTTGACATAACTCATGTTTAATTTGATAAGCAGCGTAATTATCACATTTTCCACATTAACTAGTAATTTTTAATGGTATTCTTTTCAATTTAGCCCAAGGTTCGATATCTTAAATATTATTAGTCGTCGTTATAATAACACTTTTCGGAGTACTCTATCTAATTTATTTACTGAGATTCGTTTCACTATTTGGTGAATTTAATGCTGTTGTTGACTTTCTTTATTATTTTTGTTTTAATGCATAATCACTCAATTACGATGCTCGTTTTTTTTAATCTTTATTATAAATAAGTTTATCAAGAGCCATCATTAATTACTTTTCAATTTTCAAGGTGTCATCTGCTTTTATCAATACATTTTTCGCGTTTAAAATTGCTTTATCAATACTCTATATCAATTAATCAATTCTTTTCTTCTATTCTTCATTTTTCTCTTCTCCCAATTGAGCTATCTCGTTTGTTTCTTAGGTAATTTTCGAAACCAAGTGAGATAAATATGTTTATTACATCTTAAGGAAATTGGTTTAATAGTTTTATATCATTTCTGTTATTTAATCTGTTGATTAATTTAATTTAAGACCCTTCAAATCTAAATATTTATTTGCATTTTTCTAAAGCTCAGCTAAATCCTAAGAACATCTTTGTCCATAATTTTAAATAAAAACCTATAATTTTTATTCTTATCTTTTTTAAGCATTCAATATCAAAGTTATACATTCCAATCTTGAAAAGTATTAATTAATTGATTCTGCTATTTTTTATGATATCTTTTTCATCGATAATTAATAAAAAGGTTCGAATATTTTTAAAGTGTTCTCTAAATTTGATTTTTATTTAGTTAAAAATTACAGTTAATATTTAGTGAATGTTTATTCAAAGTTTTTTTACATCTATTTCATATTATTTATACTAAATTCAGCTTTATGAATATGAAAACAATAAAATTCTTAATCAAATACCTCCATCTTTACTAATCCAAATGCTTCCAATAAAATGGTTAAAGAAGATAATTAGATCTCCTCTTAAATTAGGAAATCATCCATTTATTAGATTATTGGCTAAATTATATATTTATCATAATTCTAAGTAAAGCTCTTCTATAATTAATATGCCATATCCAAAAATTCAGACTTAAATAACACCTCAAATTGATTCTCTCTTAGATGTAATAATTATTGTGCCAACCTATATCCTAATTGCTCTATTTTCCTCACTTCACCTAACTTAGATAAATCCTATAAATTTTTATATAAGTTTTTTTCATTCCCATTTCTTAAATAGTTTATTAAATAATTCGAATAATAAACTATCATTTATTCACTTTGTCTAAATAACCTCTCTCTCAACTCCGCTATCTAATCTTAAAGCCAAGCCTAATGAAAATTTAATACTTTGTTATCAAATTTATCCAAAACGGAAATTATTTTAATTAGATTTTGCTCACTTTTTGCTGTAATATAAAATTCACCTAGTTCTCCTGATTCCTACTCAAGACAATTTAAGTTAACCATGAATTCTTACTCCCATCTTTCAAATTCTTTATTCTCTATCTTAATCTCATCCTAGAGAATTGAAATAAATTCACGCATTACTCCCAATTTCTCAATTATTATTGAATCCTCTATCGTCTTCTCTTTATGATATGTTTATAACAAATTTAAATATCTGTCAAAGAAATTTCTACATGTTATTAGATAATCTTCTTCACTAAAATCAGAAGTTGTAATCAATTTTTTCATTTCTTCCTTAATTGTTGCTAACTCTTTTATCTAATTATTAAACTACTCTAATAAAACTTATGGATAATTTATATCAAACTCTGAAGCATGTTAATATCTGATTAGATGTAATTGTTAACTATAATTATTATTTGATGCACAGCAACCCATAAATATTTATTTTTATATAATATTCAAAGAATTCATTTAATGTTATAAATCCTATTTTAAGATTTCAATCAAATAAACTTATAATTCGCTTCCATTATTCAAACATTATACTTTTACATTTTTTATTTTAAATCTAAACTAATCTCATATAATACTATAAATAGCAAAAATATAATTCAAACTCACTCCATATTATATCTTAAGCCTCACATATATACACCCCACATCACTAAACCATACTAGTTCTATAAATTTTTGTCTAATAATTAATACTTGACATTTCTTATTATTATTTGATATATTATAAATTTACACACATTCTATAAATCACTTCTATTAACTAAGTTTCATTCATTAAATTATTAGATCAAAACTCTCAATAATTATCATTATCATGAATTTTGTCAATTTAATATATATATATATATAATTTGTTAATCATAATATAAACAAATATATTCTATAAAATCCCCATAATATTCAAAAAATCTCACTCTAAAATAAAGTCAAGACTCTTTTCTTTTTCAAAATCCCTCCCACCTTAAATATATTTTTTCTAAGATCAATATTAATTATAAAAATTATTAACTATATACTTGTATGAAAAATTTTAATATAATTTGAATAAAATTAATAATATATATAAATTTAACATAATGAGATAGAAGTCAACTAAAATTCTTAATGCAAAAACTGCTTAGATCTCTTAAAATTCTAAACATAAACTAAAAAGAAAACGACGTAGATCAACATTAATGACTCATATCTATAGAGTCCTAAAATCAATTCATCCTGAACTAAGTATTTCTAAAAAAGCCTTACAAATTGTAAATTCAATCATTTTTGATATTTACGATAAGATTATGAAGGAAGTCAGCATCTTAATTAAATTAAATAATCCAAAAACTCTTTATTCAAGAGAAATACAAACAGCAGTCAGATTATTGTTTGGAGGAGAGTTGGCAAGGCATGCTGTTAGTGAAGGTGTTCATGCAGTTTAAAGATTTAGAAACTATTACGATTGATCTGATAGCATAAGTATTCTATAATTGATTAAATAAATGATTGATTATAAAATATTATTTCTGATTGATTTCTTATTACTTTTTTTTATATTTAATTCAAGAGAATGTATCCATCAAATAATTTTGCTTAATATCTCAATATTATTATACCCTTACATTACAAAGGAAAATAGCTAATTGAAAGAATTTATTAACACTTAGTTCGATCTAGCAATACCATAAAATAAAACTTGGACAAATAATATAAATTAGAATTTTCTAATTTTAATATTTCATTAATAATATATAAATTTTGGAAAATACCTTATTATATGCTTAGCCATAAACAAAACGTTTTTAAAAAGGAATTTGAATTTTAATTCAATCAAATATAATTTGTTATTTCAAAGAATTTTTCTTCTTTTATTTATGAGTATAAACGAAGATAAAAATTTACAATAATAATTTCATAATTGGGATTTTAAAATTTCTAAATCATATTTTAAATTAGAGTCAAAGTATTAAATTCAGTAATTTAGGAAATATAGTTTGGTGAATACTCTTTAAACTAATTATGTACTCATATTAAATTTAATTAAAAAAGATGCAATTAAAAGTATCAAAAATTTTAACTTTTTCCATTCAAAATTACAAAACTATTGTTTTGTTTACTATAATTAGAGAAAAGACATTATAATTACATAAAAAATAATCAATTTTACATCTCTATAAGTATGTATAGCTTAGATTATAATTAATTTAATATTCGCTAAATAAAAAGCAGATTATTCTATGGGTTCTTAATCTTTCTCAGTAATTTTAGAAAGATTTAAATTATTATTATTATTATTATTATTATTATTATTTTGGAAATAATATTCAATTGGAACTTTGTCACAGGTTCCACGACTGTAAAATTTCCTCTGCTTTTAATACTCTCTGACATTGTTTACATTCATGGGCATACATTTCACTCCAACCTCGGTAGACTTTAAAGGACAACCAGCATATAAGTTCGTTGGAATCAACTACCTCAAACGACGGCGAATTCAAGAAGGAGATACCAAATAGGTACATATTTGCCACTATTTGTTCAGTTGTCATGTTAGTATAATAACAATACCCTTGTAATTTTACATATATAACTAGAGTTTCAGTTACCATTGATGTTTTATGATAATAGCATATCAGATTTAAATAATTTTTATGAAAATATATAATTCTGAAAACAAATTAATGAATTAAAACTAGAATATTGAAATATTCTATAAAAGATTAATAATTAATATAATTCTTATAATATTATTAACAAAAGAAAAACTCAAAATGGTGATTTATATAAAAATAATAAAATTAAATTTAATTAAATAAAAATAGTGAAGTTAAAACCTATTAAATAGCTTGAGATATAAAAATAAATAGTATCTAGGTTTATATATTTAATTGAATTACAAAATATTTTGAATCATATTTTAATTCTATTTATATCATAAAAATCTATGAGGTCTTATTCTTCATCAACTACATTATTTATTTTAAATTATTTTCTTCTTTGTTACAATGAGAGAATTCCAATATCTTCATCGTTTAGGGTTTGATTTTCGATTTCTTTAGAAGTGAGTCCAAATTTACAGAATGGATCAATTGCAACAGTTGTTAATCTAAGATGGCCAAGTTTTACTCCTAAAGAATGACATTTCTTTATTTCTTCTAATGGTTTACTTGAACGAATCAAAATATACAATCTTGACATTTCATATAGCATATTTACATAAGTTAACTTTTATTCTATTTTGGATCTTATTTCATCGTAAAAACTTTTGTATTCATTCAAATCAAGAAGTTAGTTTTATAAAGTAACATTAATTATCTCTCTTTTCCAATTCTTTTGAATTTTTAATTAAGAAAATTAAGGATAATAATAAGAAATCATGTCGTGAACTATTTTTTCATTCAAAAAATAAGAATTGAAGAAAACAATAATGTGTCTAACCATGAATAAGACTGAAACAATTGAACCTATATTAGCAAGCAAATCACCAGCATTAGGGTATTCTAAGACAGTCTTAACTTGATTTCCTTTCATAACAACATAAAGTGATGCATAGGTTTCATTACCATATGCTTATTGACAATATTAAATAGAATTGGTTTAAGGTTATATCAAGGCTCCATTCACATATTCAAAATATTTAGGCTATCCAAAAAGAATCGAATCCTTTACTTCATACACACTACTTTATAAAAATGTATTTAAAGTATAACAATTAGGTTTTTCAACCTAAACAAAGAATTCTTAGACACTTGATTCTAAGGAACCATCTTTCGAGTTAATTTATTTGTATTTGAGTTACAATATGATAATGTTTTAAGCTTAACTAAAAAACTAATCACTGATTTCTTCTGATGCACATTGCTCTCCTTCACCCAAAAGTTCAGGTGTGCACTTCACGATCTAAATATACATTTCTGAAGTCGTAATTAACGCACCGTTGATATTAGTGAATCCTAATCTCATTTAAGGTATTAAGTATTTGTTTCCATAATATGTTGTTTCATTTGATAAATTCATTACTTTGCTTTCTGTAAATGTATAATTTTCAGTATACATAATTAAAGGTAGAAGTACTTTCGATTCAAATGGATCTATTAAGTTTTCATTATATTTGTAAAAACATATTTTAACAAGATCGTACTTAATGTCTAATAGCTCAAAGTTAGAAACATAATTAGAACTTGAAATCTTCGGGCTAAATTGATTAGTGTGCCATTAATATATCACCCAAATCGTATAAAATAAGCTAGCTGAACAGATTAGTAATGTAATAATTCCTCCCAAAATACTTTTATATATTGATTATTCTTAATCAATTTACTACACTAAAGGGGCACCAAAAAAATCAATCTTTTTAATATGCTTTACAAGGAGGCTCATATTCTAATTAAAATAATGTTTATAGTATTAGAAATTTACAATTCAAATATGATATATATTTTTTATTCTGGATTTTTTTGAAGTTCTTTGAATCCTACTAATTTTATAATTTATTATGTAATTAGAACATATAATTAATCCTATCATCTAGTTTTAATTTATTAAATAAAAACATATTTTTTTTTAACTTTTATTTTTATAACAATTTTTATTAAAGAAACTTATGTAAATATCAACACCTAAAAATTTATAAAAATTAAAGTAACTCCATTTGAGCCCAAAACACAAATCTTTTTGACATTTTCATTAATAATACTATTTAAATATACAAACGAACAAAATTACTAAGTCTATGTAAATATCTTAATTTACAGAATAAAAAAAAATATAATTCATCAAAATAGAACTAACATCAAAAATTCCCCCTTTTATATATATATATATATACCAACATAATTTAAATACTTCTTTAGATTATCAAAAACTTTTAAAATTTATTATCTAATTGATTTTAACTTAATGCAACCCTTGGTCTAGATCTTATCACTAAGAATTACAAAATTTAAGTGTATATTAAATTAAAATAAATTATAAAATCAGGTTATAATAACAGCTATTTTAATACTAATTTATATTTCTCTTATTCTTTTTATAATTGGTTAAACTGCTATTTTGAAAGATCTTAATTCAATAATTTATTGGATTTTTAGTTTTTACTTTTCTTTACTATTTTTTATTGTTTTCTAACCCTTATTTCAACTCAAGTAGATTATAATTCAATTCTAGATTTGCTCTTTATAATGACAAAAAAATATTTGATAAAGTAAAAGTAGATTCATACCTAATTAAAGAGAATTCAAATTAAAATATAAAAATTAGAATTTTAACTTTTAAGAATTTAATATATTTAGATTAAATTTAAAAAGTCATTCAAAATCAAATCCTTCAGAAACTAATAATTCCAAAATTTAAGTAGACCTCTCATAAATTCCTTAAGATTGATGGTTTTACTAATTTTCAACTTTAGGAATAATATTTGAATCAATAATGATTTATTTATAGTTTTAGAGGTTATTTTCATTTTACACTTATTATAATAGAAATAATTTACTTCTCTTTAAGATTTCTTAAAATCCTTCTAATGAAACTTGAATAATAGTTTTATCATTTATATCTAGAAGTGAAGATAATTTCTGAACTAGTCCATGAGAATTAATGAGATAATCTAAATCTTCCATCTCTGCATAAATTACTGAATTAGATAGAATATAAGCAATTTCTTTTTGAATTTCTACGAGTCCACCATCTAACCCTTAAAATATGGATCTTAGAAGCGATTCCATTCTAATAACTTATTTTACTTATGATGAAGTCCCAGCAGCTATATTAGACAAAGACCAAAAGATCTTGAAAAATTTTAAATAAAGATTACTTCTCTTCTTACAGTATTATTTTTATTCTTTTTTAACAACATATCAAAAGATTATAGAACTCCAGTTTGCAAAACACAATTTGTCTATTCTTCATTACCAGTTAGAATATTACCAATAGTTCTCAATGCAGGAATTACAAGAGATTATTTTTCAGAATGAAGTAGTAATTTTAATTTTTCAATTACACCAATCTTAATTAATATTTTAAAGTGCTTCTCATCATCGCTTAAATAACTCAAACCCCAACAAGAATCTATTAATAATTCTTCATCCTCAATTATCAATATAGTTTCTGCAAGTATTGACAATAGTTCTTTGGTATACTATTTTTTAGGTCAAATATTTACCATTTTTGTGGTTGGTTTCCCTCTGGCCAAATTACTAATAGCCCATATTATTGTCTTGAAAGTCTCAGCATTACCAGACTTATATATATGTGCCAATTTAATTAATGGAGGAACTATTCCCCTATTTATAAGCATGTCCCTATATTGAACATTATCTCCTGAAATGTTTGCTAATGCCCAAACTCCTAATTCAATTATTTCATCATATTCAGATTCAAGCGCTAAGAAAAGAATATTAACTCCATCATTATCTAAAATTTTTTAAATTTATTGTTTATTCCCACATCCAATATTACAAATAATCCAAAGAGCCTCATATTTTAACAATGGAATACTATTGTTTTTTGCAATGTCAGAGATCTTAATTAAAAAATTAGTATGAAGAAGCTACTCAACTATTGCTTCTGTTGATTACCTTAAATTAGAATGACTCAATATTTTTCGGCATCTATTTAATCCATAATATGAAATATTAATATCATCTGATTCAATTTTAGAAACATATTCATCGAGACATTACAATTCAACTTCCTCATTAGCCAAATTTTCAACTGAAGATTTAAGAGCTTGCTTCACTTCATCAGGTAATGAATCTGGAATTAATTTATTTAGTTTCTCTATTTTTTTCTCTTAAATTGAACTAACACTTCTTTCTTCATTAGCCATATTCCTTTAATTAATAAATTGTATTCATTTTGTTATAATTCTGATTTAAAAGAGTACAAAATTTCTAAAAGATACAACGCAATATAACTTAATCAAATTTCAACTTCAGTCTTTAAATCTAAATGATTATTTAATAAAAGTATTTCCAAACTCTTTTCATTTTATACAAAAAAAATCTATCTAAAAAAATTTAGCTTCATACTTGAAACACATCCCCCTCTTTCTATCATAAGAGAATAAAATAATGTTGTTCCACAAGACATCTGTAACAGTAACATTTACTTCAACTATTCAAAATAACAATTGAAATTTTGCAAAAAAATATTAATATCTTACATTAGAATTATTAGGATAGATACAACAAATTAATCTCTATTAAACGATAAAGTCATTTTGAAGAAATAAATTAAATTAAAACTTTGTAATATATATCAATTTATATTAATAATATTTCTCAACTAATTTAAATTTCATATATTGAATAATTCTCAGTTTAATTATACCAAATCATTAAATATTTTCCATCACTAGTTATAGTTCCAAATATTAAAAATGTATCATAAAATTGTGATAAAATACTATTCTGAACTTTTTTCATCATTCATTTCTTAAATTAATTAAATGGCTGTTTTGAGTCTTAACAATATTAAATTCTTTTTTTCATTATAAACTATAGGAAAGTTATAGTAATCCTCCTTCTGTTAATAATTTGAATATAAATTAATTGATTTCTCTTAGTTTTCCTAAAATATTTCATCTTTCAATTCAAAAACTTAAATTCTATTTGCATCCTAATCACCAGTAACCCAGATAAACTGATTCTCCTTAATAAATTTTACCTTAAATCCTTATCCTTATAATGCTTAATTACACTCAAAAATTAATAAAATTTGTATTTTTCTACTCTTTTATTAAAATTAAAAAAAGAATAAAGGCAATATAAACGTCCTTCAATAATATTTATTGACCAAACTTTTATTGATTTGTCTCTACTACAAGAAACGAGCAAAATTTTATTTTAAGCTGTTTTCATACTAAATAACATTTCAGTATGTTATTCATAAATATTTGAAATATCCCATGTGTCTTAACTAACTTATTTCCAACATATTATTTAGTTATCTTAAATTCCTGAAATTATAGCATCCGACTTTTTGATATATAATAAGAAAATCCCTACAAGTTTTAAATAAGGACACATTCTTTCATTAATGAATCTCCATACATTTACATCAGAATAATTAGTAGTTACTATTATTTATCCATTTTAATCAGAAACTATAGAAATGTACCAATCATTCTCTCAAATTTTTGAGGAAATTTACCTTAATTAAATCTGATTTGATTATAAAATTATTTTTGAATGGTAGACAGCAGGTTGCTTTTCTATTGAATATAATTAGTTTTTAAAATCTTCTCTTGGAAATTATTACTACTAATAGTCCATTCATTATATCATCTTAGGATTTAATAATATTTAACTCCATGAATTTGAGTAATTTTTTACATTAACATTATCCTTTAAAAGCTTTAATTTATTCAAGATGAGAATGAACCTTTGTATTTCAGTAAGTATTGATTTAAGAAACATCTTCTAATAGTATATTTGAACAAAATCTTGCTTAATAAGACATTTTTAAATATAACTCATCTTTAAAGCAATAAATAGATTATTTTTATCCATATTATTATAAATCTATGATCCACTCTTTTCAAATTGTAAGTAGTTGATTAAATTAATGATCTAAAAATTATTTTATTTGATTAATATTGTTTTAATTATTAACTCAATTTATTAAAGTAATTTTATAATTACGATTTCAGTTTTATTCAATTTTTCAGCATATCTTTCTTCAACCATTTAAATTGCAATTTTCAAATCAATTAATTATTTATCCATATCTATATTTCTTAACATTTAACACATAAAAGTCTCTCATCTTTTTAGACATTAGAGTCTAAAGCAATCATAATTATAGGAAGATTATGACCCTTAATGCATTTTAATTATTTTTCATCCTCTATCATTATTGGTTTAAACATCTGTCGATTAATTTGCAAATTTATTATACTTTATATTTAAATATCAATTGGATGCGATAAGAGAAAATTAAGAGTGAGTTTACAATATCTAAATTATATCAATTTATAAAATTGATTAATGTTTGTTAGTATTTAATTCGGAAATCAAGAGTTTTCTGATAAATCTAAAACCCTTCATAAGAATCTCTGCTTTAATGTGAAAGTTTATGATTTGGTTTTTTAAAATTATAAGGCTTGATAATGTGTAGTGATAAATCCAATACTTGTTTATAATATATAGATTTTTGAATTACTTTAAGTTCTGCTGACAAAATAAATCAAAAATTTTATATTTTAGAAAATCTTTCTCTTGAAACTATTCATTTAATAATCTCTATCTTATTTGTAACATTGTTTTAATTGTTGAGTAGATTTCAAATAATTCAAAAGATTACTGCAAATTTATTTCTATATAACAAAAATATTTTATTTATTATTTACAGATGATTGAGATAATGATTCAACATTATTTATTTTCTTTACTATTTTTATTTCATTAATTATTCCTTCCCATCTATTCGTCTCTAATTTTTGTAATTATGTTTCTATTTTATAGGTGTATATCAAGAGTTTAGTCTAATTTTTAAATCGAAATCTGTATTTCTTGAATATTACTATGTTCTTTTATTTGAGTAATTAGATCTCTAAGAATTTCAATTTAGATTTGTTTGTTGCTTTATTTAATTTACATTTCATTTTTTCGAGCTCTGATTATTTTGAAATTGAATATGTTTATTACAAATTTTTTCAATTATTAAAAACATTAATTTATGTAAAGAAAATTAATTGCAATTTTATTTATCTTTTTAATTCTTGAAGGTAATTTAGCATAGGAATAGCCCTCAAAAAACAAATGCTTAAAATATAATAAGTAGAAAATATTTAATTGCATCAAAAATTCATTAGCTACAGCTTTTTAATATCAATCCATCTCATCCTTAGCTTCATTTATAGCTATAAGAATAGGTATATGGCTAATTGGTTTCTCTTCACTTGGTCCAGTTGCAGGTTCTATTGCAGCTTGGTTTTAGTCAATATTAGGAAATGTTATAATTGGTTCATTATTCTCATTTTTATAAGCAGTGGCAATGGGAAAAACAGCATTATTAATTCTTCCAAGTTTGGCCATAGGAACAATTATAGGAATCATATATTTAGTCCTTAGTTGTTATAAATCTGATACTTGTGAAATCGAATAAAAAAGTCAAAATAAAGATTTCAATTAACAACACAACAAACAATAATAATAAGAATAATATGAATAATATGGATAATATGAATAATATTAATAATATTAATAATATGAATAATAATCTAAATAATAATCTAAATAAAAATAGAAATAAGAAGACTCATTTTGGAATTCATCTTGGAAAAATATTAAATACTATACACAAAAATTTATAGATGTTAATGAAGATTTATACAATTAATTTATAAAATCTTTTCCTATTTTTACTAATTTATTGGCTGAATTTGCCAAAGGTGCTGTTGAATATTCAGGTTCAATAAGAAATATCATTTCAGATCAGTTAGAAAATGCTTAAGGAAATATTGGAGGTTTTTTTATATCGTTAGCATATACAATAGATAACTCTATATAGGGATTAGCTGATTTAATGGAATTTATTTGGTTTAATAGAGAAATTCTAGAGGAATCATTTGAATATGCTTTTTAAGTTTTTAAAGAATAATATTATTATTTTTAGACTTTGTAAATGAAAATAAATGCAATGCAATAATCAAAAAAATAAGATGCTTGTGTAAAAGGTTTCCTAGAATACCTTGATGGAATTGAAAATTCATGATTATTAACTATATTCATAAATAACACAAAATAGCAATATAATTTATAATATAAATTTAGTTTAAAAATATTTTCATTTTATATATCTCTCATAATATAAAATAAAACTTAAAATAATAAATAAAATGAACAAGAATATCTGTTTAAATTTACTATTAATTCTTTGATCATACGATGGGCTGAACGGCACGTTTAGAGATAATTTAAAAACAGGAGGATTTATTTCATCTACAACAATAGTTAACAGGTGGGGCGACTGAAGGGAATAAATTTTTGGGTTAATAATAACTGGATTCTTTCACAGCCTATGTTGCAAGAAAGCTTTGTTGCATTAACAAAAGCAATTATATGTAATTTTATGATGTAAATAACATAAAAATCCTCAAACTAGTCGATCTCTAATTAAACTTAAAATAAAATTAAATATAAAGAATTTTTTATAATATATACATTCACTCAAAGGATTCTATTAATTTATAAAAAAATGAGATAAATAAATTACACAATATTTAGATACTCGATTTTAATTTGTTAAAAGCAATTCTTAATTGTAAATTATTTTAATTATATTTAATTTCAAACAAATATTATAGAATTATATAAGGTAATTTAGAATATTAAATAAAATGATGGTTGTTATTTTAATCTAAATTTATATATTAAGGCTTTTTAGCTTAATCAAAAACTTAATCCTTTTAAGATTAATATCTAGATATCTAACTTCATGTATTACAGAAATACAGATTATACAATCTAATTTTAAGTGTTTAATTGAAGATGAAGGACTTAAAATTATTATTAATAAAGATTCCAAATATCTATACATATTTAAAAGCTTAAACTAACCCATTAATTATGACAAATTTATTTATATTACATTTAAAATTATACAAAATTTCCTATAAAGAATACAATAGAGACTAAAAATTCAGTATATATCATGTGTATATAACAATTTAATCAAACAAAAATGTTGTATAATCATTTTTGAGTCATAACTAAGCAACAATTTAAATATTAATTATCTTGTTGAAAATCCTAAAAAATTGTCCTTATCAAAAATATATGAAGTAAACCAAAAAATATAGAAAAAATAAATATTTAGTGCTTTAATTTCTATCTAAGACCAAATAAAGTTATTGATTAAATAAATTACAAGTGGCTAAATAATTTATTTTACTAGGTATCTAACAGGTTTTAGATTTCTAATAATTTTTATCCAAAAATAGGTAGATATTTCATTTATTAATTCAATCGAATAAAACTTCAAAAATAGTACTCAATAATACTCTTGCTAAAATAGATTTAGGACCTACCTAATTCAATTTAATCCATATTAATCGTCTTAAAAATAAATATTAATTTACATTTCTTTACTTTCTAACAATAAGATAAATTATTAAATCATTTTGAATACCTTTAAATGTTTAATTATTTTATAAAATGTAGATCCATCCAATTAATTGTAATATACATTTACATATAATTCAATTAAATTTTGAACGTTTGATGAATAAAATATTTCAAGTGAAAATATGATAGGATAGTACTTGAAGATCTCCCTGCTCTAATTTTTTGCTAAACTTTCCCATCAGATTTTAAAACTCAAACAATAATTCAACTAGCAATCTATGCCTTTGTATTTTAGTTCTAATCTTGTTCCATCTTAAAATACCGACCTTTTAATTTAGAATTAATCAATTTTTCTAAAAATAAATGAAATTATTTAATTTTTTTTATCTAAAATTTAAAATCTTGATGCTTCTCCCAATAAATCATTATTTCTTCATATATTTTAATGGTAATTACTCAATAAAAATATTCTTGTTTATTGTATCAATTAAAATATGTCAATTTTTCTATTGAATAAACATTTTTAAACTTCTTATGTAGTTTCTATTAATATTAAACTTGATACTTTTTAACTAATGTTGTATAACTTTTGAACTAATTTATGAATATGTTATATTCTTTATTGTAATCTTATACTTATCCTATTTTTGATTTGTAATAATATTTTCTTGCATATCCAATTATAATTTCTAAAAAATTTTAATTAATATTATAATTAATCAAGGCAATCAAAATCTAAAATTTCCCTTTATATAATTATACTTACAGTTTTTATTAGCTTAATGCTTAAATTGAAAAAGGTATTGATTGTTATAAGTAAGCAATATCTAATGAGACCAAATACCTTATTTATGAAATCCTACTTGCATACATTCTAATAAATTTGATATTGTAATTATCTTAATACTTTGAAGTAAATAAAAAATGAAAAATTTTTTGAATTATGGTAACTGAAACTTAATAAATGATACAAATTATAAAATTTATTATTATTATTACATTTATTTGAAAAATGTCTGCGAAATTTATTGTTTCTAAACCAATTTTGTGGACTTGCTTGATCTTTAATCTCGGTTTAGCTGAAATTCAGCTGATTGATGAAAACTTTGTTGGTCCTATTTCTTCGTCTTAAGGTAATTAAGTTATAAAAATGTAAGGTTGGTTTATTCCGGTAGGAAGCAAATGGAATTCAATTTGCGGATCAACCTAAATTTTAGGTGGGTAAAATGGATTTAATTATACTACTTTGATTAACAAATTTTATGATGAGCTGCCTCCACATTATCAAATTAAAATCAACTTTGATTTATGGAGGTTGTGTAATAAATTATACTATTTAGGATTGATACATGGAATATTAATAATGAATTCACTGTATATGTTGACAATTAACTAGTTTATAAATATATATACTTAAGTATGGATAGTTCATCCGATATTTGTGGAGATGCTTCTCCCGATTCTATTATTTCTATTGAATTCGTAGTGGATCATTTTAGTATATCATCATATTTAGCAATGACAACTATAAACGGTGGATGGTGGGGTATTTCTAAATTTAAACTATCTGTTATTAAATGTCCTTTTAATTGCAAATCCTGTAATTAATACTAATGTTTTAACAACTATGTATTTTTGGAATTATTTAGGAAAAAAATATTTAATATCGATAATTAGGATGGATGGTATGATAATAATAATTTACCTTCTCAATCAGATACCAAATGTGGTAATTATTAATATAAATGAATTAATAGATTTCAATATCCTTTCATCTTCTAGTGGCCATCTCGCAAAGTCATTTATTTTAGAGGATCATTTTGCGATAAATTTATATTTAAAGGTAGCAATTTTATATACTATAACTTCTAAAGTCGATGTTGAAATTGATGGTAAAGTAGTATATACTTCTCCTTCATTAAGTAGTTAAGTAACAACATTTAGGAATTATATATGTAGTACATAACTAATTTTG
>JPFM01000139.1:79659-230683 GCA_000733375.1 Paramecium sexaurelia | reverse complement strand
ATAAGAATTAAAAGATAAATACTAAGATTATAACTGGTGAATTTATCTATTTCTAACTTGAAATATTTCTTGTAATCTTTACAACAAGATAATTATATTCTAATAATTTTCAACTTTTCTGATATGCAACTCATTCACACTGCATTTGAAATAAATGGTTGGAATGATATATTTTTTCATTAATAAATAATCTAAAATTAGACCATAGAAGTAAAAAAAATAATTATCAATTCAAAAAAAAGATTTGGAATTAATAGATCAAGTGTGCTTTACAATTTATTATTTAGGGGAATAATCAATGTCGTGAATTATGATGAAACTTAATAAAATTTCTTTATATCTTACTTTAAATGTCCTAGAAAGTAGATTTATATCAATAATATAGAAAAAATTTTTTGATAGAAAGAATATAATTTTATATGCTAATCAATTTTTGAAATTGAAAAATATTTACAATTGATGATTATACCCGATCTAAATTTTGTTTAAAGTTGTAAAATGGGAACCATTTCAATTATTTTTAAGAATAAATTCAAAATCTAACTAAGAATTAACCTAATAATAATATCAATTAATAAAAGATTGTATGGTAATAGATGAATTTAATCAAAATAAATTTGAATTTATTTGCTTTTAAGCAAGCTATTATCATTAATTATCTAAGATTTTAAACGTAAATTATTGATATCATTTGATGTCTTTGATTTGGATAAAGATTTTTTGATTATAGTTTATTAGAATAATGATATAATTTGTCTCTCATTTTACATAATTTGACATGATTTCCACTACTTGTTAATACTCTTTGTAAAATGATTGTGATTGAAACAAACTCATTAAAGTTTATTGTTTATTCAAATATGAAGGCAATTAAATATTAATTGTGTAGAAATTATTTACAAATTAGTTATTAAACACCTGAAAGAATTTTTGAAAAACTTAATCATAATATAGAAAATTTATAATTTAACTATAAAAATTATTACAATAGTTTCTAAGATAACTTTTTTGAAAATTATTTTTAATTGAAGATTAAATTGTTTTATTTTTATTATACTCCTTAAAATTGAATAGACAACAAAATTAAAATGATTAATTGGTATTATTATTTTTCATTTATGTTTGAAAGTTATAAAAAACACCCAACACCCGAGCTGTATAATTTGAAAAGCATATGTATAAGAAAAAGACCTTAATATAAATGGTGATTATTGTAATTCATGAATTTAATGTAATATTGGATATATGCAATAGAATAAAATTTTAAATAAAATGGATATTAGAATTGATACAAACAAATATAAATTAAAATAAGAAGATGAGGAATAAAAATAAAAATAAGATAAAATTCAAACATTATTAGTTTATTGTTAGTGGTTAATTCATTTTGAATTAAGACGATCTGAAATGTGAAGAGAAAAATTATTTGTTAAGAGGCGGAGGATGTGGAGCAAACTAATTTATTAAACCATTATCATCAATTAAAACAGAAATTAGAAATAGTCTTACTAACTGTAAAAATTTGGATATACAAACTCTTAGATAACTTTTTTGTAAAATAATTTAACAAAAAGAGCAGATATAAGTACAAGCTTTCACAATTTAAGAATTAGAAGATTTAATAAGCTTGGTTTAAACTAAGATTCAATCTATAAATACTTTAGATAAGCTTTGCTCAATTTATTTCTTAGAAATACTTAATTTGTTTACAACCTTATTCTTCCAAAAGTTACTAAAAGAAGAAAGATTAAACTAATTTAGATATTTAAGAGATGACGTAAACCTAAAATTAAACCAAAATTTACAAGGGTTAGCTTATTAAAAACAAATAAATAGTTTTGAATTTATATTGACTTATTTACACTCAAAAGAAGAACTAAATTTACTATTATAGAAGCTTCCTCCAGATTTTATAGGATATTATCTACCCTGGCATAAATAAATTGAAATTAAGGAGTAGCTCAAAGAATTATAGGAAATTATTATTGAAACAGAAAATTAGCTAATAAAATATGAAGAATTATAAGAAAATACTTTTAATCAAATATTAATTTTTAAATTGAATCATTGTTTTGATAAAATTGAACGGTTAATATAATTGTCATTTCGGAAAGAAAGAGAAAAAATCGAGACTTCCTTGAATAGTTTATACACTTAAGTGATTCAAAACTCAACCCATTGGTATATACGTAATTTATGGGTTCGGCTACTTGCTGATCTATTAATTATAAGGCCTCAATTCTAAATAAATTAAATAGATACAAAAACCTACAACGACTTACAAAGTTAAAATATTATAAAGACTTTAGATGAATAGTTTTTTTTTATTTTGTATCAAAATGGTGTCAATAGATTAACGGAGGTTCCAATGATGAAATAGTCTCTATAAGTAGCAGTTTAGATGGTTAATGATATTATTAGTTTAAGATTTCCAATTTTCGACACATTGAGAGCAACTCTAAACTTTGATGAAAAAATACAACGGATTAACAATTAATCCTAAAGATCTGGAATTGAGATTATAGAGCCCTCATTGGAAATACTAACAAACTTAAATAGCTAGTAATTCTAAAATTTAGAAAAGATGTAACAAGCAGCAGAAGAAATGATTACTTGTGCTTTCAGGTTGGTAAATGAATTTTAAAATCTTTGTCTTCGCTTCATTTTTTCAAAACACTAAGAGATAGATTTTAGATCATAGTACAACATAATTGAAACTTAATTAGTTGAATTATCCTAATAGAAGCAGGTACCCAATTCAAATTCTATAAGTTTATTAAAATAATTTAACACGATGAAAATATTTCTGATAAAATAAATATCAGATAAGAAAGATTAGATGTTTTAAAGGAGTGATTTATAATAATTAGATTTAAAAATTAGATGTAAATAATACTTAAATCTAACCATTATTTAACTTTTTTAAAGATTTTGCTAATTATGTGTTAATCATCAAAATAAATCACCTTAAAATAGCTTTTTAATAATTAGCACTGGGAGTATTTTGATGAAACTATCTCAAATCTGTTCTCTATTAATAGAAAATAAGATTAAATTCCTAATGGATTTTAAATAGAACTTAACAAAAGAAGCAAATTTACTTGAAGAATAAGGAAAATATTATAATTTATTAAAGGAAATGTATCATGATCGGAATGAAAATTTCAATTTAAATGGCTCTATATAAGAAATTAGAATGATAAATAATCAAGATATATTTCATACCTTAAATGTAAAATTTTAAGTTCTTTTAGACAACTTTGAAAAAGGATAAGATTAAATTTTAGAAAACAATATCTTAAAAATTATCAATTAATATGATGATGCAACACAATAATTGTAAAAATTAGCTAACAAATTATAAAGCATAAACAAATAATTGAAAGATAATAGGATCTTAACTTAATATCAGCATACAGTTGAAATTCAATAAATCAAAGCAGCTTAAATCGAAATAATAAGCTAAAAAGATGTAACAGAATTATAACAATTAAGTTAGTACTTGGAAAGTTAATTTGATAATTATAATTGGTAAGGGATGAGCTAAGAAAATAAGCTAAATTTTATCTATTAAATATTTTAATAATCACTACATCCATTATATCAAAATTAAAAATTATAAGATGAAAATTTAAGAGAATGTGAAATTTTTTAATTCATCAGAATTATTAATTTTTGCCAAGAAAAAATAATTATTGATTTTGCCTTAAGCTAGGTTCTCGATTATCTAAATGAAAATTAGAATAATTAAATGGAAGATTTGATTATCTAAAGCCTAACTTGTTAAAATCGATAATATACTGTGGGAGATCTTAACGCTATATTGCAATCCAAAATGAGATAACTTGAAATTAATTCTCAACCAATAATTGATGATAATCGAAAATAAAATATTTCATCCTTTAATAATCAATCATTAAAGCTTAGTTTCTTAAGCTTTTGGAAGAAACTGTATGATATAAGATAAGATGTTCTTAAAAATGATTAAGAAGCAAATTCAGGCTTCTTACTGCCTCTTAAGGGTTTGAATCCATATTCTATTAAAGAAATAACTTTATTTAGTGATTCTTCAAATGATGGTTTTTAGCTTTTTTTTGATGCATAAAATGAAAAAGTATTAGTGATTTTGGGATAATTGGATAATAGTAGTTTGGTCAAAAAAGCAGAAATTTTAATTTGGAAGAAGCATAAACTACGCGCAAATTCCAAAGTTCCAATTTAATTAAAAATAAAAAACAGCTAACAAGATTTTATTTAATAGAACTTAAAGGAAAAGTATAAATTTGATGATTAAGAAATAAATGACTTAAAGATAGATGTTAATGTTGGGAAAGTTCTTATTATCTTCTTATTATAGTTGGAAGCAAATTGGAATATAGAATCATTGAAATAAATTGTAGCAATATGTGATCAGAATTTGGTCAATTATAAATTACTTGTATTTTCAAAAATAGATTATTTTGAGGAATTAGAACTTGATTATTTGCATAGTCTATATTAAGTTATTGAAATATAAGATTTTAATAATTAAATGTAACAAACTATCACAAAGCATCAAAATATCTAAAATGAAATTCTATAATTGTTATAGACATTAGATTAAATTTTTTCTCAAGAATAAGCTCTATAAAATGGTGCTGCCCTGCAATTAACAAAAAAATGGGAAGATGAATTAAATTAATCCTTTTTTAACAAATAAAATATAACTTAATATCAAGACTTTTTCATATAGAAAAACCTATCGACATTATAAGAGGAATGGCTAATAAAAATAATTAAACTATCAGCATAGAGAGAAGAATTAATAGTAGCTTCATCAAATGCATTTTATTTATATTTCAAAATGAAAAGAGTTTTTAATAATCAAGATTTCACCAAAATAAAAATTAAAGATATCGATATAAATGGTTGTTCTTTTTTTAAAGTAAATTTAAGTAAGAGCGTATTTGAAAATGTTGAAATCACAAGATGTAGTTTTACAAACTGCAATTTAAATGAAGTATAATGGAAAGGCATGAAAGTTAAAGAATTCAGCGTATTAGATGCTCTTGACATTATTTCTTAATTGTTAATCTTATCTTCAAATTCTCGAAGTATTCTATGCTTAGATGAAACAAACAAACAAATCATTAAATAGTCAATCAATAACTCAAATCTTATTAAGTAAAAATAAGATAAATTAACATATTGTTTTGCTGTATCTCAAAAGGGGGACTTATTAGCTTTAGGTCACTATGAGGAGATTTCAATTTGGAATACTAATGATGTTACAAATAGTCAAACTATTGGATTAAAGGATGAAAATTAAATTAGATGCTTATATTTTTAGAGTGACTTAAACTTAATTTATTGCAACTCAAATAAACAGGTGATATTGTACAATATTTAAAATCATGCTAAAATAAGAATTTTATTTTAAGAAATTATGGTACATTGTATGACATTTTCTTATTAAAAATAAGATCTAGCATTAGGATATGATAAATATATACAACTTTATAACCTTAGAATAAATTAGGATAATTAGCCTCTAAATAATCATTAAGATATATTAGAGTTGTTACAATTTGAAATGAACACTAATTATTTAATATCATGTAGCAAAGATGGCCAAATAGCTGTTTGGGATCCAGAAAAAAGAATTCTTTTGAAAATGTTTCGAATACCCGAAATGATGCCACTTCTAATTACTCCAGATGGAAAATATGTTGTATCTAAAAATAGATAATAATACCTATGTATCCTCGATGTGTAATTATAGAGATAAATTTTCAAATTACCAGACTAACTCTTCAAAGATAAAGTAATTTGTTTATCAAAAGATGGAAGAAAGCTTGCATTTTAAAATGATAAAAAGTCCATATAAATATGGAATATGGCTAGATTTAAGGTTTAATATAATATTAGAGATAAGATTAAATGTCTTGAAATTTCTCCAAAAGATCCTTAATTCGCAATAGGTAAATTTTAATAAATTTTAATATGCGATATCTAGGTTGGAATGGAAATTGGAAAACTTGAAGGCCACTTTGGTTTTATAAATTTAATAGCCTATTCATCTAATGCGATGAGTTTAGTATCTGCTGGTGATGATAGGTAAATCATATATTGGGACTTGGATTAATAAAAAAAAATAAAGAACCATTATCATTAAAGTTAAATTTTATGTGTAGCAATCTCTTAGAACATAGAACAAATAGCTTTTGGTGATGATAAAGGGATGGTTTAAATACTTTCTGTTAAAGACTTTACAGTAAAATATTCGAAAAAGGTAAGTTAAGAATAAATTAAAAATTTAGCATTTTCAAACGATTAAACTTAATTTTATTATGTTGAAGGGAAAAAAATTACATTATGCGCATTTAATTAATAGTTAAATTAAGAAGAAAAAATTGTTGATAGTGATACTTATGGTATAACATGCTGCGTTATTTCTTAAGACGGGAAATATTTGGCAAGAGGTAGCATGGATAACTCCATTAAAATTTCTTAATTAAATGAAAAAAAAGAATAAATGACATTTTATGGGCATAAGAACACTGTTACAGATCTCAAGTTTACAATCGATTATCAACAACTATGGTCCTGCAGTTTAGACTCAACTATTAGATTATGGGATTTAAAATAAAAATCTACAATTTTATAATTAGATGGTGGTATTTCTAAATTTTAACAAATTAAATTAATTTTAAATGATTAATATTTGATATCTTTAGACTAAGAATAATCTATTAGAAAATGGGACATTTATAGAGAGCTTAGTATTGATAATTACTAGGATGAAATAACCGAAATAACAATATTTTCTTTATCTTCAGATGGAGTTCTTTTAGCATATTGTGGGATTGAATCAAATTTTATAGTTTTGGATACTTAAAATAAGAATAAGAAATGTAGCAAGTAATGTCAAAGATAATTAGCTTATTTATAATTTGTTCCTCATTCTTTAAAACTTATAACTTAATATTTTGGACAATAAGGAGTTACAATTTGGGATTTTAGCAACGATAACTATTTAAAAGATAATTATTAAAAAATATCTATTAAAATTTCTACAAAAATATTAGCCATATCTACGGAGGGTTAATATTTGGCTTATAATCAATTTAATAACAACGAAAATAAAAATAGATCAACTTAAGATCCAAAAATAATGTTATATTAAATAGAATAATAATAAGAAATTGAATTGAAAGGGAGCGCTAAATCAATAAATATTTTAGCTTAAAATTATTAAAATAATATTTTCATCGGTTTTAGTAAAGGTGAAAATACAATATTTTTTTGGGATTTATCGGGTAACTTAGTTGGAAAATAAGTAATTGACAACAATGAAAAAATTTCAGCATATAGTTTAGATGGAGAATATTTTGTTTATGTTATAAAAAATAAAACAATAAAATATTACAAGATATCAAATTTATAAAGTAAGAATGATTAATCTTAAGTGAAATCCGTTAAACTTGAATTAAGTATTGCTGAAATTTCTTCAATCATAATATCGAAGACAAATTTAATTATAGGTCTAAATAATAATGATTTGAAAATATATGATATGTCTAAATAAGAAATATCAAAAGAATTTACAATAAAATCAAACCCTAAATTGATGACATTATCATCTAATGGATTAAATTTAGCAATTTATACTAAGGATAATTAATTAGAATTTATTAAATTACAAATTTAGCTTAAAAATACAGTTTCCTATCAATCATCATCAAATAAATCGATAAATTGTGTTGCCTATTCTAAAGACGGATTGAGAAAAGCTTTTGGAGGGATCGATCAAATCTGTATTTTTTTTGAAGAATAATAAGTTCCGAAATTTACAATACCAGCTTAAACGGTTAAATCAATTTAATTTTATTAGAATGGATAAAAATTAATATCTATCCAACTAAATAAAGTTATAATTTTTGATGTCAACAATGGCAAAGAATTAAAAAAATTAGAAGGAATGAATTAAATTATTTCAATGTCAACATCGTATGATGAAGCAACTTTGGCATTTGCATATGAATAAGCTGAAATTCAAATTTGGAATTTACAAGAAAATTTAGAAGAATTATTAACCCTTAAAACTACATTTAAAGTAAAATCGACAGGCTTAATAAAATAATTTAACAAGACTTCTAATTTACTTGTGGTTGAAAAATATAATCTCATTATTTACAAGGAAGGAAATTATGATAAAAAAATTGAATATTTAACTTCTAATTAGAGTTCAATAAATAATATTGCGATCTCTTTTGATGATGATTTAATTGCTGCAAGTTTTGAAAACAATTCCATCATTTTATTTAAATAATATAAATAATATGATTAAATTAAAAGTTAAAGTCTAATCTCATGCATTGCTTTTTCAAGTGATGCAAAAATTTTAGCATTTGGACGGAATGATAATTTCATTACATTTTATTAAGTGGAGTCTAAATAAACTTTTGATTTTGATTGCCATAGAGGGAAAGTTACTTCCATTTAATTTCATCCTAAAAATGCAGAATAATTTTTGTCAGGTGGATAAGACTCAGAACTAAAGGAATGGATCTTTGAAAATACTTCACATATTGAATACAATATGAAAAAAAAAAAATTAATTTCAATATCTAGCAACTAACAAAAATTTGCGTTTGAAGATTTTCACAATCGAATTCAAATTTGTGACATAAAAACTAAAGCACAAAAGCACTTCTAAATATAATCATAAAAAATATTGCATCTAAAATTTTCAAGAGATGGATAGCGATTAGCAATTATTTATGATAATTATTCAATTTAGATACTTTAGGTGGATAATCATGAATAAATACTGAATTAAGATATTTTTAATTCAAATAGTCGAATAGATTCAAATAGTCTAATAGATTTTGATTTTTCTAATAATAATGTTTTATTAAATTGCTGTGAATACGTGAATATTTTGTAATTAAATCCTAAGTAACTCCAATAATGTAATCATTTTTATAAAAACAATTTTGGTATAGCACTTTAAGTTTCGATTTCAAAATAAGAAGACCGGTTTGTAGTTTTAACTAGTAGTTAAAAGATTGTGATATACAGTAATCCTGACTTATTACCAATTACAGTTATCGACACAATAAATAGTCCTATTATTGAAATAAAATTTTCAAATTAATAAGGATAAAATAATTATATCCTTGTGAAATACAAAACCGGAAAAATTGAGATTTTTGAATTTTTACCAAAATCTTGTTAATTATAAAGAGTTGCCAAGGAAAATTTTGATTATCTTTTTATGATCTAAGAAGAAAGAAATGAAACTAAATACTTAATATAAGATTTTTTAATAAGTAATATAGAGCTCAATCCTAAACTATAAATGCTGAATTTACCTAGTATCAAAGGTTTAAGTATTAAAAATTTAGAAACATTAAACTTCTAATGATATTTTTAAATGAATTTTACATTATATGGATTTATCTATTATTTTATAATCAATCAAAACGAATTAAAATATTTTAATAATTCTTTTTCATTAATAACTTCTCCAGAGTTAATTAGTTTTTAAATTATTATGTTTTTTTTCATTTTTGTTATTTCTTATATATCTATTCTTTGTAATTTTTTATTTTTTCTTCTTGAAAGTTAAAATGACTTAACAGATATACTTCAGGAATTTATATATTAGTTTGGAATATTATGATAATGTTAAATTTAAAAATTAAGGGACTAGGTTTTATTTCTGAAATATTCCTGTTTATGAAATCAATTGTTATTAATATATTATGTTTAATATTAATTAACATAATTCTAGCTTGTTTTTCAAAATTTTTAATTATTATATATGTCTTAATTAAAGTAATTATAATGTTTGATACACAATAAAGAGATAGTAATGGTTTTGCTTGAGGAAAATTTAGCGCCAAATTAACGACTGCTTTGCTAATAATGTGTTGACAGCACACAGTTTAAAGGTAAAATGGAATCATATGAAAATGTAATTTCAACTATGCTAGAAACAAAGAAGACAACTAACTAATTTCTTGAAAAATAAAAGCAAAGGATTTAAAATTTATTAGACAATGCTATAGAGAGACTTCGTTAGGAAGTATTAAAGGATTTGGATAAAATAAAAAAGATATTAGAATGTTGGATCTTTAAATTAGAATAAGAAGCTAATATTTAATCAAACAACAGTATTTTGCTTGATTTTGATCTTTCAATAATAAGCTTGAATAATATGCGCCAAATAGAATAAAATGCAATTTAAAAATTAGGTAATATTAATAAGCCTTGGTTGAGTTAAATTTAAGAATTCATTTAGAAGTTTTAATAATTTTCAAATTACTAATCTTTAAAAGAAAATTTATAATTAGATAATCTTCCTAATAAAGAGGAATAAAATCTCTATTAAAATAATGATGATAAATAAAATTTATAAACTAATTTGTATTAGGAAGTGTAAATATCAGAGATTAATTAAATGTGCCAAAAGGAAGATTGCTATGCTATAGCTATAAATAGAACAGGAACTTTAATTGCATCAGGATGTTCAAACAAAATAAAAATGTGGAACTTAATAAATAATAGCATGTAAGAAATCACAACATTAGATAATCATAACGATTATATTAATTGTTTAATCTTCAGCCAATAAAGTGATCACTTTATTTCATCATCATATAATTAAACAATAATAATGTGGATAAATAAACAAGATTAAACTTGGTTAAAGTGCTAGGAAGTACAAGAATCAGTTTACTGTATGGTTATGAATAATGATGAAACATTATTATTTACAGGGGGAGATAAGAAAATTATAATTTGGTATATAAGCTTTAAAAACAAATTACTTAGCATAAAAGAGAGCTTAAATAACCATTTAGATAAAATATATAGTATTAGTCTGAATGAGTAGAACAATTTATTAGTTTCATGCAGTACAGATAAATCCATCGTTGTATGGTAAAAAAATCTTAAAAAGTCTTACACATTTCTTTAGATAATTTAAGACTGCTACATATTGAGCTATAAATTATGCTTTATAAGCAATACTGAGTTTATTTTGGCGACTGCAGAATAGAACGATGAAGATTATTTATACTTTTTTGAATAGAAGGAAAATGAATTGTTTTCTTTAAATTACATTAAGTCTATTAAGCTGAATTTATTAGATGGTTGTTACGATCGTCCTTTCTTTCCTATAGTGTTTAATAAGAAATATAATATTATTGCTGTTTGTCAGAAATGGTATCTATATCTAATAAAAATTGTTGAAGGAGGATAATTAAAATGTATTTATGAAAAAGAATTTGAAACTCCTTATATTTATGGGACCATGAGCCAAAATGGAAATACAATTATTACTTGGGATCGATTTAGTTAACAATATTCAGTACTTTAGATAAAAGTATGATGATGAAACTGAGTTAAGAGAATTATGATAAAATCTATTTTATAATTTTAAACAATGTCCAATTAATATAAATTTAATACTAATTTTACAAAGTTAACATATTTATGTTTTTTTATTTACTCTAATTTATCTTTCATTCTTCAAAAAAGTGATATTAATATAAATTTTAAATTCTCATCTTTATTTTTCTAAGTTAAAATATATTCAATATTGTAAATTTGCTTATAAGAATTCTATTAAAGTTCAATATTTCAATTAATAAATTATTAATGATTAATAATAATTAAGATGCATACATTAGATCACTCGAAAAGAAAGCTCGCAAGTATTCTTGTGTGTGCTCTCTAAACATCATTTTGATTATTAGTTGGATAATTTTTATACTTTAAAATAATTTGATAACTTTTAATCCTCAATAGTAATTTAGTAAATTTGAATATGAATTATTACAAGATAATTCTATAAAAGAATCAGAGTGGTGTTTTACATTTGCATTTAATAAGGATTCTTCTATTCTAGCAGCTGGATGTTAATCTTATATTAAATTGTATGATTTCTCAAATGGAAAAGCTTAATTAAATTAAATAATAAATATTACTGAGTTTGTGAGGGTAATATATTTTATGAAAAAATCTCAAAGCTTCATTTCGGGTGATGATAATTCCTCTATTTTAGTTTGGTATCAAAATTAAGATTAACAATGGTTTATTTAATAAAAGCTTTTAGGACATTAAAAACCAATAAAACATATAATTATGAATAATAAGGAAGATCTTATCATTTCATGTAGTAATGATAAAACAATTAAATTTTGGGTTTATTAAAATGAGTGGATATGTTAATAAACTATTACTAATCATACTTCTTCTGTCTTAAGTTTAAGTATTAATGAATCATAAAATAAGTTAATATCTACTTCTGAAGACAAATCAATTTTAGTCATGGAATTTTCTACTATTACCAAAAAATGGATTGTAATATAAAGAATAGTTGTTCAAGAACATGGAAGAAGATTATGTTTTATAGGAGATGAATAATTTGCATTCCAACCTAAAAATAAGGATGCATTAGATATATATTAATGGAATAGCACATCTCAATAATTTTATTTAGAAATGTCTGTTGCAGTAGACAGCAGTTCTGACATGAACTATTATTTCCCTTAACAATTCATTCAATAGAAATAGCTATTAATAAATAAGAATGGTAATTATATAAATTTGTTAAGACAAAAGTCCGATGGATCATTCATTAAAGAAAATGTAATTAAATTTAAAACTAATTAAATTTTTGGAATTATGACTGATTCTGGAGATTATTTAGTAACTTGGGATTAAGAACACAAATAAATATAGTTTAGAAAATTTAATGAATTATGAATATCTAACAATATCATGTTTTAAATTCTCTAAACTTATAAATCAATATCATATTTTTTTTCTTAATATTCTTTCAAATTTTAACGCTGTTTTGAACTTATTTTACTTTTTGTTACCCTATTACATTTTTATAATTTATCATTTGACCTTTCCCAATTAAAATATTTAAGGATTAATTAAATCTTAGTTTTTATACTAAATTTACCTTTATTAATTTGGTTAAACCGATTAACGTTAAGGCTTCAAACAGTTTCATTTTTCAATTTAATAAAATCTGAATCTTGCGTAATGTAAAATTATGAAGTCCCTCTGTATTTATTATAAATCTAGACATAGCAATATTACTATATATAAAAATAATGAAGAAATTTAATACTATTATATAGCAAAAATATTTAAAAAATTATTTAGTAAATATATAAATTGCAAGAAGTTAATTTAGAGGTCTCTTTGAACATAAACATTTATTTGAGTTAAATTTAATATGTCCTGTTTATTTGATTTTCATACTATGTTAATAATCATTTCTTATATAAAAACCAAGCTCTAACCCACCAAGTACCTTTGTCTCTGTATTCCAAATTATACAATTTTTAAGCTGTATTATGCATATCTTTATTTAACACTTAACACTACGAACATTATGTGGATAATCCCAAATCTTCATAAAAGGTACCTTTCCATCCATATCCACCTGTCCAACAATATCTAAAAGGTTAAAAGAATAATTGTTTACCCAAAGGAACCACCTCCATCCAATTTACAATGTCTCTTTGGATCTTTTTTGGATTCTTTGTCGTGTTATTGCATTAATTCATGAGTATGACCTCTAAATTTAAGCATGGTTTCAATCAATTATTAATTTCCAGCTTCAATAGAAATCATTTATGATTTGGTTAACCAGGAAGGATCTTATTAATTTTGTTATTAAATTTAAGAATGTACAATTTATGATTATTACTATTATTATTATTATTATTATTATTATTATTATTATTAAAATGATTATTATTGTTAGAATTATTATATCTAAGGAGCAAATTAAATTATTGATTAAACTAATACTTATTATGCTTATTATTCTTCCATTAATTATTTTTAAATTTAAATTTATTTTTTCACTCTGTTGGACCAAAATTACTTCTAATTATTTAATAATTTGTTTAATGGTTCAAAATGATTGGTATTACATAATTACTCAAATTATGCTCGGAATTATGCTGCAAAATCCAATTATTCTGTATATACTTTTTGCATCACATTTTATAGATTTTAATTTCTTTCAAAAATCAAAGTTAATAAATGATTTTGTATACCATTTTCTGGATTGGTGAAATTTTCCATCAAAAAGTCAGCATCAAAACTTGTTAATTCTTTTTCAGCTAGATAAAAGCATCTTTAGAAGACATCTGTTGCTTGTGTTAAATATCCCTTCAATACTTATGTATCATAATTGGCAAATGCTTATAGATCTTTAATTACTTTTTTCATTTTCTCAATAAATTAATTGCAGCATTTCTCAACTACTTATACAACTTTTTCAAATTCTTCAACAATTAGTTCAGGAGAACATCCTGGTAAAGCATTACTTAAGAGTAAATATTTATCAGCAAGTAATTCATAATTGCTATTTATTATTTCAGGCATCTAATGATGTTTTTACTTTAACACTTTTATTATAAATGCCAATTACATTGCTAATGATCTTCTCTCACGACTAAAGGATTTTTTAATTAAGCTAATAAAATATCTAGAGGTACGGAATTGGGGGCTTGCTATTCGGATTATTACATTTTTATATTAATTATTAGATAAAAACACCCAAAAATACATGTTTTTTTTTAATTATTTAATCATATATTTGTATAGAAATAGAACCAATAAGAAGGTTTTTGACAAAGTATCTTTAATTTTATTTTCATGAGAATTTAATATTTAATGTTAGGTATTAATAATATGATTTATTGATTCAATTAATCATATAATGTGAAAAGAGTTAAATGATTTCGTTTATACGTAATTTTGATGAACTAATTTTTGTTTTGTAGTTATGCTATTTAATTATGAAAATTTTTATAAGTCTGATCACTACACAGATAATTTCCACTATTATAGCATTTCTGGAATTCGAAGAACCAAAAGAAATTGTAGCTTTAACTTTACAGCTTACAGCAGTATTGATTTTGCTTTTACTAAAAAAATTTAATCTTTCAGAGCTTTTATAAAGAGTTATTCTGTTGGGTTAAGCGATCTTAATTTTTGTATTGATGCCCAATTCGTAATATAAATATTTTACAGGCGCATATCATATAATAATTCGTTTGATATCCTATCAATAAGTTTCTCGATTATTGATGTTAGAATGGACAGGTATTTTTATTTTAGAAATATAAAAAATAGCTTTATTACTTGTTGTGTTTATATTTGGAACCTCGATTGATACATATCAAGTCTTTCGTAGTGTGTTTTCTTTTATTGGTTTAATATGCATGCAAAGTTTCCATCTTTATGTTTAGTTAAGAAAAGTTTAAAGAAAATAAGAAATTATGATTTGCTCATAAACATAGAATACAGTATAGGATTCAAATTTAAAGAATGTAAACCAAAGAATCATAGATCCCTATTTCTCTGAATTACAGTTGGATGATTAATTTAATATTATAGGATTTAAAAAGCAAAGTTCAATACTTAATAATTTAGAAAATAGTGCACAATCAATTCTTAAAGATATAATTATCAATAAAATTGATTCATAATCTAAATCCGTCTTGTAATGGAGAAGTTCTGGATGTTGTCTTCAGAATTTGCTAGATCAAATAAGAGCAAACAGAATACCTATGATTATTTAAATTCTGGATTACAGTCATCCATAATTAAATAATCATTTTATAAAAATAATCTATTAAAATGATTTCTTAATATAATTTTTAGAAATGGAAGAAAGGGATAGATTTTAAAAATAGAAATACATTTATATTATTTTGAAATAATTGTTAAGTACAATGTCACATGAATTCGGAACTTCTTTAAATTATTTATTAGCTATAGCTCAAGTTGCAATAGAAAAATATGCTGATTCTGATCTACTAAAGTATTTTATGCCAATCAAATCGATTGGGTTGATCATGCATAATTTCGTATTAGATATGGTGGATTATAATAATATCAAAGGAAAGAAACTTGAATTGTAATTAGAAAGAATAGATGTAATTAAAATTTAATAAGTTAGATTAATTAATTACTAGAAGAAATTATTAATATTTTTAATCATACTCTTTAATAAAAGGGATTGAAATTAACGTATGAAATCTTATTAGTTGAGAAAACCATTTTAACTGATGGGAGAAGATTAAAATAAATATTGATAACACTGATTCAAAATGCATAAAAATTTACATTCTCAGGAGGCATAAAATTAATAGTTAAATCGATTGAATAAAATAAATTCGTTTAATTCGAAATATAAGATACTGGTATAGGTATGACAAAAAGTGAAATTGATAGAGTTACAGAGATGTTGAAATATGATTATAAATAAGAAAAATAGATCTCAAAAAATACTGCTGGATTTGGATTAGGTAGTTTTTTATGTAATAAAATTGCAATGAGTTTAAGCAATCTGAAGTACTAACAAGGAGGTGGTATAAGATATTTTAGTGGATAAGACATAAAAGGAACTAAGGTAGTATTCAAGATAATTAATGAACCTTTCAAATTAAGCTACACTATAACTGCAACTCAGGATAATTTTAGTGGAATATTAAAAGTTGGAAAAAACGCTGTCATCGACACTAAATAGTCGTAAATTGAAATTGGGTTGAGTGCTCTAAAAAATTCATTAACTAAAAAATGTAGTAGTGTGATTGTACAAAATGTAAACAACTTCAATAATGATCCTATTAAAGAACTATTTTTGAATAGATTTACCACAAAAGATATGTAGGAACTTTTTGTTGAAGTTTAAAGGGAGAAAACAAAGAAAGAGTAAGATAGTATCAATGAAGAAACAAACGAAGAAGATTACTAAAAAAGATTATAATTTTAAAGTATTAGAATATCTAATAATCAAAAATAAAGAAAATTTAGAAAGGAAAGCTGTTTTTCTGAGGAAATTGATAATATTTTTGTTAGTTGTAATTGTAAATAGATTCTAATTGTTGATGATGAAATGATAAATATCTTGGGTTTATAACTAATGCTTAAGTCATTCAATTTGGAATCAGATTTTTCGTATAATGGTTAAGAAGCACTTTCTAAACTGGAAAATGGTAGTATTTATATTTTTACATATATAGCACATTGCCAATACAGTCTTATTTTTATGGATATAAATATGCCGATAATGGATGGATTCGCTACTACAAAAGCTATTATAGAGAGATACAAAAAACATTCGCCAATTATCATTGCTTGTACTGCTTTCACTGATAGTGAAACTAAACAATATTGTTATAAGATAGGCATGTCGCATTTTATTAATAAGCCTGTCAATAAAAATGAACTACAAAAACTGTTATGTTATCTTATGAATTGATCTTTAGAACATATATATTAAGATAAATTTCAATTCAATAAGAAGAATCAAATAATTTAAAATTAATTATCGATAAAATCTAAATTCATAATTTTTATTTATAAATTTATTCCCATCCTCCATAATTCTTTTTTTTAGTTTTGTTATAAACATGTTCCACTATAAACTCACCCAAGTCTGTCAATCCCATTTTGTTTAATCTTTCAGTTACTGGAGTTGAAAATGCAAATGTAGGAGAAGCATTCACTTCTATCAACCAAGGAGTGCAATCATCATCTACAATGAAATCTAATCCAAAGACTTCAAAGGTATTCTTTCTAATTTCAATAGACTTTTAACATGATTTCATTGTAGCTATAATGATGTTTTTGAATTTTTGTCTAACTTAATTTTCAAAGTCAAATCCTCTTTCTTTCAATATTTGAGCAAATTCTTCTTAGGTCATCATTAATTTCTCCTCTTAATAATTTTCTTCATTATGCTTCTAAACACTAAAATTTGTCAAATGTGCATATCTATAATAATAATCATTATCTAAGTACCTATTCTTTAGATCATCTGTATTATATTCAACTCCACAAAATCGAACATAACATTCTTTATACATCCATATTGTTAATGGCTATATATCTGACACTATTATCCATTATCTTATATCAAACTTTCTTTTTTAAATTGTCATAATATTTTCTAAACATTTTTAAGCCACAAAATTCACATCTTTTGCTCCAAATGTATAAGCAAGTATTTCCTCTAATTCTTTAAAATATTTAACACCTCTTCCCCTTGACAATCCACATGGTTTAGTAACCCAAATATTGTCTCCCTTTGAAATTTTAAATTATGGGTCAACATCAGCAATCTTTTATAATATTTCTTTTATTTGTTCATTTAGATTTGGATTATTAAATTATACAATTTCTTATTTTGGTTCTGCTTTTTTATACAATATTTACCATTATTATGGAGTACATACTGGATAATCATCGATAATCTAAATATTTTATAAAAAAATTTACTATTCTATTGATTTTATCTTCAATAGGAATTAATTTATAACTTAATATTGTAATTGCAATTTATATCTTTTCTTCATCTTTTGGATTTCTTTTGAGATAGTTTTCTGCAAATGTAAATTTATATTCTTCCAAAAAATCTTCAAAATCTCCTTCATCACTTAAATCATAACATCTAGGAAAAAAAGTATTGGAATCTATTCCTCCTAAAATATAAGAACTTTTTAATGATCTTGCCAATCCGAATTTCGTTGTTAACAATTTGGTACTAGCAAATCTACTTACCACTTATTCAGGAATTGGTTTATGCAGAAATTTCTTTAAGTAGCAAAATTTAAAATCATAAACTTATGTATAAACATCTTATATCTCTACCCATCCTAATAAATATTTAAAAAACATCACATACCCAATGAATTAAACAAAGTTTTCATATCATTAAAGTATTCTCCTTAAATTACATACAAATATTAATTTTTATTTAAATTATGTTTTTTCCGCAATTTTTCAATTTCTTCTCTGACTTCTTATTCAGATAATGGTTATATTTGAGCCAATATTTTTTCAGTTTCTTCTTCCTTCTTTCTTTGTTCTTCACTTTGGTCATCTAAATCTAAATATAATTTCTAAAATTCTTTATCATTCATTGCTTTATTTAGTATGCTTCTAATATCAACTGATCAATATATTTAGAATACATACTTCCCATAGATTTTAATAAAGGTTATCTAGTTATTTAAAACATTGATCTTGTAATGAATCGACAACTCAATTCTAATTGTGCTGCAATTTTAGATAATTGTTCTTCTAAATTTTTTTTTTAGTTATTATTTGCTTGTATTGTTTTCTTTAATTTTGGATCGAACTTGCAATAATACTATGGTTTCCCCATTTGAGTAATTAGTGTGGATATTCTGTATCTAAAACAAATTGAAATTTTTGCAAAGGCATTTACTTCTGGTTGAACATTTTATTTGATTTCTTGTTTTTTTGTTCTTTTTTCACTTAATTTTGGTTTACTTACTTGAGACCAATCGACTTAAAAATTTTCAAGTTCTGATTATTACTACATTAATTTATGAATTTATCATTTGAAGCAGTTCGAAAAATTGTACATCAAGGTTAAAATGCAATAGATTTGAAATAGAAGATTGATTGCAATTATATTTTGTAAATTGTTGAGAACTATTTTCCATAAACTACTAAGGATAAATTGGATTAATTGTTATGTTTCCGCGTTTCTGATGGCTATGCAAAAATGAAAGCTTTATTTTTTAGAACTCCAAATCCTGATTTTGTTCAATTAAGAGAAACAGAACCTTTAAATAAATATCCTTTAATTAAAGTCACAAGTTTTAGAATTTTAGGAAAACCTATAGAGGGAGATGATTTTCCAATATTAATTTTAGAATTTGAAAGACTTTAAATTCTTGAAAAAATTATAGGTTAACCAATGTCTTTTAAATCTTACGTTGCTAATGGTTACTAAAATCCTAATGGTGCCACCTCACTTGACGATTATGAATTTGCAGGAATCGACGATTTACTTTTTTCAAATGATAAATCTCAATCGATGCTCTCAAATCAACCGAAAAATACATTCTAATAAATTGTATAAGAATTACCAAACAAATAAGAAGAGAAACCTAGACAAGGAGTAATACATTTTATTTTAAATTATAGCTTAAAATTTCATTAAGTAAAAGTAAATTTCAAAAGCCTTAACAATTTGACATGCCTTAAACAGATGCTGTTTAATAACAATAGTAAAAAGTCTTAGCTTAGAAGTAATCCTTTGACTAAATTATACCTAACCAATAATAATAATAATAGATATAAACAAAAAATAACCAAGATTAATTAAATTAGTAGTAAAATTAAAAAAAATAATAGTTAAGAGTCTAAATATAACCATAACAATAATAGCAATAAAATTAATAATAATAACATTAATAATAAACTAATTAACTTAACAATAAAGCAGCAAATTAAAGAGGTAATAAAACTAATCCATAAATTGATGTAAAATAAATTATCATATATTTTAATAGTTTTTTCCCTTATATTAAATAAATCCTAGTTTCTAATAACCTTTTAGAGGGAGAGTAGTTAAAGTAAATGAAATAAAAAGCTATACAACAAAAAATCAAAAGGATGGTAAAATGTTTGGAATCTATGTAATTGATGAAGAAAATTTGATTTCTGCAATGTTCTTTGATTAGTCTGCTGAAAAATTTCATGATTGTATAGTATAAGGGAAGTGTTACATCTTTTCAGGTGTGTAAGTAAAACCAGCCAAAAATTTAGAGCAATTATAAAAAATTGGAAGTCTTCCTTTTGATTTTTCATTTGATTAAAACGCTTAAATAATAGAGATAGATGATGTGCCTGGAATTCCATTGAATATCTTTAGTTTTGTTAAACTTAATTCAATCGTTTAATAGAAAGTTGGATCTATGTAAGATGTTGTAGCTGTGATAAAATCTACAAGTGGTGTTAAAGAGTTTTAAGCTAAAAATAAAGACGAGAAATCAGTCAGATTATAATTATGGGTTTATGATGATTCTTTATAAGAAATAGAAATAATATTATATGGAAATTTAGCTTAACAATATCCATTTTAAGTAGGAGAGATATATATGTTTAAAAGTTTAAAGTTAAACGAATATTAAGGAAGAAAAACTTTATTAAATAATTATTTAACATCAATCCATTTAGATTAAAATTAGAGAGAAGTAAAATAATTATAAAATTGGTTATAAAATTTTGATGGAAAATTAGCTGAACCTGTATCTAAGATAAAATTAATATCTGATTTAATAACTGAATCAAATAAGTGCGAATTAGATTAAAATTTAAAAATATATTCAGATGTTAGAGCTTAATTAGTATTAGTTAAAAATAGTGGCACCTTATATTATTAATCTTGTACTAATTGCCTTAAAAAAGTAACAGCAGAATTAGATTCTTATCACTGCTCCTCTTGCAATTTGACAATGAAAGAGCCAAAATTTAGATATATTCTTAATTGTAAAATAGCAGATTCCAGTGGGAATATTTGGGTAAGTATAGGTGATTCATAAGCTAATCAAATTGTTGACATTCCTGCTTATCTCTTAAAATAATTAACAGAAGAAGGTAAAGAAAAAGAAAAAAATGAAGCTTTAAGTAAATCAGCATATAAAGAGTTCAGATTCAAATTAACATCCAAATTAGAAGAATTTAATGATGTTAAAAGAATTAAGCATTCGGTATAATCAATTACTCCTATAACAAATGCAGATACATAAGCTATTCTTAACTAAATTGAATTCTATATGAAAAATATTTGAATTACATATTAAGTATAACTCAAATTTATCAATTTAAAACAATAGTATCATTTTCAAAATTTTATGGCAATGTAAATCTTAATTTGTCTTAATATTAAAATTAAATTATACCTTTTTCAATATCTAATGATTTAAGATAACATTATGGACATTCTGTAGGAAATACTATACAGCAAACTCCAATACAATGTTTTGGGTCATTGCAATAAGGTAAAATTTAAGCAGTATTATATTCTGTAAATGGAGCAAAACAAAATGTACAATCATATGGTTCTTCAAATTAATTTAGCTTATTTTTTATTTCGCTTTATTGTATATTCTATAAATTTGGGTTTTGTTTGATTTATTTTTATTCTTTACTAGAATTTTGAGATTCTTTAAATTGAGTATATTATTTTTCTTCATCATTTTTCTTTTTATTTATATCTGTTTATTCTTGTTATTCCTATTATTTAGTTTATTCTAATTTTAAATTTAGAATCGTATCTAAAAATAGATTTGCATCTCTTTCTCTTATATTTTATCCACATTTGCATTTTAACCTATTAGAATTTTAAGCTATATTTTCCAAACAAGAAGCACAAATAAAATCTAAACATTTATTTTGAAATAAGAGACTTATATTGAATGATTATTTACATATAAAACAGATTATATCTTCTTATTTTTCTTAGTTAATATAAATTGCTAATTTAATGCTATCAGTTTAGACATAATTACCACATTATATACACATAAATTATTTTTGATTATTAGACATTTCTATTGCACATTAATTGCAATAATAATGAAAACAAGATGTCTAAATTATTTAATTTTATTCATATTAATATTTACATCTAAAACATGTTTGTATCTTTTCTAAAACATCATTGTTCTTATTTTCTTTTTATGTTTTTTAGGAAGAAGGACCTTGTTCGAATATTTTAGATTATTATTTAATTTCTTATTAATTATCTGTTTTAATTTATGTTATATTTTAATTTTCTTTCTTCACATCATCTTATTTTAAATTTATATCTTTTACTTATTAAATATGCGAAGTTTATTTGGCATTTTAGATAATATCACAATTTTCTGTTTTTTAATTTTTTTATTCTTAAATTTTTATTTATTCAGCACAGTTTCCGCAATACTATTCAGGATTATTTACAAAATTTTTTTAACACTTTAAACAATATTTTCCAAAGAATTACTTTTATTTCAAATAAAATTCCTTCTCTAAGTCACGTGTACATTTTCCATAAGGACATGTAAAAGATAGCAGAAGTTTTGACTCAAATTCTTTACTTAAACATTGAAAACAAATAAAATGTTAGCATGGTGTTTTTATTAAATTTAATTTACTTTAACATGAAGAGCAATAATTTTAAATTTATCTTAGAATTAAATAATAGCAGTCATTATTCTTGTATAATATAATGATATTATTTGATTAATTAGAACTTTATCCATAATATTTTATAACATTTGGTACTTCTGAGATTTAAATTTAAACTTTAAAAGTATAGCATAAAAATTGAAGCTAATCTTGATTTCTTGTTAAATTATATTTTAAGTAGGATTAAAAAGCTTATTTAAAACAATTACCATTTGGATCTTAGATTTTCACTTATTCCATCATATATAAAAATCTATTTGGCTTATTTTCAGAACTCTTGAGAAAATTGTTAATTTTTATCATAGCTTAATTATTCTAATTAGACTCATATAATTTAGATTGAATAATTTCTACTTCATTCACTTTGATATGATATTCAATTAATCCTATTAAAATTGCTTCATCTAATGTTTCACCTACATTAATCCACTTTTAATGTTCAGCAAAAGCTTTAATTTAGGCAGGAATTTTTGAAACATCATATAATTGAGAATTCATTATATTTTATATTTTATAATATGGCTCTTGAATATTAATCAATATGCTTAATATGCAGCAATAGCTCCTGATATGAGACCGCCCATGCCAATTACACCATCGTTAAGGTTGATTTTTAATACTTTTGGGAAAAATTCTGAACCTTATCCAGCTGGCATTAAATCTCCAAATATCTTTATCAAATTTAAATAAAGAGCCTTATTTTGTTACTTTTTATTAGCAATGCTTGATTAAGCACTTTGATTTGATTTATTTAATTAGATAAATTAATAATTGACTATTAATTATCTTACAGTGTCAACCAAGTTTGTTAGTATTGCGATGAACCAAAATGTCATTGCCTTTTTTTATAAAGGCTTTGGATCACTAGTTGTGAATTTTATAGATGATAGCACACTTAAATTATCATAGAGCCTAAAATTTAATAAAAAGGGATAATTACCAATATAATAAAAACCAAGCTCTAGTTAATATGTTTAATGCACGAGCAATCTATTCTTAAGGTGTTTTACAATTTTAGGCAATCTTATCAATTATGGTTTATAATTCATTCAAAGATTTAGCTAATCTAAATAGTTTTCTGGCATCTCTTGTGCTTTCTATTTAACATATATATAAATCAAGTACAAAATAAATTCTTAAATTGATTGGACAATTATTCATTTCCTGAATTGGTTTTAAGGTGCCACATTAAAAATCTAGATCCGTATTACATGACCTTGCATATCTTATCTCTGCCTTCAGTTTTGTTAAACCATTTGACTGTAGAATCAAGTGTTTGCATATTTTTACTAAAAAATTTAATTACTCATAAAATTTGAAAGTGCGTATTTGACTAATTTTTTTTAGTGTTTTTAGAAATACATTTTATAAAAAAACTAAATATCATTTCACTTTTATCATATTCTAAAACTAAGATGATTATATATTTTTTAAAGTTTGTTTTATTATTTTTATACATAATTATTTATTAAATAATATGTTATGATTCTATAGATTATTAACTTAAATGTGATATTATTTTTAAGAATTTGCATATTTGTGATTAATTTTAGCAAAAAATGTAGCATTAACTTCCATTTTCAACTAATGAATTAGAGCATTTTGAAATAGAACACACACATGGTTCAATATCAAAAGCTAAGCCTTCAGCTTATAAATAGAAAGATTAATTAATAATTGAAAAAGGTCATACTGTCTAAACAGATCACGAAGTTGATGAAGATGTAAATTCTAAATTTCATTTTACAATAATAATGGTAGCAATACTATCTGGTAATTTTGGTTTAGGTTACTCCCTACCATATTTATCAATGTCTTTTTCCACAGTATTTTCTCAGATGTATATTCATTAAATATAATCGTTAGAGAATTAAAAGGATCAGAAACATCAGAATAAGGATTCTTTAGTGCTATATTATCAATTGGCTGTCTTGTAGGTGCAATTTTTACTAAATTTTTAATGAAATACACTACTAGAAATTAATCACTACTAATAGCAGACTTTTGTGGTTTTCTTAGCATTTTTGCAGTCATTCCAAATAGAGAAGTAATATTAACATTTAGATTTTTCTATGGCGTATGTATTGGTATTTAAACTATTATAATGCCAATATATTTAAAAGAATTATGTCCATAAAAATATTATGATAAATTTTCAGTCATGTCAGGTTTCTTTGTCGGTGGAGGATTACTTTTTGCTAATATCATGGGTTTGGGTTACATCAATAGTAATTTGAGAGGAAAGGATTCTCATTATTGGCAGTTTGTATTTGCTATTCCAGCTTTAGTATTCTTATCTAGATTCATAACATTAACAATCATATATAAAATGGATAGCCCAATTTCATTAATAAAAAAAAATAAACCTACTAAGGCTAAGCAAATAATATCTTACATATATTAACCAATTTGTGTTGAATAAGTATATCAAAAAAGTTAATAAAGTGTATAATTTGAGGAGGATAATAAGGAGGGAATAATGAGTCTTTTTACTAGGAAACATAGAAAAACATTAGCAATTGGTTGTGTATTGATGTTTGTTTACACATGGTGCGGATTATTTGCAATATTTTCATATAGTTCTCAATTTTTTGCTTCAATGTCAGATGGAGATGTAACTTTAAATACTTTCTTTACATTAATTTTAGGAATTGTATAATTTACACCTGCATTTATATCTTAAATTGTATATAGAAAATGGGGAAAACGTATGATATTATTAGTTGGATTATTTTTTATGATAATTTGTTAAATATTGATAATTTGTTTAAGTTATACCGAAAATTTGGGAGCTGTAATAGTTAAGTTTATTGTGATTTGCTTTTTTTCATTTTTGTATTCGTTAACCATAGGTCCAATTACATGGGTAATAATTTTAATATTAATTTGAAGTCAATGACACCAGAAATAAATTCAAGTGAGGGAACTTATTTTTGTTTTGTAACATTATATGGATGGTAATTGTTAGTGTTATACATATTTCCGTTTATGTTAAGCAGTTTAGAAATGAGTGGATCATTTATGGTTTTTGCAATTTTGACAGTGTGTAGCATATTATTTTTTTCTTGTTTTGTAAAGGAAACCAAAGGTTTAAATCATATTGAAATAGATAAAATATATGGTAAAGAAAATAAATGATTGATGACATTAAAATTTATGAAATAGACTTTAAACACTTAGATATCATTATATATATAATCAATTTAGATAATAAGATAGTATTTCAATAAGTTAATCCTTTTTTACTGGTTTTTAGAGGTGATAACTCATTCCACTTTTGTAACAAATATTTCTAGTTTCTGTATCTGAGAAGGCAGTGCAAGCAATAACAATAATATTTGAGTATTTAGATTTGATTTTAACTGTAGCTTGTATTCCATCTAAGATAGGCATGTTGATATCCATGAATATCATTCTGTAATGTTAAGATTTACATTTACTACATTTAGCTATAAAGGATATAATAAAATAAGATACTTTTTTTTTGATTACTAAAAATGAGATTGACACATTCTTCGCCATTAAATACAGAATCACTTGAATAACCCATCTAATCAAGCATCATAGATATAGCCATTATATTAATTTATTCATCATCAACAATTAAAATTTATGGACAATTGCATTTCTAATTGTTTGTAAAATTGTCATTCAGATGTTTGGTTCTAATCTCAAATTCTTAATCATTAGTTTCTTGATTAATACTGTATGATTCAATTTTCCTTTCTGATTTCACTGCAGCAAGAAATAATTCTCTTGCTATTTTCGATGGAGGTTTGCGTAATTTGAGTGATAATTCCTTACTTAATCCTCTTTCTGATTTAATATCCTTAATTCCTAGAATTTAAGAAAACTTTTGTCTCATAGGTTAAGCATTAATTCTACTTATTTGAGATTCCATTGTATCTATTTAAATCTTCTTACGAATACGCACAATAGGTGTAGGATTACTCTATTAATATATAGGACTGTATGATTAATTCCTAGCCATGAACCAAGCATGAAATCCTTATTAATATTTTGATTCAAATCTCAATCCTCCCCCTTTTTCGTATCTAGTTTAACTCAACACTTCTGCTATTTTGTTTGAAATATATAATCCTAATCCAAAACCTACTGTATTTTGAGATATTCTAGCAGATTATGGTACGCCTGAAGACAATAACTAATGTAATCTTTCAACTTCTTCTTATTTCATTCCTATTCCTGTATCAAATACATGAAATATAATGCATAATTATTTGTTATTTACTACTGCTCCAACTTAAATTCGAATCTAACCTGAAAATGTAAATTTTTAAGCATTGGATATTAAATTTATTAATATTTGTCTTATTCTATTTCTATCACTTACAAGATCATAATTCAACAAATTATTTTGGAATTGAATTTTTAAATGTTTCTAATTTATTTAATACTTAAACAAATCAACTACTTCACTTATCAATTATGGTATATTGAAATTGCTCACTTCCACATTGAATTGTTTGCTTAATATTAAATTATAATCCATTATATCGCTTATTAAACTATGCATAATTCTCCCGCAATGAAGAATTGGTAGAAAATACTTTTCTGATACACTTTTAGGTACATTCTCATGACATTAAGCTACCTAAGCTAACGCCAATATATAATTCAAAGAAGTATTCAATTCATGACTAAAACTCTTGAATAATTATTTCATGGTTGTTTGAGCATGCTTTTTCTTAACATAATGTGCATAATCAGGTAATTCTTACAATACTATATTATAAATAGTTTTATCATTATTTTCTTTCTAAACCAGAATCTAAAAAAACTATTCCTCAAATCCTTGAAGAACATAAACATCTAATTAATGAGGAAGAGCTAAATTCGATTTTATGTTTTCCAATAATTCCTTTAAAGTTTACAATATTAAAGAATCTCTAAAATCTTGAATTGATTATAACTTTATATTGCATTATTCTTGTAGCAGTTATTTAGTTTATTTATCAATCAGAATTGGTGATTGCATTAATAATTCAGTTATTGATTTTTAAGACATTAAATAACAAGATTTTTTATTCTAGTAAATTATGTCGAATTATTCATTTAATTTTATGACACCAACTATTCCACTTGTTATGTCATTTATTTTATCATATTCTGTCTGAGTCTTTAAATTACATGTTTCATCTATCATTGTTGTATTATTATTATTAATTGCTTTTGGTTCCCTTTCTTAATTGTAATTTTTCACTACTACAAGTAATGTTACAATAAAAAATTGAATTACTGGCTATCCATTTTAAATCTCTTACAAAACGTAATATAGCATCAATAAAAAGAGATGTAATAGTTTAATCAACATAAAGTATCGATTTACAAAGATCTCTTTATTATCTTACTATCTATAAATTACTATTGGCAGAACAAACGTTATGAAAGAATACTTATCAAAATTATCAAAGATTTCTATATACTATTTTAAATTATACATATTATGTTGAGTGAAATTATCATGATTGGAGATACAAACATGCAATATTTTATCCTTGTCTTGCCATATTATAACAACAAAAATACTATCAGTATTAATAACTCTATTATCAATAACCACAACTTTCAAAATTATATAAGGAAGATTACTCAAGATCTAAAGAATATATTGCATTGCATAGCCATGAACAACACAGCAAGATTTCACATAACATATTTATATTCCTATTAATTATTTAAATTATTATATAAAAATAAATGTTATTTATATATATATAGATTTTAATCAAAATTAACTCTCTTAACATTAATCTATAACTTATTTATTTCTAGATGGGTGCTTATTTGGAATCAAATTCAACATATTTTAATAATATGGTATTTTATTATTTTCTTTAGAAATTCTATGAATGTATTCATCATCACAAAACTCTATGTCATCATCACTTGAACTCGTAACATGCAGTTCTTCTTTACCAAGTCTAGATGATAGCATTTCACAAGAACTTTGTTCTCTTAATTCTAAAATAGTCCTCAAAGATGGTAAGATTTTTGGTTTTTCATTTTAAGAATTTAATTTTTATCTTTAATTAGTCAACCACTAATGAGCCAAAGCATTATTTAAAGTAATTCTATTTTAAAAATCAGGGTCTAATAATCCACAAAGCAACTCAATTAAAGAAAATGAATAATCCTATTATTATTCTTATTTAATTGATTTTAACCATTAATAATCAATTTTGAAATTATCAAGTGATTTAAAGAATGATTATTAAGATTTATTTGCATTATTAGTATGAAAAGTTAAATAATATAAAAGTACTCCAATTTGAAATCCATCAATATTTTAAAAATCAGCTTTAATTTATAAATTGTTGAATTCAGGTGGTATCCATTATTTGGGCACTCTCTTATTTAACCAATTCAAATTATATTGATTAGCATCTCTATAAGCGAAATTGAATAATGTTATCTTCATTTATTAACCTTATTGATTCTATGGAGTAGTAGCTCTATGTAGTATGATATTCGATGGGAGAATGGCTCCATGGTATAGATTGTTTTGATGAAGAAACCGAACAACTTTTATAATTTAGAAAATGATCTATGCTATTTAGGAAGCTGTTAATTTAAAGCCTTGTTAGATTAACTTAAATAATGTGTCACCTACCCAATAATCATATAAGATATAGAGGATATCGCCATCCTCAAATAAAGCATGGAATTAATGTAATCCATTCTGTTTAAAACACATTAGTATATTTATCTCATTCATCAACGCTTCATAAAGTTATTCGCTCAAACTTGATAATCTTATTAGTTATACTGTGTAAACACGATCTATTTAATAGAAAAAAAAGATTACTATTTTTATTCTTTACACATGCATAATGATTTTATATCGAAAGTTTTTCTTGAATTGTGTATTTATTGGAAAAATTTTATAGTTTGGAAAACCTCTTTAATTGTTTCTCCCACTAAAAATATATTATGAGGGTATTATACATTTAGTTATTATACGTATGACTCATAAAATATAAATAAGTTGCCTTGGGTATTAAGCAATTAAACTCCTTGAGCTGTAAATTCCTTATACTAGATTATTTTCTTATTCATGATGCAAGATGACAAAACTAAGTATTCCTAATTGTCTGCAATAAGCATATTTGGATAAAGAGTAAATTACATCTAAGTAAATTTGTTGATTTTGTTGTCGAAAGTGTACAAGCTTGATTTCAGCAATTAATCACAATCCTGAAGTTTACTCAATTAAGCTGCTTAAATTTTCTTCATATTTGATTACTACAGCTAATATTTAGGTATTTAATCTAAGAGATTGAGGATCCATTCAATGTTTGTAGGTTTTTAATTTTTTATATAGCTAACTCTCTTTTTTGTTTATTTCATATTGCAGATCCCCCAAAATAGATAATCAGTTATATTTTTATTATATCAAGATGTCCCTAAATTCACAATTCCCTAAACAAGTACCATTCTTGCCTGGTCATGTCTTCTCAGATCCCTTCAAAGAAAATCATCATAAAACACAGCAATTTTCACATATCAATGGAACTGTGCAAGAGAAAACCAACTTTATTCACGAGGAATTCGATCCAAACCTTATGGATTCAATGAAATTCAATGCTCCTCCAAATCTAACTTATGGAAGCAGACAACCACCAGAAAATGATTACATTCCTCGCATCTAACCACCATGGTTGAAATATGATCGAGCTGTTTTACGTTTCTATGGTTATTTTTAAGAATCCGTTGTTGAAAATCCTAATGAAAACTTCAGAATAAGAAAAGTCATCATCTATTACTATTTATCAGATGGAACAATACATGTTACAGAAGTAAATTATAATAAAATATATTTCTTAGCCTAGAGTACCTAATGCAGGAATTCCTTAAGGTTTATTTATTAAGAGATAAAAGATTCCCAAAAAACTGGGCAAGCAAGATTTTTACTAATGGGAAGATTTTTAATTATGCTCCAACATCAATTTTTATGAAAGAGTATATTCAAATCTTTATTTATATAGGTGTTTAGAATTCAAGATTGCGACACCTACACAAGAGAATATTATGAATATATGGGAAAACCTTTGAGTTTACCAGAATAACTTCCAAGAGATAATTTTGAAAATATTAGAGAAACTAAAGATCTCAAAATCAATCCTCCTGATACAAAAGAATATAAAGAATATTTTGAAGTCAAGTTAGGAGGAGGACATCCAAATGGTGGATTAAACAAATATTTATAAAACGATAGAAAGGTTTTATCATTCGATATCATTTGGGATGATGCTTCCATTGAAGGTTAATTGAATTATTACACATTGAATTATTATCTTGCAGATGATACATGTGAAGTCAAAGAAGTTAGAAAATAGAATTCTGGAAAAGATCCTTATCCGTTAATGTTGAGAAGATAAAAGATACCTAAAGCTCCAATTCTTACTCATTATCCAGGAATGACACTAAAGAAAGAAGAGTTCTATAGTCCTCATGATCTTATTTGTGGAAACACAGTAAAGATTTATGGAAGAGAATGTTTTATATACGGATGTGATGATTTTACAAAAGAATATTATTTAAATGTTTTAGGAATTCAGTAGAAGTAATTTTATATTTTAATTTATATAAGACCTGCAACATTAAAATAGGAAAGAGGCAAAAAGTTTTATTAACCTGTTCCACCTTACAATGGTTATGGATATGAAGAGGATTCTTTGGGATCAGTTTATTCTTTATAACCAAAACCACCAAAGAAAGATGTTAGAAAGAATTTCACTTAAGACTAATTCATTCTCAGATTTGAGGCAAGATAAATTAGTGAAGTTAGAGAGGAGAATTCAAGAAGATTCATAATATCATTTTACTGTGGTGATGATACTGTCTAAGTATATTAAACATCTGAAAGAAATAGCGGAATTTGGGTATGATATTATTTGATTTATTTAAAGGGTGGTAAGTTCTAAGAAAGATCAAGGCAAAAGAATCCTTTGACCAATGATTATTACACTGAAAAAGTAATTATGTTAGTTTTAATTTAAGGATTTCTAATTAGGTGGAATTGTATAATTTAATGTTTACAAATTTTAATTGATGAGAGCAGATGAATTTACCATTAACTATATGAGATAAAAACCAGATGTTTTCAAAGAAGCTGACATCTCTTAAATTGTAGCAAAATTAAGACTTTTTGCAGATGGGTATCCAAATTTTGATAGTTTCTTGTTGGATTTAATGAAGTATGAATTCACTATATAAAAATAGGAAATTAGATAGATAACTCAAAGGATTTATTGAATTTGAGGAATTGTCTTAAGGATTGTAAGAATTAGGATTTAATTTAACTTTATAAGAATAATATTTCTTGATGAGAGAATTTGATAGAAATGGAGATTGGAAATTGTGTATGCAATCATTGTGGGAAGCATTAGGAGGCAAAAGAGCTTGATCAATTTATTATATAAACAAATACATTTATTACAAAACAAAAAATAATGATCAAAAAGAGGAGTTCATTGAATATAATGGAGTTACCAACTAGACCGCCTTCTGGTTGCACTAATCCTGTATAGATTATCATAATTTGATAGGATGCACCATCTCCTATTAAATTCGTAAGAAAATTGACAAGGCAAGCCTCAACAGTGAATGGTTCATCCACTAAAATTTAGACTAGCATTTCTAGTTTTCCTAGTAAATAATAAGATGTTATACATTAATGTATTACAATTGTTGAATAAATTCGAAAATAATATCAGGAAAGGTAGGCTAGTAGGTTTTTTCATGTACGTTCTTGTTCTATGCCTTGTGATAGAGTTTCAATTATTAACTAGTTGATTGATACTATTGTGCCTTAGTCTCCAAGAAGATAGTAAAGATCATTAGAGTAAAGATCAATATTTTTATTTCAAGAGGAGAAATTCAATCTGTAATGAACTAATTGATAGAAGAAAAACAATATAAATAAAAAGCAATTGATCAGAGAGCCAGTTTAACTAAAAGATAAGATTATTCTATATAACAACTCGTAAGATATTATGTGTATATAAGAAATCTCGAATTGAGCAGTATAAAAAGTTGAATTGAGTATATAATAAATTATGATATCTCAAAAATGTCTTACTTCTTATTAGTTATAATTAAGATCTGATGTCAAAACATTATTAGAAAATATTTTATTATTTTGATCAGTACTGAATTATATAAAACTATTTAAGATGTTCTTAAACAATAAAGTTTTATGATTAAAAAAATTTTGAATATGATTCATAATATTTTAATATAAAATATATTTGTAATAATGGGAAATATGTGTTATCGAGATTATGACGAGGAGAAATTATTGGGAGGATAGGAAGCCAAGAAACCAGAATCTGTATAGGGGTCAATAATGAAACCAAAACGTAAATTTTAATTTCGATTATGGAGCTAGTGGAGATGGTTAGACAACTAATATAGCAAATTAGAATTAAACTGAAATGACAGATGATCCAGAATTGCAAGTAGAAAAGGATGAATTTAATAAATTGTCAAATGTATAATTTACTTTAAAGAACATTAAAGGAAAATACAAAATAACTTGATACATCAGAGAATGAAAGTTAAACCTAATAAACTCAAAAAGTTAACATAGACTGCTTCAGATTATTAAAAGTTTTGGGAAAAGGGTCCTTTGGAAAAGTCATGTTGGTGCAATATAAATCAAATTGTATTCAATATATTTAGGGTAGCAAAATATTATGCAATGAAGGTTTTACAAAAAAAAAATATAAAAAATGAAAGATAAAAGCGTCATACAGAAACAGAGAGAATCATTTTAGCTACTTGTTCAAGCATCTTTTTAGTAAGATTGAGATATGCATTTTAATCATAATATAAATTGTATCTTGTTGTAGACTATATGCCAGGCGGAGAACTATTTTATCATTTAAGAAAAGTTGGAAGATTCAAAGAAGAAGTGGCTAAATTTTATGCTGCTGAAATTCTTTTGGGATTACAATATTTACATGAAAATCATATTATATACAGAGATCTTAAACCAGAAAATTTGCTGCTAGATGAAAATGGCCACATTAAATTGACTGATTTTGGTCTTTCTAAAATTATGTTAGAAGAGGAAGAAACTGCATTCAGTTTATGTGGAACTCCAGAATATTTGGCTCCTGAAATACTGACAACAAGTTGTTATATATTCTTATCATATTCATTAGAAACTGGTTATGATAAAACTTGCGATTGGTGGAGTTTTGGAGCTTTATTGTATGAAATGCTTGTTGGAGCCCCACCTCATTATAAAGAAAATAAAAAAGAAATGATCCGTAGAATATTGACCTAGCCAATACCATATCCTTCCTATTTATCCGAAAATGCCAGATCTCTCTTAGAACAACTCTTGGTTGTAGATGTAATATCCTTTTTTATATTTTTAGCCAAAAAAACGTTTAGGATATGAAAATGATGGATATGATGTCATGAAACATGATTTCTTTATAGGCATAGATATGACAGAAATCATTTAACATAAAGTATCAATCTGAAAACAATAAATTAGATGTAACCACCTTATAAATTCGATAAAAAGGAGTTGAAGTACTTTGATGAAGGAATGACTAAATAAATTGCTAAAGATACACCTGTCAACGGTACCTTATTACCTAATTAAAATTTTTCAAATTTTACATATCAGCCCAGCATGTAATAAGGCGCCAATATTAAAAAATGAAAACAAAAAATTCATAATTTTATTGAACCCATTAAATAAATTAATAATTTTTAGTTTATCTATGTTTCTGTGCTTGTCTACAATCTTCTTTAAAAACATAGACAAACTATTTGTTATTCTTCCAATTCTGAAGTTACCATAAATTGCAAAATTTTCATTTTTTTGAATTGTTATTTATATATGAAATCTATTCCAGTCAGATCTCTTCCAAAAGAGTATTTATTTTAAAAAAGTGAGTATGCTGAAGAAGCTATATAAGTAGAAAAGGATTTCAGTCACAGCTTAGAATAATAAGAAGAATATTCAGATGATGAAAATAATTAAGATGATTAAGGGCCTTTTGGTGGAAGAATGATGCCTGTAATTGAATCAACCAAGGATTTATTCCTTAAATTGTAGGCGTAATTTGAACTTTTCAAATTCAAAATTTACGCTGTATTATTATTAAATTCCATAAATTTTATTTAATAATTGCTAATATAGGCTCCTATTTTTTAAATTGAAATTTTTAAATTAATTTGAGATCATTAATAACCTGAATTTTAAGAATATTTAGAATGCTAATATTATCCTCAAAAATAGAGGACTTTATTAATATTTGAAAATTTTAATAAAGGTAAAGATATAAAAGTCATTTGAAGTATAATTATTATTAGTTTTTGCTTATATATTATGAATATATATCATTAGAAAGTATTAAAATCATTTTTTTACTATAATTATAAAGGTATTACCATTTAATAATTATTTTTAAATATATAGATATTTATCGAAATTGTTTAAAAACAATTCATATTTTGGTTTTTTTCCAAATAGATTGATTATTTAATGATTATTTCTGAAATTAAATTCACATCCGATTATTAAAATAATTTAAACAAATTATAAATATTGTAAAAAAATTTTTAATAAAACAAAAACATTTGAGTTTTTCTTGGATGATTTTTACTTTAAATATTGTATATTTATTATAAGCTAAATATTTATTTTGTATAACTTAAATTTCAAAAAATAATCCACGTTTTGGTTTAAAGATAATTAGAAAATTAAAAATCTTTTAGTATTTTGAATACCAAATTTTTTCTTGGCTATTGTAAAAACAAATTTAACAGATGAATTTTTGTATTTGAAAGAAGGAAATGGAAAGCGATTAATGTTGTAATTTAGTTTTAAATATCAAGGCTGTGAGAAAGATTAAAGTAAAGACGACGAACAAGGCTTAATTAAGTATAATACTAATATAGTTGACGATTAATAGGATAATCAAAACTCAGAATAATTATCTGATGACATTTCTAATTATTCTCCAAAATCAATTATTAAGCTGAAAGCTATTCCTGAAATTATACTAGAAAATGATGGAGATCATTCTAAATAAATAAATCCTTTATATGAGGAAAAAAGAGACAATAGAGAACATCAAATCTCCCCATTAATTTTTGATTATTAGTAAGAAAACAAACTAAAAATTTAGTTGAGTTACAAATTATATAAATTATTTTTCAAGAATAAAATGAATATATTATAAAATGATAGTAGTACTTCTATTGAGCTTCACAATCAAGAGTAGCACTGAGATTATTTCATAATCTTAAATAAACAAATGCTATGCAAATTCAACTAATAATACTGAATGTTCAGAGAATATGCTAATTTCTCTAACTGTTGATAATTCTTAAATTACTGCTACAGAATATATAAAGATTAATGAGACGACAGTTGATGAAAAAACCTCATAATTAAAAACACCAATTATAATTTCTGTAACTAAGACACCAGTTTATGCTTTTTATCCACTAAAATACACTTAAGATTACAATAGTTAACCATATGAAGTAAAAATAGCAGGAGCGATATTATCATGTGATGATAGTTGGTATTCAAGTTCACCCACTTGTGGATTTCAATATTAAAATAATAAGAAAATATTTGATAGTCAAGGATTTTGTTGTTCTTGTGGCCTTCTTGATTTAATTGGTCTTAGTGATGAATTTGCAAGAGGAAATATATGCAGTAAAGCTGGTTTGACAACAGCAACTATGGCATTTTGTCTCCGATACTCAAATTTATGGTATAGGTAATAATACATACATAATTAAGTGCTTATGAAATATCAACATATACGATATATTACAATATCACAATTTCGATTATATATTCAAATTAAGAATAAGAAGAACTAAAATTAGGGAGTGAAGTAAAAGTTGCTTAAGGCAAAACTTTAATTGGTAGGATAATAGGAGATTTTACACCTTTGAATCCTCCACCTTCATTAGAATCATTTGTGCTTATGAGACCATCTTAACCAAGTAGTAATATAAGAGTTTAAGCAGGTTCATCTGCATTCATGATAGTATCAAAAGATAAGATTGGTTAAGGAGAATGCAATAAAATAGGTGTTTCTTATAGTGCATTTCGCACAGAGACTGAAAGATGTAAGAAATAAGTTAAATCATGTTTAAACAATTAATTAGAAGATTATTATTTAGAAGATTAAGCTTTGATAGCTAATAATTCAAAGCCAAAGTATTTATTATCAAAATATGGATAATTTAAGTCTGTTCAGATAAATAATGAAACCTATTTACAATATAATGTTGAAGGATCTATGTCTACATTAATAACTCTTGAAATAAAAACGAATGGTCTAATATCCTATGTTGTAAATTTGGGAAAGGGTAAAATAGATTTAGCAGAAATATAAGATTTTGAATCTAAATCTGGAAATGGATTACTTTATGCTTAAATAACTAATATTGGTGATATAGACAGTGAATATAATACATATTTAAATTGTTCCATCAACGTTATTCCAATAAATTCTGCAGCTTTATATTTGAAACCTTTAGAAAGTTAAATCATTAAAAAAGATGTCAATGTATTGAGTGATATGAATAAATCTAACATATGTAATTTCAGCTTGTTGAACAATCAAGGTACATTATTAGATTGGAAGCAAATATAATTTAATACAACTGAAATTTAACACCAGAGCGAATAAAATATTGATGAATAAAACATTTAAGATAATGAAATTTTGGCTTCAGATGAAATGTAAGATAATTGTATTTCAGATTGTTCAATATTTTTTGATGTTACATGTTATATTCTGAATGATTGCAATTCTTAGATTATAACCTTTTTTACTGTTCTAGGATTAACATTTTTATTTGTTATTTTCTGTTTAACTTGTCTAAGTTATAGAAAAAAGCTTTGTTTTTGCAAAAAAAAGAAATCAAACAAAACTCAAACATTTGAAAAAATTATCTTTAAAGAGTCGTAAGATAATAATAGATCAAAAAAAAAAGATGATAATTCTATTCCAGAATTAAATAATGAATCTTCAAAGAGTTATCATATTAAATAAGTTGATAACAGAATAATGTATTTGAATTTGGAATAAGGTTCAGATCCTATTTCTAATTATTTATAATCAGATATTTCTTTTGAAGTGTTAGCAACATACTCAAAAAATTAATTAGTAAGAATAACAGTTAAAAAAAAGAGTTTTTTTTTGAAGGTTTTTTAAAAAGTTTATGGATAGATATGTTTGGAAAATAATGTAAAAAAGTATTTTTAAAACAAATGTGAGTTAGTTCTATTATTTAGTAATCTTCTAACTAATACTCCTTTGTTTGGTTTACTATGATATAAATTTATATGAATATTAATATAAGATATTTTTCATAAATCTAATTTACTAAATTTAGAATTTCATTCAAATAATAATTTAATAGATTGAATATTTTAATGAATAGAACAAATAAATATAATAATTATTAAATTAAATGATAGGTAATGAAATTAGGATGAAAAGAAGGAGATCTTCCCAAAAGTATGAATTAGGAAGACTTCAAAAGAGTGAAGTGATATCATTTGATACTTAAACATCAGATGAAATATATATTAAATAAAGAACATAAGGAATTAGTCCTGTAAACATTAAAATATATCGACAATAATTTGCATTACCAAAAATTTAGCATTCTCCAAATATTCAAACGAATAAATACATTGGAGAATATAATAATATGTTAGGAATTTTAACTAGTAAACATAAAATTCCCTATAGGTAAAATATTTCAAATAGAAGTTAATCTAATAAAAAGAATAGTGAAATTTTTATTGAGAGATAAAACTTTGTTGTCAATCAAATATTTAGGCCAAGAAAACTAGGTGTTTGCAGATGATTATAAATAAATTTATATACCTTTACTTTGCTTGAATAGTTGAACTTTTATATAAAATTTAGTAAATATCACTTTTTTTTCATTGTCAATTCTGACCTTTTCACAGCTCTCAGATATGTATATTGAAGAGCAACTTCTTATTTTTTTGAAAGCTTTTCATTCTACTTTTAATAATAATTATTTTGTGGCACATTCTTATTATTTTGATCTAATACACTTCTCTAATCCCTCTATGAGGAACGACTAGGATTTGGTTACTCGATTTTATAATCATGTCTATGTTTAATTGTGTCAACATAGAACCAATTAACATCTGATGGTAAGGTTTTTTGCATATTTTAATTGAGAGTCACTTCATAAATATCATTTTAATCAACATGCGAACTTTTATTATCCATTATTCTTCTTTTTTAAGGTGAAACTGTTTCTGATGATTGTTATTATTATTTCATTGGCGAACGAGTAACTTTTATTTCTTATCCATATATATCTGATATTTTTCTACTCAGAGGATCTTTTATATTTTCTTTTGGTTAGAATGTGCTTATGCTCTTTCTTAAATCTCTTTTCTAATATGAATTATCTTATGGATAGAAATGCTCATTTGAATGATCTGGGATTTTGTGTCTGTTAGGAGTTTTATTTAAAGGAGTACTCTTCACTATACATGAACTTTAAATATGATCATGAGCAGTGAATGTTCTTTTGCCTCTATTTTGAATTTTGCAAACAGAATTACCTGTTATCGGATTATTTATTATGTTGGATTTCATTAAATTTATTCTAATATTGATAATATCAAAACAAAACCATGTAATCAAAAACTTAATTCGATTTTTAGGTAACAAATATTGCTAATTTATTTAAGAATCTACATGAACCCACTTAAATTTAATAAAAGAAGAAAAATATAAAATAAATTAACAAATCTGTAAAATGGACAGAGGATACAATAGATAATGAAAATACAGGAAAATTAAAATTTAATGGTTTGCAATCAATTAACTTTTAGTTTGTCGAGCATAGTTTAATCATAAGTTAGAAGAAGATTAGAAGTCTGATACTTGCACTAGTGATGATGAATCAAATGCTATTGAGAGAGATAAAAAATCAAAACAAAAGCATAAATTAAAGTGTTCTAAACTTAAGCTAAAGTAAGAGCAATGAGAATATTATAAAATTTATAATATTTCATATTATTTAAATTTTAAATCCTATTATATTAAGTCAATAATGTTTATATTATATATATATATATACGATTTAGATTGTTAGAAAAAAGTCATAAAAAAAACATAGGTTGATTTTCAAAGATAATGTATAAAGTATTTGCAAATGATGAATAAAATGATACTTTGAGTTACAAGAATTTTTATAAGTAGAATTAAAAAAAAAATAATAGAATTGAATTATTATCCAGTTAATTTTTCGTAATAACATCGATTTAAATTATAATGACTTTATTTGTATAAATTCTATAAAAAAAAAGATGAATTAAATTAATAATTATTTTAATATGGATGCTTATATTTAGGGTTCACCTAGTTTGGAATTAAGTAATGATGCTATACCTGAATAATCAAATAATCCGTAGAGAAGCACCTAAAACAATAAGCAAAAAAAATGTATTTTAAATATCTACATATAGCATATAAGAGCTAAGAGTAATTCAAAGTAACAGTAAGAAAAAAGGGAATACATAAAGAAATTAATTTTGAAATAAAAAACACATAACCATAAAGGAAGAAAATAAATGATAATTAAAAGAAAATGCTTGAAGTTAAAAACAGTCTATCCCAACAATTTGCAGAAGTTTTTGAAGAAAATTTATGGAATCAAAAATAAAACAAATAATTTGAATAGAAGATTTAAGCACAACAAAAAATTGACATAGAAGGATTAGCTTAATATGAAATAGGAAATGGTGAATAAGAAAAAAAACTACAAGTTTAAGTTTCAACTTAATTAAAGAAAAGTGAATTAGAAACAAATAATAATGATTTTATTAATTAACAAGCCTAACCATAATAAGTAGAATTAAATTAAGTTAATAAATAATAATAAAATAATCTACCTGACTACATTATTGATTAAAGTAGATTTTCATTTCTAAGAACTGCTTTGTAAGAGGATAATTACCTATACCCATAAATATAGAAACGATTTTTAAATTTCATTTAAATGACTGAAGAGGAATATGATAATTTGAAAGCAATCTTTTCAGATATACCACCTGAATTCCTTCCATAGGTAATTTTAGAATAACAATAAATAACCAAGGAGATATAAATAAAATAGCAAGCCTAATTATAAATCAAGAATTAATAATAATAATTTTAAAATCCACATCAACAGTAACACTCTGAGTAATAAAATTAACTCAATTTTATAGAATCTATTTTTAAGTTTAATCCAGAATTATCAGAAAGCAATCTAGAATGTGATATTTGTTTTTAAAATTATTTTGATGGTGATAAATTAGCAATATTACCTTGTATCCATAGGTTTCATTTAGATTGCTTTACTTGTTGGAGGAAAAAGTCTAAATAATGTCCAATTTGCCACCATAGTTGAGATAGTTTTATTTTATAATTAAATAATGTAATACCATTGTTTTTTATTTACATTTAAAACTTCCTGGTGAATAATAATTCATCTTTATTACCAAATTAATTTGATATCTAAAATAATCCTATATAATTTTCATTTTTTCTAAAAAAGGAAATTACTTATTGAGAAAAAAATAGTGAAAATTATTGAAACAATTAATCCCTAAGCAACATAAAAAAAAGTATCTGAATTGAAACTTTATTTAAGAGGTATTTAAATTTAAAGTTATCAATATAAAATAAAGTAAATTAAATGAATGCTCTTAAGATTTTGATCTTAGTTACATTAATGATCATAAGTATTATAGATTTTTAAGTTTAATATTTATTGGTAATAAGATAAAATTATCACTCTATTTTAATTAATTATGAATGTTGAGAAATGATAATTACTAAATGAGCCTTAATTGTATAAAGGGAAATAGTTTTGATAGATAAATTTAATAATAAGAAAAAATATTCGAAATTAAGGAAACACTACTTTTCAAAATTTAATAAAAAAAAGTGAATAATTTTTTTTATTTATAAATGAAATAGAGCATCGATCCTAGTGAAAGTGCAAATTAAACTACTTAACTTTGTATAGTTTGCTCTCCAGAACCGCAAAATAAAACACTGCTTAGTCCTAAGGATTTTCGTATAAGAAAACCAGCTCCTTTAGTGTTGAAACCAATGTTATGTGATCAATAGGAGGATTCATAATAAGCAGTTGGATGTGAATACAATTTCAAAGATTTGAGATTAGGTAAGAAAATTGGAAGCGGGGCTTTTGGAGATGTGTTTGTTGGATTTATTCAGGGTAAATTTATTGCTGTAAAATAAATGGATGGAAAGTAATTAATAGAATCAGTGGATAATGAGATAATGATATTGTCAAAATTGACTCATAAAAATATAGTATAATATTATGGTTACATGAGATAAGCAGAGGTTTTAAATGTTTATTTAGAATATATGGATGGTAATGGTATATATATATTAAAATAGGTGGCAGTTTATCTGATAGATTGAAATAGTTTGGAAAGTTTAATGAAACATTGATAAGAAAATTTACTATACAAATATTGGATGGATTAATATATTTACATCGTTAAGCAGTAGTGCATAGAGATTTAAAATGTGGGAACATTCTCTCAAATTAAAGAGGACAAATAAAGATAGCAGATTTTGGGTCATCCTCATGGAAAGAATCAATAAATTTGTCAGATACTGAATTTTGCTAATCAATGAAAGGGTATAAAATAATAATTTAAGAGTTCATTTAAGTGGATGGCACCTGAATTGCTATTGAAAGAAAAGAAATATGGTAGAAGAGTAGATGTATGGAGTTTGGGATGTGTAATAATAGAGATGGCAACAGCTGAACATCCATGGTAAATTAAAATGTGAAATTTAGGCCAAATATCAAATCTTTAGCTTAATTGCTTGAGGCAATATAGAATTTAAAATGTCCTCCGATACCAAGTCATCTCTCGAAAGAATGTTAGAATTTCATCAAAAGATGTTGTACTTATAATAAAGACTAAAGACCACATGCTGAAATACTAAAGGAAGACCCTTGGATAAAGAAAGAAATTTGATTATTTCTAATATTAACTTAAATTCTCATTATAAAATTAAAGATGAGAAAAAACTTATGAAATTAGAAAGTATTGGAATTTATGAAAAAAAAGATAAATTTTTAATAATGTAATTAATGGAACCAACATTAAAGAATGTTCTAGACAATTAATCTTTAAAATGGATATTTGTTGGAGGTAAAGGAGGTGTAGGAAAAACAACAACATCTAGTTCATTGGCAACATTATTTGCTATGAGTGGAAAGAAAGTATTAAATGAATTAAGTTTAGACAATAATTATTTCAACTGATCCAGCTCATAATCTAAGTGATTGTTTTGATTAAAAGATTGGAAGTCAGCCTACTTAAATTAAAGGAATAGAAAATTTAAGTGCAATGGAAATAGATCCCACTATTGATCCAGATAAATTGAAATTGCCAACTTTATAAGGATTTATGAATGACTAAGCCACAAAGTCATTATTATCAGAATTAATTAGTTCAGTCCCAGGAATAGATGAAGCAATGAGTTTCGCTGAATTGATGAAGTAATCTAATTTCAATAATAATATAGCTCAGTTGACGAAATGAAATATGATTTAATTATATTTGATACAGCACCAACAGGACATACATTAAGATTGCTTAACTTTCCCAACATAATGGAAAAGGGATTGAACAAATTAGTTTAATTGAGATATAATTTCTAAAACTTGGCATCTCAATTTTAAGGACTATTTGGATCATAAGAAGATTTTGATTAACAAATGAATTAAATGTTTAGCAAAATTGAGAATATGAAAACTACTGTCACTAAAGTTAACGCATAAATGAAGGATAAAGTATGAAAATATTATTAATATTCTAGACTAAAACAACATTTATTGGGGTTTGCATTCCAGAATTCCTTTCAATGTATGAAACAGAAAGGCTTGTTTAAGAACTTACAAAATTCAAAATAGATATTCATAATATAGTAATAAATTAAGTTCTTTTTCCAGGTATTTATTTTTATTATCTTATAAAGAGGATTAATGTAAAATGTGCACAGCTAGAACTAAAATGCAAAAGAAATATTTAGATTAAATGTTAGATTTATATGATGATTTTCATGTTGTTATTATGCCACTCTAAGAAAATGAAGTAAGGGGAATTGATGGTCTCAAACAATTTTGTGAATTGTTATTAAAGCCTAAAACAGTGCCATAAATTTGATTTGGGGGTTATTTATATATATAATAATTATAAATGCAATAAAACTCATCTTAAACGGCTATCCAAACACAGAGTAAGAGCTTTGTTAGAGAGTCAAAATATGTCACAAAGGTTGATGCAAAATTGGTTGAAATTCCAGACAATGATGAATTCGAGAAAATTGTGGAATTTGGTAAAGAACGTGAATATGGTCTTTGTATTATATAATGAATTAATAATTATTTTATTCCCTAGATTTCATATAGATCTAAATTATGAATTTGTTTTAAAATCAACCTGTATTTTATGCACATGAAGAGATTTATAGTAGGAAATTTGTTTCCTTTAACATTATTAAATAAATAGTATTATCAGGTAACTAATCTAGATGGCAAATCACTTTAAAGAACTACAATTTATTTGAGAAATGCGTTTGATGTATTATTTTCTTAATCTCTTTTTGAAGTGATGTAATATAATTTGAAAGAATTTCTAATGTTTAAATTTGTAATGTCTTTTGTAAATTTGTTATAATACTGTAGAGGTTAACCAGTTGCAAATGTTATTAAAAAATTTAATTTATTTGATGTGTTATTATCATTATTCAAATGGGTATTTTAAGCTTGATTCAAATTTTCTAAAAATTTACTGTATTTCTCATTCATAATTAAAACTATTACATTTTTCTTATGAATTATAAATTTGATCTTCATTTTATAAATTACAAGCTTGAATAATGATAATTTATTTTCTCACATAATTTTTTTAACAAAATCATTAATAATTGAATTTTCAAATAAATTCTAATTATTTAGTATTGGACTAGAAGAGGTCATCTTCATATGCATAAATGATTTGTAATATATAGGAAGATGTTATGATAAGCTTTTAGATTACAAAATGAAAATAAAACTTATAAGGACTAAATAAGATTTATTGATTTTATTTTAGCGTCATTTATTCAATTAGCTATAATGAAATTGCCAATAAAATTTGGTAGGAGCAGTTGATTTGTAAGAAAAACACTTTATATATATTTAGATTTAGATAAAAATAAAATTGTAAGTGGTGGGTTCTAAAACTCTATCACAATTAAAAAAAAATTCAATTAACATTGTGTTATTTTGCCCATCTTAAAATTGATAAATTTTAAAAGAAAAACTTAGATATTGCATTCTATCACCAAAAGAATTTAGGGATGAGAGTTAGAATAAATATATAAATTTTATTATAATAAAGAATATAATAATAATACTTTAACTAAAAAAATTATTATATTATTTTATATAAATTTATAATTAATTTGTGAATTTGAATAATATGGAATGCCAAAACACTATTGATGCATTATATATAAATAATTTATGGAAAATAGTTAAAATTAGGAACAAACAAACATTTAAACAATATTCAAGTCCAAAATAGTCAATATGTGTTAAATAGAAATTATGAAATTAGTTATTGTATTTCTAAAATAAAAATTGAGAATGGCTTTTCTAATTTAACACTTTTTGGGACTTGCCGTTCTATAGAATCGAAACCACTTTATTAGAATTTAATGGGTTAAATGATTGCTTTCATGTTTTTCTCTCCTTCCTTGTTAATCACATCAATCATATCACAAAATGATTCCTTTATCTAATTTTATTGAATATAATTTTACAGGTTTCTTGTATCTGTAAGACATTCTATCTTTCATCCATTCAGAATTTGAAATGGAAGTGTCTTCTTTTAAATTATATTTATTGTTAGGAGAGCAAAACACCTATCTTTATTGCATTAATCATTTACAGTTGCTTTCATATCGAAATAACGAGAAATTAGAACAATTTCAATGTCACATAAAATTTGCGTTCCTTCGATTATTCTATTTTTTTAAGGTTGATTCTATGGTTTAAGCTGCTCATTCAAGATGAATGATGCAAAGTGATTCTAAGTTGTCTGAGGTTAAACATTTCTCATCACATCGTCTGCATTAATGAAAGGAGTAGATGCTCCAAATTAAAAACTAGGAATTGACATCCCTGCTCCAAGATGGCCCATTTATAAACTATCGTTTTATTTTAATATTTATGGGAAAGAGTCACCTAAATCTTTTATAAGTAAAATACTTGAATTTCTCACTTATAATGTTGGAGGTTGATTCATAAAATCTTAAACAACTGGCATGTAGCAATTATAAACAAAAAATGTGCTGCTATGGGCTTGACCTAGCTGAGGAACTGTTTGATCCTACTTCCCTTCCTTATTCGCGTCTGATAACATTAATTTATTTCTTATATAAATGAATTAAAATTTTAAGTATTCTAATTATATTATATAGATGATAATTTAAAAATATTATTTCGGATAATGACAGTAAGAATTAGAATGATTTCATTTTTGAACAAGATTATTGATAATTTTTTCAAGAATATAATATAGAGCTTAAACAAAACACCTCAATACTTTGTTTAATTATAATATAAGTTTAAATGGAAATAAGATTTTATTTTCTGTAAATTAATTTAGAGCATCAATTCACATTTCAAATACGTATGAAGTGATGCAATTCAAGAATTATTTATAATTTAATTAAATTTATGAACTATTTATGATTTTTTTATTAAAATATTATATACTGAAAGGTTTTTGCTTTATAATTATATATAAGACAATAAGATTTCAAAACAAATTGAAAAATTTTCTTTTAAAATTTTAAGTTTATAAAATAAAAAATAAAGTAGGTTATGAAACTAATATCAAACAGCTAATTTTTCTTAATATCCAAGTATTCCTTAAAATTAGATTATCTTTGAGAATGGTGTAAGCCACTAAATTAGCAATAAAATGAAGAGTTTCTTTAAGTAATAATTATACCGATAAGCATTTGCTTTTTTTTATTGATAAAATTGTAATAATTTATTCAGTCCTTTTGTAGTTATAATTAACCTTATATTTTGTATAGTATTATACAATCTATAATATTCATTAATTCAAATAATGTTAATTCAAGCTAGAATGAATAACTTTGATTGTCTTACAACTCGATTTGTAAGGTTAATATATGTATTTTAGGAAAAGAATGAAAAAAGTATATCCATACTGAAAAAAAAACAAATCAATTAACCAAATATTGTAAATATCATTACAAGAATTGAAATTTTTCCTATGTAGAATGAAAGAAAAAACTATTTAATTTCATAATATTCTAAAAAAAATAATTGTAATTTTTATAAATACTGAGCATGAAAAACTACATCATAGAAATTTATTTTATTTATATATATGTAATGAATTTTGAATTGAGTATTAAATAATCTAACATCTAATCAAGAAATTATTTATTTCTGATACATTCCCAGTTCTAAATTTAATATTTGAGTTTTTAATTTTGAATATAAACAAATAAATTTTTATTTTATTATTTTTTATGATCTATTATAGAGAATTAAAATTAAAATGGATTTAAATAATTTATTTATTGATTTAGACAGCTAAACTATCGTTATAGATGTTGCAAGAACTTAAAATATAGTTATTATTAAAAAAAATGAAATATGAATTATTATAAGTATGAAAGTTTATTTAAACTAAGAAGTAAGGTAGTAGTTTTTTAGTTCCCTTTTTATAAGAATTTATCAACTAATTAGGGTCATCTCAATTCTATATATGAAGTATCTGTCTTATAATCAAGATAATAGTTAGCAATCGAATAATATAACTAAAATTTGAAAGATTATAAAGGTGGTTTCAAATGTCAGAATATAAATAAGTTATTTATAAACTTTATTCCTAATTCAATTCTTAATAAAAATACTTATAATAATTCGATAACTTTAATAAGAGAAGCCAAAATAATATTCTATTAATGCCTTAATTTCTAGTGTTTAGTAAATGTATTAAATTTATTTAAGAATATAAAAGTAGCAAATATATATGGATAGAGGTAATCCTAAAATTGTTGGATAGTTCCTAAATTTGGAAGAGAACTTCGAATTCAGAATTTTCAATTTATAATTTTATTCATTAAATATTAAATTTGTAAATGGATGAGGATATATATTTATATTTTCATTTGAACGACCATCTTTCATCATACTCTGGGCTTGAAGTATGCCTAAAATAAATTTAAAATGAAAATGTTTCATTATTTGAATATCTTGAATATTGTGGGAAGGGGTTGAAGTGCTTAGTTCAAATTTTTGAAGTGAAATCAAAACTAATATATGAAATAAGCAAATAAATGCATTACAGAACTAAGAATTTCAGGATAAAGAAAAGTAATAAATTCATCGGACAAAAATAAGTTAGTATTGTGTAAGTTCACTTAATTAGGATTTGAGTCCAACCTGAAAACAAATTGTTATGAATGGATAAATCATAGATTTTTATAAATTAGAGTATTTATTGATACAAGTGCAGAAAGTATCAGAATTCATTTATAATTATTTTTGATAATCTACATAAAAATATTAAATAAATTATTTTAGATTACTTCAATAATGGGCTGTTGTGCAAGTGCAGCAAATGAAATTCATGTACCTAATAATGCGAATAATAAAAATCAGAATGGATAAAATAAAGATGGTTAAGATCTAGGGAAAGGATAACTGTAGAAGAAATAAAACAAAGATGACTAAGATAGTGAAATTTATATTGAAAATCAAGAATAGGTCCATACTGATTAAAATAATTATAAATAGGTTGAGTTTAAGTAAATTTCACCAAAGGGAAGTTAGTAAAAGTAAAAATTAATCAATATATCATTAAAGCTCTAAGAATCCTTATGAATATTAAGAAAATCAAATAGAAAAGTCATAAGAAAATTTTGAGCAACAAGTTGAAAATGAAAAGGAAGAATTAGATGGCTATACATCAAGTATTAGTTTTTTAATAATTTAGATGTTAGAAAAGAAGTAAAATCAATAAGAGAGTTTATATAAAGAAAGAAACTACTTAGAGCATAGATATAATAAGATGATAATTAATAAATCAACATCAACATTATCGAAGAAGTCGAAAGACTTATTTAGAATAAATAACTAAGATTAGATTCTTTGAATGTAAGCTTATGTATAATATATATTTAAGGAAATTTGTTAAGACAATAATAAATCTTTGATAGAGGTATTATCTTTAATGAACCAATAAAATTACTATTTAATTGAATTAATCCTCATTTACATAGATGATTATGAAATTATTCAACATGCTTTACTTAATCATTAATTTCCAAATGAATTTGTGTTATAGGCAATTGCTATTCGATTGATAAATAAAATGAAACCCTTATTTAGTACTAAGGAGAAAATATATTAAACTATTACTTTTATCAAATCAATATTTAATTCAGACGAAGTTATTCGCATGTTAAATTCATTAGAATTTAGCAATATTGATTCATACATAGATATGAAAAATAAGGATCATTTGAAACTTTTTGGATGTATTAGTAAACTCTTTTAAAAAAGTTAAATCAAAGGCAATATTGATTTTCTTCAAAAGTATAAGGAGGCTAGAAAGAATTATTATTTTTTAAATTTAATAGTTCCGAAATCTATACCATTAGGATTAAGTGATGTCGAATATAATCAGAAAGTTATATTATAACATTTATAATTTAATATTTTTCATTAAATTGCTCTTGATAAGAGATGGGATATATTTTTACAATATGCAAATAAATATTATATTACGCCAAATATTAGTTAAGTCACTCCAATAATGATGTTATTTTAAGAGGCACCTTTCAATATTATAGATTAATATATAACACTATATCCTGATTTATTTTTAACTTCATTATCCTATTTTACAAATAGTGGAAAAAATTTAATCCATTGTATCTGTTTAAATAAAAATCGAAGATCTATTGAGGAAATTTAATAAATAATAAATAAATTCAATAATCATTAAGATTCTATACAATATTTATTAGTCTAACCATATAATGAATAGATTCCTTTAGTTACATATTTAGATTGTTAGAACGAGCCTTAAGAAATTTTTATAGAATTTTTAAGTTAATATGTTGAAAAGGAATTTGATTTTTTTCAAATATATTTGAATGTTTTGAAATCCTCAGTAGATAGAAATTAATTAGGGAGAAAATGTAGAATAAATCCCAGTTTATAATATTTTTATTCAAAATAGAATGAAAAAACTCGAAAACGATTCAGAATTGAAAATTATGAAGAAAAAGATTATCAACAATTTGATATTTTTTATTACCAATATGTCTAAGTTGCAAAACAATTGATTAAACATAAATTTAAACTAAATTTGAATTGGATTTAAAATTTTGATGTTCATTCATCTCATTATCCCTATGAATTTAGTGGAGTTGCAAGACCATTATTGATATTACTAATATAGCAAGGTTATTCTGATTTGGTGATGAAATAAGTTGATTTAATTAAACCCCTTTATTATAACTAATAGATTGAAGATATTAACAAGAACATGGTTTAATCTTAATTTATATCGAAATTACTATAAATAATAAAATTTGCACCAGATCGATCTTAATTAAATCCTCTAATAAAATAAATTATAGAGAGTATAAAATTAAATCCTTAATTATTAAAGATTCCTTTGGTTGGATATTTTGATGTAAGATCTAAATAAGACAGTTTATTATTTAGGCAGATTGACTAAAGATATCGATATAAATTATATAATTTTGATTCCATATACAATCAATTGATAGAGTTGAATGAGTAAAGTTTAGATTAATGTTATTGTATTGAAGGTTTGTAATTCTAATAAAATGAACATATTTGTTTATAAATAATCAGAAAACTATTCTTAAATAACAAATTATTAAAGGTTGATGATTAATTTCTTAATGAAATATATAAGAACATTACTTTTTCTGCCAATTTTTAGTAAGAGAGTAATTCTTATGAAAATTAAGAAGAAGAATAAAGAATATTTTATAAAAAATCTAATGATCCACCAATAGAATAAATTAATAATATAAATTATTATAAAATTTTTCATACTGATAAATCTACTCATGAAACTATTTATGTTTCTTTACTATTAAAGAAATTCAATGATAATAAAGGACCTGTTTATAATTTTAAAGAATTTATTTAATTCTTAAGAGTAAAGAAATTTGAGTATTTTGTAAAATAAAAAAGCTTGTTTGATAATATATGTATTCTTGATAATAATGAAAAGATGGAAACATTAATCAAACTATATTTTGATGATAATTTTCGATTATTTCCCTCAGGTTTACATTTATTGAGCGATTATTTTGAAATAAGTGCGAATTCTAAACGTTGGAGTTCTTCACTCTTTATTTACGCAAAATAGATTTTGTTTGATTATAATTTTATTCTAGAAAGTGAAAAAACAATAAATTTTACGATTTTTAATATTAAAGAAAACTAACTTGAAAATTGTTATAATTGGTTTATGGCTGGGATGAATTTAACATTAATTAAGCTTCCTTAAATAAATCCAGATTCAAAGAACTATAAAGAAAAGGCCGCATATTATGCATTATCAAAGAGGAAACCTTTTCTTGCTGCATTAATAACTATTAAGGAATGTTATTAAGATTTAACTACACTTTATCCTAAGGATAAAATTACTAAAGACATAATAAATATTTTATCGTTTAAAGATATAATTAACAACAAATCATTTGAGAATTTAAATTATATTTTAAATTTTAATTAAATACCTAAAAGTTTAATAGTATATACTTTAGCTAAGAACTACTTTGCTTTAAATGCGAATAATAGCTTAAAATAAAATTAGGAGGAGATTAATAAGTTTAATGAAGATTTATAATTGTTATTTTCAAATTTGAAATAAAATGAGGATTAAATATAAGGATTATTAACTTTATAATAAAATATTCACTGCTTTTCATTCTTAAATCTAAAATCATTGTAAATTTTTAAACCAAATTTTGATGAAATGAATTATTCTGAATTCAGAGATATATTACTTTCATGTCATGATATTGAAGTCAAAATAGCAATAATAAATAATATCCCAGAAAATGTTCTTTAATATTTTGGGAGTGTAGCAATTAAAATAATAAATAAAAATTAAGAATTATTTGATTTATTAATTAAAAGACTTCTTTCAGTTGAACATTAAAATGGGACATTGAATCTTTTGAAGTCAGTTTTGCTATAAAAATTTGATTAAAATCCATCCAAATCATTAGATGTTTTATTTCAAATTATTGAAAAAGAGGATTCGAAATATAAAATACCATTTATTTAACATTTATATTCTTTATCTTATAGAAATAAGGATGTGTAATCACTTAATAGATTATTAGCTTATTTAGATTAGGATCCTGAAAAAAATAATTATAATATGGGTTTTATTTTAAGAAATCAATTCTCGATTGATGATGAATATAAGAATTATTATTTGGCTTTAAGACATCCTCCTTGTGTAGTATTAAATACAAATTAATATAAAATATATTTAGAATAGAATAAATTTGATAAACTAAAATTACAAAATGATTACTTGTTTTGTATAAGAGAAGGATTATACGAGAAGATATAAATATTGAATAAATTAATTGGTTCGTTTGATTAAATCAAAGAAAAAGGGTAATTTTGTTAGATAATAGGATTAATAATGATTGAAGCAAAAATTGAACCATATAATCAATCTTTAAGGGATAATTAAAGTTTATTACTTTTTGAGTAATTTTAAGAAATGGATTAAATGCAAAGATATTAATTTTTCCATTTAAATCATGAATATACATTAGTTAGAAAATAATTAAGATAAAAATACTCAGTGTCTTAAATTATCTAAAGAGCTTAAGAAATATATGATAAATCTAAGAGAATTATAAATCATCCAGTAAAAAAACTTGAATATCTTAATAATTAAGAATGTTCTATCACTTTTGCCTAAAATTAAGCTTATTCGAAATAGAATTAAAATTATTCCTCTTTATTTCAATCTAGTTATAATTCATAATAATAAAATTATGAAAAATGTTTTGAGATTTTTTAAAAATGGGCTAACCAAAAAACTGTTTGTTAAGTTTCTTCTTTTTACGAATTTTCATATGCCCTAAGATATCCAAATAAATAATAAGTTTAATAAAAAGAATAATTAGTAGAAATATTGATAAAGTTTTTTTTTAATAAAAAAGGACCAAAGTTTTTAATTTCGAAATCAAAAGAATACATCTAATTATTGAAAGCAAATTGGTCAAATTAATTTAGCAAATATATAAAATAAGATTTTTATAATATTCGTCCTTAATTTTTAGAATTATTTGTTTAGGAATTTATTTGTGAAGATAAGAAATATGATCCAAGTTACGAGGAATTAAATTATATTATGATGATTATGAAATATCAAAATATAAAATTGGTGCCAATTATGAAAAAGAAATATAAAGGATTATAATAAAATAATTTTAATCAAGCAACATTATTTTATGCAAAAAATGAGGTGAATCTCTTACAAGAAACTTCTTATGATGTTTCAATCAAAAGGTTGGATAAGAGAATGCAATTCTTCTCCAGATTTATTAGTGGAGTTGGAGCAAACTTAAAGAAATTGACACCAATTTAAGTTTATATACTGTTTGGTAAACACAATCATATATTACAGAAACCTTAATTTACCTATGAGAATTTAATGCTTGCTTTAATGAGTGGGAATTTGGATACTATTACTTATATCATATAACTTAGCTAACAACCTAATAAAATTGTTTATGAACAGAATATTTTCTAATTGATAGTTTATTCAAATTATAATGATAATGTTATTATCAAGTTCTTCAATAAATATATTAAAGACTATGTCAAATAAACTAATAGAATATTTCTGTTTGATAATTAACCTATTTTGTATTATATTATGCTTATGAGAAAACAAAAACTATTTGAGGATTTATATCTACCTTTTATGATTTAAATCCACGGTGAGTAAAAAGCTGTTTAACTTTTAAAAGAAGAATTGTTATCCCCTTGTGGTGGAAACAATAGTTAAGATATTTTGAGTTTGGCACTAATGAGAAAAAACTATTTTATTTTAAATTATTGTTCTGGTATTATAAACAAAGAACATTTGAAGTTCATCTAACATTATGATATCAATTTCTTTTAATAAATCAAAACTTAAAATAATAATTCTCCACATTCTAAGTTTATGGAATTATATTAGAAATATCTTCCTTTATGTAATTAATAGTTAGAATTTAAATAATATGAAAAATCAATTGTATAATCTAAATATTCTAATATAAAATATAAACTTGTTGATTAAAAACAAATTAATGTAAAGGAATCATAAATTATACAACTTATTAAATATGAATAGGCTTGCATTAATTAAGTTTTTAATTTAAATGAAAGATACTATTTTCATAATAAATAACTTACAATTTAAATGGTTTAAGATAAATGGGACATTTTAGAATGGTATAAATTTGATCCTACCCTATTACAATAAGTCTTATTAGATTACAAATAGCCTAATGGATCATATAATTTAAAAGATGAGGAATATTTAATGATTCTTGAAAAATGCTAAAAATATTAATTATATTAGCATCCTATTTATGATGAACTTTCTACTATCAATCCTAAATTATTTCTAGAAATTACTAATCCAACACTTTTAACTATATCAAGTGTGGTAGCAATAAATAAATCTTTATATAAAACTTCTGAATTATTTAATTATGTGAATTACCATTATTAAAATCATTTGGAAAATGATAAATTAGAAGCATAATAGAAGATATAAAAAGAGAAAAGTTCACAACAAAATTTAAATAGAAGCGAAACCAATAATTAAAATGAAAATGAGGATTAAAATCATGATAAATAAGAAAATGAGAAAATGAATGAAAATGAAAATGAAAATGAAAAAATGAATGAAAATCAAAATGAAAATGAAAAAATGAGTGAAAATCAAAATGGAGATGAGAAAATGAGTGAAAAACAAAATGGAGATGAAAAAATGAGTGAAAAACAAAATGAAAATGAAAATGAAAAATTAAGTGAAAATCAAAATAAAAATGATATTTCATAAATAGTTTAAAGTGTAATTAAATAATAAGAAAATTAAGAATATATATACGAAGAGGAGGATGATGAATAAATTTTAAGGAATTCCTCTGTTTAGGAAAAAGAAAACTTACAAAGCTAATAAGATGATTAATAAAAACATTATTTATAAAAAAATATTGCTTATGCTTTTTATTTATTACTTTGTATTTAAAATGATGATTATCAAGGATTATAAGTAGAATAGTAATAATTAAAAGTTATTGTTGAATTAATTTAACATCTCTAAAAAAGTGAATGGAATATTAAATAATAGAAACCATTTATTACACCAAACAGTAGAGTATTCTTATTGTCATAATTAAATTAAAATTAAAATTTTAAAGACTTTTAATATTTTGAATAAATTATAGAGAATGAGAATTCAAAAGAGTTAGCCATTTTGAAAGGCATATTATATATTTAATAAATTAATGAAATAGTTAAAGGTTTTATTGATATATTGAGTGAGGAGATTAAGACAATCAACAATTTTAAAAAGAATGTAATCCTTGTAATTGGAAATGAATAAATAACGTATGTAGAGGATGTTTTTACGATTCCACTTTAATATTCTGATAAATCATTTAATTTATCTGAAGATAGTATTGCTTAGGCTATTCCGTAGTTAAAAATGGCAAATTATTAAATGAATATTGATTTTGAATTAATACAATATCAAGAAATTTAAGAACAATGGCCAAACTTTGATTTTAGTTCAATTACAACAGTAGATTTTCAAGAGATCATCATAAATTCTAAAGAAAATGTAATGGAGAAATGTTTATTTTTTAAAAGTCTAATGGAAAAAAAATTTGATCCTGTTGGTATCTATTAAATTGATGATGTTTTTGCTCCTCATTAACATGAATAAGTTAGATAGACTGAAATTTAACAGTTTTAAGGATAGATGCAACCTCCATCCTTGATTCATTAAAGTCAAAGTTAAATTGGAACATCATAAGGAAATCAAATGTAAAGATAATAATCTTTAATAAATTAATAATAAATAATGAAAGAAGATTTTTAATTTATGTTTGAACTATTACCTGACAACACTTATTAAGTTAGATAATAAAAGTAAAAGAAGAATCAAAAAGAATTAATCTTTGCTGAATTTTATAATTTCAATTAACCAAAAGTAGTAATAAATCTAATCAAATTATCAGAAGAAGAATTTGTTGCTAATTATAATGGAACAGCTATTATTTCTATAATAATCTAAGATTTTTATAGATACAATGAATATTTAAGCAATTTAATTGAATAAAAAGAAGAGTAAGTATGGAAATTAGATTTCCCATTCTATATAAAAAATTAACAATTCGTGTATTAAGATTAATTATTTTCAACTTATAACATTTAAATGATTTTTAATAAATTGGTCGAATTTATTGAAAAAGTTCAATAATTACTTGGCAGATGTGAAGATCAAATAAGATTAGTGTGGAGAATAAATACAATATCATTTTTAGAAGTTATAGTAAGTAAATTAGTAGAACTCTAATAGGCAAATAATAAAGTAATAAATATTTATTCCATTATTCACTAAGTATTTAGTTGGGATACACTAATTATGATTTTACACTAATTACTTTATAATAATTTGATAAAAGCTTAATAGGTATTGAAAGTGATTAGAGGTGTTTATGTGGAATTCAATGAATAGTAAGGAGTCTAATTTGTTGAAAGTGATTAGAAGAGAGGATTAGATAAAATATTTTAATTTGGAAATACAACTTATCTACTTTATAATCATATTCTGATTATTAGATTGAATATCGTGACTGTTAATAATATAGAGAAAGATATAAAACTAGAAAGTGGTCAAAAATTATAATAGAATAGTAGAAGTGTGTTTAAACCAAATCCGATTACATAAGAATATTTCCATAGTATTATAAATGAGTATGACTTTTACAATTAGATATTTAATCCAGAACAATTGGTTTAATACTTATTTAATAAATTAGATATTGATCGACATTTATTGAATTATTCGAACTAATTAAGTAAGAAATTGAATAAAACTATAACTTTATCTGTCGATCATTAATCTTTAGCTTAAATTTTTTCAAGTGAAATTTATAAAATTAGTTAAAATAAAAATAGCAAAATTAGATTAAATGAAATGGAATAAATTTGGTATATTTTATTGAAATTAAATAAATATTTTAAAGAAGATTTATACAATTATATATAAAGATAGTTGAATGCAGAGAAATTTGATGATATGTTTAATATAAGATTATCATGTTTATTATCTGCGTTAAGATAGAATTAACCATTGGCAAATATCATAGTATCAAATACAAGATAATTGAAAGTCAAATAAAAATCTAAAATCTTGTAATAATTAGGTTAAGTTACTCATTAAAATGAAATTAAAATATCTTATCATTTTGGATTCTAGATCTAAAAGAATTATTATGTAAATAATAGTAAATTAGGAGATATTTGTCTTTTAGTTTACTGTGAGAATTAGAAGAATCATTTAGTGGCCTGTTAATTAATATATAATTCCAAACCAGGACACCTTTTATTTTTATTATTAGATTGCATGAGTTCACAATTATTAACTTAAGACAGAATAACAAGAAATCAAGTTCATTATTCTGGATGTACTTATTCTCATCAAGAATTGCTTTATGTATAAATTGAAGACATAATGTCAATAGTATTATTTTCACCAATTTGGCCTTCAGATCCTGTTTTTAATTAATCAATTTTAAATGTATTTTTCACTGATTAAGATGGAAATATTTCAATCTGCAATGAACCGAAATTCCTAACAATAATGAGTTAAATACAATGTGAATAAGATGAATTTAATAAATAAGATATGCTTGATAATCTATTTGGAAACGGGCTTGTATCTTCCTATAGTGATTTAAGTTTAACTCAATTAACACCAATTTTTCCTGATTAAATAAATTTCGATTTTGCTGCTATTCATTAATTGAAAAAATAATAATCTTTAGTTTAGGGGTAAACTGTTTTTGTTAGAATAATTGGAGATAAATTTAAATTGGATCAAATAGAGATTCCATAAGTAAGTATGGCTTGTCATTTTGAAACTAATGTATCTGCTTGTTAATAGTTGAAAGATTTGATGAAATTTCTTAATAATAATGAGGAATTAGGAAATGTTTTCTTACATTTTGATGATTAAATGAACCACAACCCAGAATTATATGAGTAAAACATTTTATCAGGAGGATCAATATTTGAAGCTTTCTAATATGGTTATTAAACATTTAAGGATGGATATTCATATCCAAAGTTAAATAATTCATTGTAGTATTTGTTTGAATTAGAATCAATTTAGAGTTTAAAAATTATATTCATTAAAACATTTATTAAGAAAATCGAATTCATTTTCGAAAAGTCTTTTGAAAGTTAAAAATAATTAATTTAATATGAAAATGGTAATTTAAAACTATATACATTGGTTGATGATAATGACAATGTATAAGTTCCAGATTCTATTCATGTAACTTAATTTTTATTTAATTTAATCTTCAATTTTAAACAAAATAATATGAGTTCATATATTACTGATTAAAATTTGCAAATTTAGGATATCGGAGAAATATAAATCGAGAGTATAAAAACTGTTGTCGATATATTAATGCTAATAAAATACTTATTTAAATTATTAACAATGTTTGATAAGAACATTAAATTAAATGTATCAATATTAGGATAGAAATAAATAAAAACCTAATTTAAAAATACAATGTATCAATTCGAAGACGATGGCTCTCATTTAATTATAAATTATGATACATTTACTGATTTTAATATTTGTGATTTCTTTTTGGATTATCTCAACAACAAATAATTTTACATGAGTAATAGATATAATGAAAAAATCAAATACGAAGGACCAGAAATTATTTTTGACAATCTAGATCTTAATCCAAATTAATTATTGAGCGGTATTGAGAAAAACTCTTAAGTTGAATTGCTAATCTTTAATTTAGATAAAGGTAGATTACAAGATCTACATGTTCTTGATCCTAATCTAATTGATTAAGTTTTCCTTATATTCAAAGTCGATGGAATCTATTAAAAATTCTAAGTTTTGAAGTGTTGTACTCACAAATCTTTGATTGGATATCTCAAATAAACTACTTTTGAATAGACCATAAGTAATTCTCTTTTTTTATTGATACACAATTTGGATTCAAAAAAGTAGTTGGAAACTCAATTAAATAAAGTAGAAGTTGAATATCACAAAAGTAAAAATACAAATTTAATGAATATAATTAGGTAAGAGAAAAAGAAATAATAAATTTAAGTTTCATATAAATTTATAACTAATAGGATAATATTGGTTGAATTTTTTAGTGATAAAACACTCACTATGAAATTTAAAGTAAATCAATAGATGAAATTGTCTATGATTTAAAATTAATTACTTAATTAAATCATAATTGAATATACAACTTAGAGTGCTTAGGATTTGAGTAAAACAAAACATTTAAAAGTAACCATACAAGGAGTTGAAAAATTGATTGAAATAGAATAGGAGGAACAATTACCTTTTGGAAAAGGGGATGCAAAAATAATGAAAATTTTATTAAAGAAATAACCTAAAACTCTGGATGAGGTAATTTTGCATAAACAATTTGATCCTATTACTCATTCAAAAGATTTACAACTAAGCAACACAATCAATATGTTAAGTAAATAAGAACTATCTGCAGCATCTAGAGCAGGAGAAGAGAGAAATGATTTACTAGAATTTAAAGATAATTTGGGTAATAAAATCTAAAATTATAATTATTCTACTTTAGTTTTAGTCCATTCATTATTCAATTAGGTTTAATATACACCAAAATTAGAAAAATCATAAGATGGATTACATTTAATTTGGACTCCAATTTTTAAAGGAGTCTATAAATTATTTATAGATGATGTCAGAATTAGAGGCAGATTTATTGTTTTGGCTAATACACCTGATCTATAAGAAAGTGAAATAGAAATCCCTCAAGAATTAAACACTATACCATTTTATGAAGACATACCTTTTACATTTTAATTAAGAGATTTATTTTCAAATATTTATGGTGATATTGAAAATGATACTTATTTAGATTGTTAATGCGATATTTAATGTACCAGTGGCGTTACAATCAAAGTTAATTTTTAGAATATACAAAAAAGTGGATCTATTAATGCTAAAGCACATTTCTCTACTGAAAATGTAGAAGAAACGGATCGTTAAACAGAAATAGTTATTCTGATAAATGGAACTGTGAAAAAAAGTAAACTTTTATTTCTATTTGTTTTTAGTAAAACCCATTATGATATCAGGTGTGTGTTTAGAAAAAAGAAGAAAGAAATTCGAAGGAGAATTAGAGAAAAGTTTTAAACGAACTGATTATTCTTTAGTAATTCGAAGAATGAATTTCTTAAAAGAATTATTGAATTTAGTAGACACCAAAATGAATTTTAGGTTCGATATCAAATTTTAAGATGAACCTGGAATTGATGCTGGAGGTCTTAAAAGAGAATTTTATGATATGATTGGCAACACACTTAAAGACGATACATATAAATTCTTTTAGCCTGTTCAAGGCAATCTTTCAAAATATTTTCTACATAGTAATTTCAACAAAATAAAAAATAAAAAAGAATATGCTCTGCTATTTGGAAAGGTATAATTATAACAAATAAATATTTTAGTTAGTTGCCAATGCCATTGGTAATGGTTATTTAATTGGAATTGATATTATAAGTCCTTTTTGGAAAGTTGTTTATGATGAAAAGATTGTGTTTGAAGATCTACGATTAGTTTGGGATAAACAAACATATGCTAATTATGAACATCTCAAAAGTATGAAATCTGAAACAATTGAATCGCTCTATTTGGATTTTACTTATTAACTAGGCAATTAAACTATTGAATTAATTCCAAATGGATCAAATATGCCTGTCACTTCTAAGAATGTACATCAATACTTAGATAAAACAGCTGAGTACATTATTTATAAATAGTTCTAAGATATTTATAAATCATTTATTGAAGGCTTTAAATCTGTTCTTGATTTAACGGTAATTTTATTCTTAAATACTTTCAGATATTTTAAAGGTGGTTGAAACCCCATGAAATGTCATTATTAACTCAAGGTTTACTTGAAATCAAACCAGATGTGATTTTATCAAAAATAACATATACTGGAGGTAAAGCTAATCACAAGTCTTACTTTGAAAATTATGTTAATTAAGCAGATTCTTAAACCTTAAAAAACATGTTAAAATTCATCACTGGTATATCATATATTAAATTCTATCTAGGTTCATCTGCTATTCCATTTGACCAAAGTTCATATATCATATAGGTTGATTTCAAAAGTAATTTGGAAATTCGTAAATTACCTTTAGCGCATACATGCTTTAAATCAATCGAAATTCCATTATATACCAATTTTGCTTAGATGAAATAAAAGTTAGATATTGCTTTTACAATTGGCTTAGAAGGATATGGTTTTGGTTGATATAATATTATAAAAAGTGTCAGAATTTTATTAAAATAATAATTATTTATAAACATTCATTATTCTTATCATATAAAATCATGCAAATAGATCATCATCAAATGGTGTGGACCTTCTCTATATTGGAATCTATAGGCTCTAATCGGGTAAATCAAACATATCTTCTAAATCTTTTGGCATTTGCTTATTTGCTTATTAATAAGAAGATGTCATTGGTGTTAATGATTAAGTGGTTCTCTAATAAGGCTATACGGATTAGCTCTAATTTTAATATAAGGATTAAGATTAAAAGCTTAATGAACTTGGAAACTGATTATTTTAAATTTGACCCTATTAGACAGGATATTAAATTTATGATTACACCTAAAGAGGAATCAAAGATGTTTATGAACGACTTTTTTACATTTCTTATTGTTGAGATGAATACATAGTGTTATTCAATTAAGGCTAAGGTTAGCTTATTTCAAAAAGATCTAATAGATCAGTTTATTAATATTTTTGTTGTTATGGTAATTGTTGTACACTTTAAACGTTAACTTATTATGATTATTATTGTTAGTAATAATGTTATTATTATTAGTGATATTATTGTTATTGTATTTAAAATTACTATTGTTATTACAATTATTATTATTACTATTATTATTATTAATATAATTATTATTATTATTATTATTATTATTATTATTATTACTATTATAATTATTATTGTTATTATTGACTAAAATTATATTAATTAAATAATTGATTTTGATTTTATAAGTTTTATATTTATGGCATAACAATATTATTAACATGTTACTCTGCTTTACTCTAAAATTTTACATCTGCCTACTATTAAGGTGATGATAAAGGCTTAATTTGGGATGCCTATTGATTGGAACCAAAATTAGTGTAATTTTACGTTTAAGGTTGTGAAATCCATGAATTCTGATTAAATTCTTAGAAAGGATTAGGTTTTTCAAATTAATTGTGATTATTTTGATTTGTAAGTTGTTAAACATTTTGTTTGGATTCTTTTTGGGGAGTTTCAAATGTGAAACCGAAGTTGCCAAAATAATTTTCTGTTCCATTAGTTGAAGGTGTACCAAAATTGGCAAACTCTTCATTAAATCCTTATTTCCACTTGATCTCTTATTATTTATTATCAGTTTTGTTTTAAATATTATTTGTTTGTTCTTTTGGTACAGTTAGTTTAAGTTTTTACAATTGCTCTTATGATATTTTTTTTGGAGGTTCTGGATCCTTTAGAGGACTTAGATCATAGCCATCATAATCATTGTTATTATTTAAAGTTCGATTTTAAGGATTCTCACAAGAATTTTTGTTGTGATTTTTTAAATACTCACCAAAAGGTATATTGTCTAAATAAAGTTCATATGAGTCATATTTGGGTGCGATAGTGATAAGACATTTTTAAATGTAATGGAGGTATCTAAAGTCCCCAAAAAAACTAAAAAAAAATGATATGAAATAGTTTTACCTAGATTCCTAATGAATAGATCTCCCATTGTGTCTAACTTCTTTTTTGCCTGAAAGGGATGAAATGTAAAGAGCAATTTCTTACTCATCATTGTCTATTGAGAATTTCCATAGATATTTCTTTTTTGAACTAAAGTTGTCATATTGATGAAATTTACCTTCTAACATTTCGACCAACTTCTTGTTCAGAAGAATGAATAGCTTTAATAAACATAAGTAAAAAGGAAATTAAAATATACAGTTGTTACATGACACACTAAAACAAATATATAAAATTTAATAATACATATATATCAGAAGATAATGGGAAGCTTTTTGAATTAACAATAAAAATTTTAATTATCAAGAATTAAATTATGATTCTTAGTAGTATAACTCTTTTTAAAATTAGTCTAAACTTTTATGAACTAAATAAAAACAAAGCCAATAATAATAATAACAAATATGAGAGTAAACTTAAAAATTATGAATAATATCACTAATCTTCGAATTAAATCTCTTTCTCATTTTAGTATATGTTCTAATTAACTAACAAATCATTATAGTAGTTGAAATTGATAGAAAACTATGGAAGGAAACCGAAATTATAAAGAAGGCTTCTGTCTGATGGAATTGGTTGAGGGTATATGATATCTTCAGGGTATGTTGGTTAGAAAATTGGAAAGTCTAATTGGTGTTGAGATAAAATTGGTTATTAATAGAAAGGATAGAAATGCTGGATTGGTTATGTTGATTGGTTATCCTTTTTCTTTCTTCCTGCTCCTTTTTATCTTTTCTTAACCTAATGAATAAATGGATTGAATTTTTGATGGTGTGATCTAATTATAATAAATTGAAGTTGTAATACCTACATTACGAAGGACTGCGACTTCCAATTATTTCACTCATTTACTTGAATATTTTATTGCTTTTTTTCTAATCTTGTGATTCCATAATTTCTTTGTGTTATTAGAGAAAGTCCAAATAAATTTAATGTTCTTATTAGCTCCAATGTCCAGTGTTTTAAGATGGATTTAGAATTTGCCTTTTTTTATTTTTCCTACGAATAGGAACAGTTGAAATTGCCTATATTTGTTAATTAACCACATCTTCTTCTTCTTCTTCCTTTAATTGCTAACTCAAACTCATGAAAAATATTTTATAATTATTTATGTATTAAATAATATCTTCTCACCATGTCTTCTCTGGTGCATATTTTGGAATTGTACTTCCCTCATGCTAGATTGTTTATGAGGCTGAATAATTTCCAGCTTTAGCACATTTCACAAGATCTGGACCATTTAACAATTCAGCAATGAAACTAAAAAGTAGAAATCTAATTGAATACCCTCCACAAAAAGAATCACCAGCACTGTTTGTGTCTACAATCTTTGAAACATCTACCAATTACACCTCAACTGTTAAAACTTCATTCTTTTTAGCGATCAAAGTAGGTTTTTTACCTTAAGTACATACTACAACTCTTTCTCTTTGTCCATGTTTCTCAGATCCAGCTATTTATTACATAAATTATGGAAGATCTCCTTCTAATTTCAAATTCTTAGCAAATTATTCAACTTCATCTTCATTACCAAATAAATAATCAACATATGGGAGAACAGCCAATATGTCATTAAATTTGTCACTTACAGCATTTACACTTGAAAGAGTCAAACAAGTATTTACTCCATTCTCTGATGCTATTTTATAAATCCTTTTTGTAAGTTCAGCTCTTGGGTATAAGAAGTACACTTCACTAAATAATACTGTAGCTGTTTTAATATCTTCAATATGTTAATCAACATATGCATCAGATAAATGAGCTGCAGCACCAATTAATGGAACCAAGCATCTAAACATATACTTAAGTTAATAAATACCTATCCTTATTACACAATAACACTCCACATTTACCAGTAGGTTGATCTTATTCATCAAATAAGGTTGTCACACCATCATTATTTGTTACCTCAATTAACATATTGGCAAATTTGTCTTTCTATCCAACACAACCAATAAACTTGACTTAATCTTAACCTGCTTATGCCATCCATCTTGCTAATCTTATTGTATTAAGGGCAGATCCTAAAGATAATTATAAACTTTACCTCCTGGAACATGAGAGTGAGTAGGAATATTAATTAATTCTTCATACAAAGGTAAATGTTTCTCCTCTGCGAAATAAGTGTTGTTAAGTGTTAATCCATACTTCTCAAGGAATTCTGCAGGAACTTCTGCTTAAATATCTAACAATGGACTGCCTAAACCAATGATCTTCTTTGTTTCCATTAATTATTTTATTTTACGTATTATTTTCAAATAAAATACCAAATAAAAATACAAATACCTTACAATAAAAAATTATTCAAAAACTAGTATTACTATAAATAATATCGTAAAACTAATTTGAATTCTGTCTATTTGAATTATGATCAATCCAAAATATAACTCTAAAGAATTATGGAAACTATTTCTAATTTTAAAATAAAAAAGAATTTACTTTTAACAATTAAAATTTTATAGAAAATGCATACCAAGTCATAAAATTATAATTTTGGATTAACAAACATTTATATCTAATAAATATAGTATTTTTTACATAATTTTAAAAAGTAATTAACAAAACCTTTATAAATTTAAGCCTTTTATGTTATATTTCAAATCAAATGCTTAACTTGTTCGATTGCTTATTCTATTCTAAATAAGAAGAGTAGTTATTTTAAATTTTTTTGAAAACTTACGATTATTTATTGCATAGGAAACAATTAGTTAAGTATTTGTTATTGTAAAGATTTCTACGGAAATTCGTTTCTTTTATAGTGGCTAAAAGTTAAAATAAATATATGATAAAGGTTTTAAGAAGTCATACAACCAATTAGAAGAAGATGAGTTGGATAGAGAAAATCGTCATAATTTGGCTTGGGAAGCTTGAAATTAATATTATAGAATCAATCTTTAAAATTTTGAATCATATTATATATAATATATTCATAATTCGCCTATTATTATTAATATATATTGTATTTGCAATAATTGGAATAATAGAGATAAAAATAGTAATAGAATTTAAAAAATTATGTTCAAATATGTTTTGTATTCCTATTCCTTGAAATATAAATTTTATAAATGAATCAAAGTTAAGGTATTGAAGTGTATATGGCTAAATAAGGTTAACTAGTTTAATCATATTTGATTACTTTAGTTGATGGGACAGGTTCAATGTCAGGCGAATATTAGGCTGTAATTGATGCACACTAAGCTGTTTTTTCTTATTTAGGGGATAAAAAGATGGATTACCAATGGGAAGAAAATTTGTATCCCTTTACTCCTTTCAAAAGTGCAGGGAGTGGAAATATCTCAAAAACATTTCAATCGATCTTTGAAAAATTATTAACTCAAACATTTCCTGCAAATATTACGTTTCTATTTATTAGTGATGGTCAGGAGCACTTTAAATTGGAAGAAATAAGTCAGTAGATAAAATAAGTGAAAACTAAATATTTAATCTAATTCATTAGTGTTGCTGTAGGTGATTGTTTTCCTAGTTAGATTAGTAATACTTTAAGAAATGAAATTCATAATTAAAACTCAAGTTGTCCTGCAGTCTTTAAAGTAAATAGAAAACATAGAAGTTTTGATATTTTATATAAGGAATTTTCAGATATATTTTAAGAGATAAAAAAATATTTAAATGTATAAGAAAAACATTTTGAAACAAGTGAACCTGTTTTTCAAACTTTGGTGTCAGAAAAGCCTTCAACAAAGGTAGCACCAAATGAGCCTTTCTTTAGGAAAATTGATGAATAATCAGCTCCATTAATAATAGAAAATGAAATTATAAAGCCTACTGATGATCCAGTTAATATTTCAAAGTTGATTTCTAATTCTGTAGAGTAGGAGCTAATCATTGCAGCAAGTGATCCAAATCATAGTTACAAGGAAGGTTTTTCTAAAATATCTGAATTGGGTTAGAAAATTTTAGATACAGCTCATTTTGATAATAATAATGATAGTGATGAAATAAAATAATAAGCTTCATCTTAAATCTATTTAGCATCTAATATAGCAGAAGGTAATTTAGATTTAAAGAAGAATGAGAAGGAGATGACAGATTTATAAAAAGATATTAGAGATCCTATAAAAGTATTAGAGTATGTCGAAAAAAATGCATAGGAAATTGAATAAAAGGAATGGACTCAAGAAAAAGCAAAATTGAGAATGTAAGGTTAGTTTAATAATACTAAACTTGGATGTTATGTAAAATCAAAAGTTACATAGAAACAATTAGATTTAATAGAATCTATTTGGTCAATTACAGTTGAAGGATTAAATAATTATAAGAAGGTAATCTAAAAAGACTCTTAATGTGATTTAAATAAATTATTATCTGAATTAAAGACTTTAATAGATCGTCAATTATAGAAAATATTTGAAAAATAATCAGTTAATGAATTATAAGATAAACATTTTATCATTTTAAAAGAATTAAATGATACATTAAAAGATATGAATACATTGATACTATAAAAAGATAAGATTAAAGTAAATGAAGTTTTTTAATTCATAGATAGTAGGTCAAAACCTATAACAGAAATTACTGTCAATTAAACAGGAGCTATATTTGATTAGTCTGATGAATTTGCATTTTTACCTAAATCATTATAGACATTATTTAGAGATGATGAAGATGAATTAGAAAAAATGATTGTTATTGTATTTGATGAAAATTAGAGTATGGAAAATGAAATTTAAGCAGCCAAATCTAATTATTTATAAGTTTTCTCAGAACTATCTAAAGATCAGAGAATAGAAATCTCTTGGTAGAATGGATAATTTTCATTATTAGAAAATAAATAGCAATCTTGTGGTTCTTTACTTGAAATCTTTTAAAAATTAGAACCAACTCATAATCTAAGAAATAAATGTATAAATTTATGTTTAGTCAGTGATGGTAAAACAGATTATGGTTCGTTACATAAAGCTACTAAATAAGTTAAGCAAAATTAATATCTTATAAAATTAATTTACCTTACAGTTGGAAGTTATTTGAAGAATTATTTGGAAGGAATAATCTTATCAAAATTCTAAAATAGAGAAGTTAAAGGCAAACCAATAATTAAGGTAATTCCAAGGGCAATCTCAAACAAATTTGAAACATAATAACAATCTTTAAATAAGTCAACAACAGTTCCTAAGATTGATTCATAATTCATTAAAATCTTCGAAGACATTTTGTATATTACAAAGAAAGAGAATAATTAAAAAGTTAATCTGAATTAATATTGATTATTATTAGAATTGATAAACAATTTATAAAATATTAAAAATATTATTATTAAAAATGCTCAATGAAGATCCAAAAATTTAACAACTCTATTCTAGTTTATAATTTTGTATAAAATCACTTGATCAAATACTCTAAGCTAAAAAGAAGCCTCCTTAATAGTCTAATCCTGCTGAAAGAATAATCATAAAATAAGAAAGTGTTGAAATGTTAATTCTTATTATATTCTAAGTTCTGAGGATTTTAAAAACCTAACTAAAGAATTAGAAACAATGAAATCCTAACATGAATCAATATTGCTTAAGATAATGAAACTTAGAAAAAAATTAGCCAGCTTACAAATCAAGTATTCTGAATTAGATGAAGAATTTTAAGCTTAAACAGAACTACTTAAATAATATAAAATAACAAAAATAAACCCTAAATATATAGAATTACCAAGAGAAGACATTAATCTCTATAAATCAGTTAAAACTTATATAAGCTTGAACTAGTCAAAGTTTTCGTTATTTTTAAAATCTTTATTACATGAAAACAAAGATGAAAAGTTTTTAAATCTAGATTAATTATTAAACTCAATCTAAGATTATTATAAGAACTAATAGATGTATATTAAACCGAAATTCAGCTTAAATAGTGTAGAGAGAGTGCGCTTACCTAGTTTAGAAATAAGATATTTTACTAACAGAAGATCTAAAGATTATATCTAAAATAGTATAAGTATTGATTAGGATTCTAAATCACTCTCATTTGCTATTTGAAAATTTTATTTAAATAAATAGATATATATATTGAATGATAAATAAATAAATAGATTCCATCATTTTTTTTTTTGCATCATCATAGGTTTCCTATAAATACTTAATATAATAAAGAATAATTTACTTGGGTTATTAAATTTATTAATTTTATTGAGAATTATACTCATTCTAATCAATCAAACTCTTTGTTTCTTCATCATGATTAGTATTATGAGAATTCTCTTATTCATTAGTTTTATCTATTAAAATAATTTCTTATTTAATTTCTTTTTTTTCATTAGATTCCGATGTTAATTTACCTTTTATATCTTTATTTTAATTAGATTTATCACTTTATTCTTTTGATCTAGGCTATCTTTAACTTTATTATTATTATTATTATTATTATTATTATTATTATTATTATTCTAAGTTATGGACAGTTTCTTCAAATTATTCTTCTTTTATAATTTCAACTTATTTTTATGATGGAATTTTTCTCATTGATCCTTTTTCTGATTTTGGAGATGGAGTATCTTTTCTTGGAGTAGTAGGTTTTCTTGGAGCCGAGAAGGCAGGTTTTGTTGATCTTTAAGAATTTTTATCATCTAATCTCAAATATCTATTGGCTTCATGTATGAAAATTCTATTAATTTTAGTATCTCTTTCTAATTTAATCATAAGCACTCTCTTTTTTTCTACTTCATTTTTAATTTAATTTCTTTCTGTTTCTAATTTTTTAAATTTATCCCCATAATTTTTCAGTTATTCATCTTTTTTTTTTGATAATTCAATTATTTCATCTTCTAATTATTTTAATTTATTATCATCTATTTCTTCATCAGCTTATTTATTTCTTTTTTTTTAAGCAATTTTTTATTAAATATCCGTAATTTGTTTTAATTTTGTCACTCTTTCAATATGTAACTTTTGAACTTCTTTTTCTATTCTATTGATTTCCTCAACTTAGCTTCTAGATATTCTTTATTCTTCTTATAAATCCTTTTTAATTGACATAATAATTTATTATTATTCTTTTAAATCTATTTGCTTTAATCCTTCATTTTATTTTTGATCAATCTTTTATTATGATTCATATTCTTTATATAATTTTGAATATTCATTTTCTAAATATCTTTTCTTATCTTCCTTCTCTTTAATTCTAAACATTTAATATAATTATTACTTATTATTGTCATAAGTTTATTCCAACTACTTTGTTAACTATTTAATATATGCAATATTGTCATTTATTTGTTTTTCCTATTAATTCAAAAATGATTTTTTATCAGCAGGCTCTAAAGGTTTTGCAAACTTCTTTTCCCTTTCTTATTTTTATTTTTCCTTTTAATTTTTAACAATGCTATCGAGATGAACAATTAACTCTTGTAATTGCTGCTTTAATTTAATATTTTGTTCAATCAACTTATTAGGATCTATCTATTATTTCAATTGCAAATCATACAGTTTCATGTTTTTTTGAAACATTCTGTTATTCTTTGGCATAATTTTTCATCTTATCATGTTTTGAGGCAACCTATTATTTCTCAAATTTTGATTTCTCTATCTAACTAACAGCAACTGAATTATTTTACTAAGCCGAACTTGCCCTTGATTATTTTAAATTTGGTGATTGTTATCTCATTTTATTAAATTATATATATTATAAAATTTGAGAACAACTTTTATTAATTTTTATCACTATTATAATCATTTTCAAATATCAATTAGTATTTTTAGCCAATTTTATCAATTCTATATACACTAATGTTTCCTTATCTAACGGAATTTAGAGATTGTTTTCCAATTCTTTTTCTATTCCTTTATTAAAATAATGAATTATCTATTCCTCATTATCAGAAATCTAAAAAAATATATATATTTAATAATATACTTTTAAACTAAATTGTTAATGCAATTTGTGTTATCTTTTTGAAATCTAAATTAATTATAATAAGATATCTGATATTTGATCAAACAATGTTTTATTCATTTTTACTTACTGTTCTAAACGTTTGATTTGAGTAATAAATTTATGAAATGAAGGAATGTAAAATTGCTAATCATTTTTTTCAATTTCATTGAAATTTGATATTATATGTTCTTCATAAAATTAATTTATTTTAGGAATTCTACTCTAATCTCTAAATAATATTGGCATTGTTCCTATATAATCTTTTAATAAAAGTTATATGCCATATTTATATACTACAAACAATCCTTCTAAATCATAATTTCTCTACAATTTCTCAGCTAAATCTATCCAATAGCCCAAAGCATCCTAACGGTCATGTTTGTTTGGACTTTTTACTACTGAATATATAATAAATTAGGAGATTGTATTTATTCTTCTAAAATACTAAATTTAACAATTAAATTTATACATTATTTAATCCCCCTTTAACAATAACATTCTTTAATTATAATCCTGCATAAAACGATTAACCCATAAAACTCAAAACAAAAGCTACTTCATCAGTAGTCCAAGGTAATACTGAATTTGTTTTGACTCTAAAGGATGTTATTTTTGGTTGAAATATTCCTACTGATAAATAAGATCTGTAAGATTCTGTACATTCTTTTAGAATTTACTTCTCAGGAAAAGGTTATATAATTTATTCTATTATTGTAATTAGTTGCCATTCCGATCTAAATTCATTTATCCTTAAATTTATGATTAAAACTATAAATTCATTTATGGAGTTGCAATTTTAAACAAATTAGGACATGTCTTATTAATTTTCATTTTGAATCCATTTCCAAAGTAAAAAGAATGTAAATGTAATCAAATTTGTAAAATAATCTAAAGTTAAAACTAATTTTCTTTTTAATTTAGGATCATCACCATTGAATGCAATTTCTACTAAATTATTAAATAGTGATTCTTTGAAAAAGATATTCACTCTCAAACACTTCTCATTGAAATTTATAAGCCATTCTTCTGTAGATTAATTTCCAATCAGGAAAATAACTTTTGCTTATTCTGATAAGATTTCAGGATCTTTTCATACAATCTTTAATTACCTAATCGTTTTTGATAATTTTGTAATAATGTTTCATCTGCAAGAGTTCTTGAACTACGAAGACTACTTGAAGAATAAGATGAATCACATTATTATCTTTTTCCATCACTAAATTATTCATGCTCATCTGATATGTTTGAATAAAAACTAGTTGCATTACGTTGAGAATGTGAATCAAATGTTTTTGCCTTTATAATCTCGAGATCGTTATCCTCTAACATTAATTTCAGAGGCTGCTTTCGCATGTTAATCTCTTTACAAAAAGTATTTTAATATAAAAATTTTTATCAATAATAAAAATTAATAATGACAGTGCTGAAAAAACCTATTCTAATAATCAATTCTTTCTATCTGATGTATTATTTACATTAAAACTTTCATTCTTATAGTTTTATGCTAAATCTTATTGCATTTTATCCTTCTAAAAATATGGAAATAAAAATACCAATCATTAATTTAATGTTAATTTTTTACATAAACAAATTATTTAAATATTCTATTAATCAATTTTTTATTTTAAAAGACTATTATTAAACTCAAATCAAAATGATAATTATTCAAGACTTATAAAGTTTGAAAATTAATTTATTTAATTCAGAATTTTAAGGAAGTATTTATGAAATATAGAATTAATATTCAGTAAATCATTTTCCTTTTTCTTTTGTTTGAATATTTTCAGTTATATTATCATTTAATGCTTAATCTTCAATAATCATATCTTTATGTTAAATTATCAATTATAATTATTCAATTTTTTAGTAACTTTATTCCAATTCTTATTTAAACATATTATTTTTGCGCTTTATTTTTTAGGAGGATAATCCTCCTACCTTTAATATTAAATTCTCATTCTTCAATTCCCTTAATTCTTTCTCCGCACTCTCAAGCTACACATACAAACTTTTAATATGATTCTCTAATTCCTATCTTTCTAACAATACTGTTCTACACAAATCACAATAATCCATTCCCTTTAAAATTAAATTATTATCTAAATTTTTAGTAATAACGAAGTTTTTATTATTATTTATAAAAACATACTTCAAAATGATACTAACTTTGTTGCTCTAAAAATTATTTGAATAATCTATAAATATATCAATTATATTGTTAATTTTTTTAAAAAACATTGTTATGAAATAATTGTAAGTGAAGTGATGCTAATTAATACATTTTAAAGCTTTGAAAGTTAGAAATAAAAACATAGCATTTCTTAAAGTTAAAATTAGTAAATCTAATATAAAATAATATAAATTTAATTTTTGATTTATTTTATGATTACTTTCCTTATATGTATAAAAATAATAATTATCATAATACTTAGAACTTAGAAGAATAAAAAGCAATTTTTTTAGTATAAAACATAAACATGTTTGATTATTAAATATTTATTACTCTATTTACATTTAATTTTTATCAATTAGTTTATTTTTTTCTAATTAATGATTTCTTATGGGATATTAAAAAGACTTATTTACAATTTAATAAAACTGTGAATTTGGACATTAACATGGACAATCTAAGATATTTTATATTCCTTTTATTAAATTGATATTTGAAATAAATGAATTAACAATTCACTATAAAAATCTTTATATTGATTAAATTTAAGAATAAAGAATATTAAGATAAAAAACATAATTAAAGTTAGAGAACATCAAATATAGTGAATTCTAAGACGATAAAATGATGGATTTCTTAAAATGTGTTAAATTATTGGAGATTTTTATTTAAAAGCACGAAGAAGTATTAATGTTTATTTTAATAAGATTATAAAAAAAATGAAAGTGTTGAATTTACGTTGTAGAGTTACAAAAATATTCAAAAGATGCTTGTTTAGATGATATGATAGTATTTTAGAAAGTCAACTAGTGTTATGAAATGGAAAATTTCAATTTATTTTATATATAATACAGATTTTAAATTTTTAAAGGATACTATCCTTATATATAGTGATTGATATGAGTATAAATATACAAAAAGTAATTCAATTACTATCTTGATCAGATTGTTTGTGTTGTGCGAAATAACTTCTGGCAAATTGTTTGGATCTCCAAAAACTAGTATCTACAGAAGAATATTTTGTCTTTTATGGATTAAATTTTTAATGATGCGATCTTATATTATAGGTTCTTACCTGCATTAACTTGGTGTTCGAGTACCAACCACTTAACTCATTCTCTTGAACAATCTTTAGCCTTTTGTGTGGTTAGCATTTTCTAACAAAAAATTCAGATAAGTATTGTGTTCCGTTTGATTCCAATGACCTTGTTGTTTAGCGATTTTCTTGGATCCAGTCTTTAATTCGCAGGATTATTTTGTAGCTTCAGAATCATTTTAAACCATTAATTAGTATTAGATTAAAAATAATAATAACTAAATAACTTAGGATCAACTCAATATTAATACATAAATATGATTGTAAATCTTAATTAAATCATCTTAATTCTTTTATGTATTAAAAACTAATAATTCAGAAGAAATTACTAGTTTATAAAGTAAAGCTTTACAAATCTTCACAAAGCAAACGACTTATGAAAATACCCAAACATCTTATTAATTAAAATAACGACAATAAAATTTCAAAGTAAATTTACAAATCAAATAAATTTTTGATAGAAAATATAATGAATAAAAATTTATTAAAGCATGCAAGGTAATATAGTAAATATTTCTCAATCTCCTAAGAATCCGAATTTTAAGTTTTTTTAACACAAAATTGAAAGAAAATTTAGAAGTATCTTAAAAACTTTTATTTTATAAGTTAATTAGATAAAATTTCTTTTGTTTATCTATTATTTTGGATTGAATCCTCAGATAAACTATATTGTTATTTATTATTCATAAATGATATACAAATATAAAAGCAATTTTATTTTGATTGATGAATATTATATTATAAAACAATTGGTCTCATAAATTCTAATCAAAACTCAAATTAATTATAAATTATTGTTTAAGTTATTTGATAATATATTTATTATTGTCATTGAACTCATAAAAATAGCTATTTAAAACCTAGAATTATATCTTTGGTTTGATGTTAGGCTTACATATAATGTAAATTTAAGTATAATATGTAATGAGAGAATTTTATATTTTTAGCCAATATATGGCAGCTTTTGAGCATTAAAAATCGTTTGATCTAAAGATTCAATGTTTTATTAATTCTATAATTAAAAAATAACAATGGTATTAATAAAGTAAAGTAGGGAAAGAAGAACAATCAACAAAATAAAGGTCCCTATTTACAATTTTAATCAATTCATCTCAGATTAGATATGAATTTTTTGTTGTAGTTCTTGTTTTGTTTTTCTTGACTAATAATTCTTTATTATTGATTATAATTAATTGAGAATGAATACTCACTTTCTTGTGTTAACAACTTAACTATTCACAAATTGCATAATGGAATAAGTATGTAATGTATTAACATTTGATCAGAGTTGGATGATTTGACATGAAGGATTGATGAGAGATCTTTAACTATTTAGATAGCAGAATATTTAAACCATAAAGTATTTGTATAACTTTTTAAGGTATGCAAGAATCATTTAGCGATAGAGGAATGAATATATCTAAAATTTGGAGAAAAACTATAAAATGATGCATAGGAATTTAAACATAAATGTTTTCATAGAGAAAGGAAGTAGAATGTATTTGTAAATTAGGTTAATTTTTCAATAAAATAAAAAGTAAATATAAGATTCATAATCGCAATATATATTCCTGATCGATAATACATTAACATACTTAATTGAGTAGCTGATATTAGTATGAAAAAGTTTGCAAACTAAAAAATAAATGATGCAATAAAATTCGATAGCTAATTTGATAACTAAACACAAGAATTATGAGTACAAAGCTAAATAAAAATCTAAGCAAAATGGCAGAAACAAGTACCGCCAATTTCTTAAGATATGTTCATTTAAGCTAGTTGCTCTAGTATGGGATTTAGGAGTTCTAAATGGAAGCTTAGAATGAGTTTAAAGGCATTCTTAGTCATCAAAGAAGGGAATCTCCAAATGGTTTAGAATAATAAAAGAAGATACGGAAAAATGATTCTAATATATGAATTAATTAAAGTGTTGTAGGGGACCAGATGCAATGACCATAGACAGGAGGTAATCATAAGTACAGAGAGTCAGATAGATTCAACATTAGAACCTCTTTATCAATCTCTCTTTAGGTTTCTTAGATTCCCTTTCTTTTTAAATATACATATTTATTCTTACACCGGGGTACTCAAAGCTTATGTTTGATTCCAAGATTTTAAAGTATTATTTAAATACATGACAACCATTGAGGAGTGCCCCGTATTAAGGCCAACACCTGAGGAGTTTGAAAATTTCTATGATTACATTGAGAAAATAGATAAATAATATTCAACCAACTACGGTATGGTGAAAGTAAATTATATAATTTAAATTAATTCATAGATCATCCCCCCCAAGAACTTTAGAATTCGGTAGCAAGATTACAATAAATCTCTTGATAATCTTATTATTTAGGGTCCAATTGAATAAAATGTTTATGGTAAGGGTGGTAATTATGAATGTTTACACATTTTAAAAAAGTCTATGCCTCTTAAAGATTATAAAGCCAAACAAACAGAAATAGATAAATAGCATGAAGGACTTAATTCTGATTAGCTAGAGAAGCTTTATTGGAAAAGTTTAGCTTTCAGTCCTCCTCTTTATGGTGCTGATATTAAACTTAGTCTTATGGATGTTGATAATTCATGGAACCTTAACTAAATTACAAGTTTATTAAATTTTGGACTTAAGAATCGAATCCCAGGAGTAAATGAACCTTATATTTATGTTGGTTCATGGAAGACTTTCTTTGCTTGGCACAAAGAAGACCTTGACCTATGTAGTGTCAATTATCTTCATGTAGGCAAAGACAAGTAAACAAAATATTTAATAATATATTAGATTTTGGTATTCTATACCTGAAGCTGATAGTCATCTTATTGAGAAGTATGCAAAACAAATCTATGGAGATCATTTTAACAAATGTTCAGAATTCTTAAGACATAAAACAACTGTGATTAATCCATATCTATTAAAAGAGAAAATTCCTGAAATTAGAATTTCTAAAATGGCTCATCATAAAGGTGAATTTATGTTCATTTTTGCTGGAGCTTATCATTAAGGATTTAATTGTGGATTTAATGTAGCTGAAGCCGTGAACTTAGCCACATTAAATTGGTTACCTTTACTTTTGGAAGCAAAGACATGTTAATGTGTTAAAGATAATGTTAAGATTGATTCTCTTAGTTTTGCTGAAAATTTAAAACGATCCAATAAATTTAAAGAAGATGAAAGAGTCAAAAATTTTTTGGAAAAAGCTAAATCTATGTAATCAATACTACGAAAAAATATCAGGAAAGTAAAAGTATGATTTAATTAATTAAAAATAACTATTATTAAATACATTTTATAAATTTACTAATATTAATTAATAATTTAAATAGTACTATAAGTCTATATACTATACATTGTTAATAATCAATTTTAACATTCTTATCATAAGTTATTTTAAGTAATAACTCATAGTCTCAATTCTCCAGTAATTTTTTTATTATCTCAATTATTTAATATTAAATTAAAAATACAAAAAAGCATTCAAATCTTTAGTTTTATATATTAAGTTTGTCAAACATATTTTAAAAACACATTTACAGTAATTGGAATAAAATAGATCGAATTTTAGATGCGATTTGGATTTTATCAATATAAAATATTGTCCCATCAGAAAGCTAAGTGTATTGACTTGCATCATTATAATTTATTATTAGATTTTGATCATCCCTTATCTATACTCTTGCTCTATATTAGTTTGCTTGTTATTCAACTAATCTTTCTTTTAAGAATACATTGATATATTAGCATTTTTGTATAACCTATTATTATACTATCTTTCTTTTATACAAAACTGCCTATCTTCTTTTTTTTTGTTCTATTTTTATTATTTAAGCTCAAGCTATCTCTTCAACTGCCTTTTGCTATATCATGGGCAAGATGAATTTATTGCTTTATTTTTGAACTTCAAATTCAATAGATTTTTATGTGCTTCTTTAGTAATTTATGGAATAGGTTTTTCAATAAGAATCCATTCATTAAATTACTATTAATCAAAAACTAAAATAAAAATCAGCTCCATTAATAATTCATGAAATAATTTAAGTGTTTCTTCTTCAGATCCATTTTTAATATCAATTCTGTATTAGTAATTATTTAAGTGGATCTCTCTCATTTGATCTATTTCTTAATATTTTTATTTCTTCAATAATTTCATCTATCAGAAACAATATAATGGAGCGAATCGTTTGAATATGATCTTTAAATAGAATTAGGCTAAACAAATTCTTCCATGACCTTTTTAGGGGCAATATTTATTTAGTATATTTGTTAATCCTTAATATTGGAAAAAGCCAATAATATTATATTTACCCTATTTTTTATTAATCTTAATTAAATTTACATTAGTTTTTTTTCTTTATAATAATCTTATATTCTGTTATACTTCTATAAGTTTACATTCCTGGCGGTATTAACCAAATGTTATATAATTATTTAAATCTATCTTATTTTAGTATTTTAATATACTCACATCTTAGATAAGCCAATTTATTATGTGATTAATTAACAAATTAAAACCAGGAAATTAATAGACTCTTAAGTACAAGATGTTTATTATGAGCGCCATTAATTTAATTAAAGATGTCAGGTTCACCTGTGTCAGTCTCCTCTTAAGAAGAATATATGGTTGAGGCCATTACCAATAAACGAGTGAAGAATGGAAGAACTGAGTATGAGGTTAAATGGTAAGGATATTCTGATAATGAAAAAACTTGGGAACCAATAGAAAACTTATAATCTGTAATGACATATGTACTTGATTTTGAATAATCCTTAAAATAAAAACAACCCTAAGAAGTTGGAGAAGGAAATTATGATGATGGTGATTCTGCAGATGAAATATTGTAAATTAGAAAAGACAATGATGGTTAAAACCTCTTATTTTAAGTCTCATGGAAACAAAAGAACAACCGCGCACCAAAAGTATCATGGGTTAACCAAAACACACTCAAAATGCACAATCCAGAAATATTGATTGACTATCTGTTGAAGAAAATTAAATGGCCAAATAATAAATGAGATATTATTATTATTATTATTATGAATAATTCATATTTCATATTCAATCTTATTAATACTATGATTCAATGTCTAAAATTGTATACCTTTAAATTAAATTAGTAAAATTATTCCAATTCTATTTTCATCTCAATCCCTTATTAATAATAAATGATATAGCTGAAAAATCAAAATAAGATTAAACTAATTATATTACTTCTCTTTTTTTCCCTAAATATATTTCATATCTAATTTTGTAACTCTTTTATAAAAATTATTTTATGTTCATCTTTTATAAATTAAAGCTTTTTTATTCAAAGAACCTTTAGAATCTCTTTTAATTATCATATTTATAAAAAGATAACGTTCATCTAATAAATCAAATTATCGATAATACATTTTGTTTATAAATTCTATTTAATTTTACAATTAAATTTAAAAGTGATTCCCAGAACTATTTATTTTATTTCAATTTAGATTTCTATATATCATTAAATTTGTATTCTTTATTTATTGAATAATTGTGAATAAAAATTACTCGATTACTTATTAATATACTACTTTAAACATTTAGTGAGGAATATAATTTTAAATTTGAACACAAACTTCTATTGAAAAATTGTAAAATACCTTTTCAGATTTCTTTATGTATTATTTTATTTAATGTAGATCTTAAATTTTATTGATCTTTAGTATATTAAATGAGATTGATATTTCATGTAGAAATTCTGCAAAATTTTATTGAACAGGTTTTTTGATCTTGTAATCATAAAGCTACTTTGACAGCAACATAAAAAATAGGAATTCATAAATTATAATTATTTATAGAGTTGTTCTGTTAAAGATCATTTAATAATATAATATAAATAAATTAGGAATGAGAATTTTTCGACAAGCTTTTGAATAATTAGGAGGGAGCAGATCACGTACTAAATCTGATCCTCGTTTACAAGAAGACATGTGTGTGGTTCCACCTGAAGAATATTTCAAATAGGATCGCCCTCAACCCCTTACTAGACAATTTTTTACCATTCTCTCTACACTTGAATAAAAAATGGTTAAAGAATGCACTATTGAACGTGTTAATCAAGTAGTGCAAATGTATTAGCAATGCATAGAATTTTATGACAGTCGTAAAGATGATATCAAGTATTACTTTGTTGATAAAATCTAAAATGCACTTTATGAAATGCAATAAATCAGCTGTCTCAAAACTCGTCTTGTTACTGAAGTATAATCACCTGTTAATTCTAAAATTAACAATCTATCGCCCATTCCTATTGAAGAAGATGAACACTATATTCGAAATAAAAAGAAGGAGAAATCTATTAAACTGGCGATTTAAGAATAAGTGATTTAAGTTGTAAAATACTAACCCGAATAAGTACAAGGCATGGTTAATGAGTATCACGAGAAGTTAGATTAGTAATTAATTTAATAAATCTTATTAGACACACTTCTATGATCAAAAAGAGTGTCAACTAATAAGAACATTAGTTTAATGAACGTTTGCGAAAGAGAAGTATAAATAAAAAATCCCTTTCACGGTGTAATTCAAGTGGTATATTGGAGTAAAATAAATGACTATAAGCTTATATATATATGTAAAAATAATAAGAAGATAAAATCTAACAATATTTATCTGCCCAAATAATATTAATTTAATTTTTACTAATCAATTAAACTTTTGGTATATACAAAACTAGATTTTAAAATGAATATGAATGCAGAAACCTAACATTACATATCAACATTTGATAACATATGAATGTATTAAAAAACTTATTAAACAAAAACAAAAAATTTTTGTTATATAAATTCAAAATCTATTATAATATAGTTATCATGATTATTTATATTAGAATGTTTAGCTTCATTCAATTAAACGTTTTTAAAACTTAGCCAAATTAAATTCATTGATTTCTATTTTTATTTTAAATTCAATTCTTTAAGTATTTCTTAAATTCTTTATTATATATAAAATTTCTTAGTATTTTTAAAAAGGTTATTGAAATTAGATAGAAACTTTTTTTCTGATTTATTTTTAAAAAGGAGTAATTATTATTTAATCTCTTGATTAAATTATTAAATAAATAAATATATGATTCACAATATGGAAGCAGAAGAATTAGAAGGAATATTGTAAGGCTTCTATGATAAAAAGGAATAATTAGAAATGGACAATTTATACAATATTTTGATTTCAAATGTTTAATTAGATTTACATCAGCAAACTTAAAATATTAATTCTGTATGTGGAGCTTCTGTTTAAAAAGGAGTTTTAAGTTTTTAATGTTTTGATTGTTCTGATGATCATAATCATTTGATTTGCATAAAATGCTTTGATATAAAAAAACATATAAGTAATCCTCAAAAATAATTTAGATCATAAATTTTTGTTAAAAGATAGTAGTGGATGTTGTGATTGTGGAGGTGAGAATACAGTTCATTTAGGATTTTGTGATCTTCATTAAGGTCATTCCAAAATAAACAAAGATGAAATAATTTCATAGATATCTTAAGAAATAAAAATTAATACAACAACATTCATCAAATATCTCAACAATATATTGAATAAATATTATGACTAGTTAAAACCATAGAGTGTGGCATATTAACCAATTTTAATCAAGATTAATCATTTGGCAAAAGAGTTTAAATTGTAATAGCTATTAGATATTTTAAATGTTTAAGATTATTATGAAACATTTTGTAAAGCAATTTATTTTCATAATATATTGATTTAATTTATATCTTGGTTCATTTAATAAAATTAGAAGAATCTATTTTTAATTACTTAAATCCTTTAATTGATTGATCAAAACTCCAATTAAAAAATAGTATTAGATATTTTTAGAAGATAATTACTTTTTGAAACACTTGGACCCTTTAAAGGAGAGAAAATAGAAAAAATATTTTATTCTTTTCATGCAGACGAGGATTTTAAATATTTAACTCATTAAGCATTTCTTAATAATTATCACTATTTTCAATAATTTTAAGAGGTTAATGGTGAATAATTAACATTTTTTTAAGAAATATTAGAGGAATTGGAGAGATTCAATGAAGATACAAATCTTAATTAAATCAAAGCTTTAGAATCAAGAGCAATACTATAAATTAAAAAAATTCATTCATATAACAATGACTCTATTTATATTTACCCAACAAGCTTTAGAAGTTAACATACATAATTTACTCATTTAAAAATGATTGAGAAATTTATTAAATATGAAAATTGTTATTAATACTTGTAAAGTCTTATAGAATGTTAAAATAAATATTATTAAAATTTTAATTTTACTTAAGATTATTCATTCATTCATTTAAACTTATTAGCATTTAGAATTGGTTGTAACTGGTTTAAAAATGCTTTGTACAATTCTTTATAATAAATATTGGTTGATAAATTTGATTCATTCCTATCTAAGATTGTAACATAACAAGAATGTGAAGATCTTTTAAAGAAACACTTTTTTTTAAATTAAATAATTGATACATTTGGGAAGGTAAACAAAGATTAGAAAAGCTATAAATTAAATACAGGAGTGATATCATAAAATGATACTATTAGTGCTGCTCTCAATATCCATTATTAATCAACTCAAATTTGTATTATCAATAATATGATTAAATGTTTAAGAAGCCTTATTCCTTAGGTTGAGGGTAAGAGAAATTTATCAATATTAATCCTGTACTAATGTTATTAGAAATTAAGTTAAGATTAATTTCATTAACTAAGTTTAGAAAAAATATAGATGTTTTAGGATGAATACTTAAAAAAGGAAGATTGTAGTATTGATAAAAAAAATAAAGCATACAATTTTTTAATTTTTCATTTATTAAGAAGACCAATAATTATTAATTAAATAATTATTTAATTGTTAGTTCTTGAATACTTCGAAGGATTATTTGCTAATTAATAATAATTTTTAGAGCATTTATTATAGATATTTTAGTTAAAAAGAATTGAAGATTTAAAACCATTATTTGATTACTTATTAGTTGATTCTCTTCAAAATTTGATAATTTTTAAATTTGAATAACAAAAGAGAATACTTTTTAAATATTCAAGTATTAGTAAAACTAATTGTCAGATGGAATCTATTGATCTTGCATTTATGAAATTATATTTATACTTACAAGGAAAAGATGGATTATTGTCATTACAATAAATATTTAACAAATTTTACATTCCTTATTAGTAAGCTGCATCCTCAATATATTAGTAATATGTTTATTTAATTTTAGTTCAATTCTATTATAGTTGATGTCATCAGATTTAGAATTTTGGAATATATTATAAATGGTAGAGGAATCTAAAGAAATATGCCCTTTGCAAGTTAGGTCTGCAATTCATCAAACCATAATAAATTTATTTAATTGTAATTCGACTTTAACCTTTTCAGAAATAGAAAAATATATAAACTAAATGAAAATAAAATATAATTAAAATATAGATAGTTTTGTTGAAGAAATATGTTAGTTAGATTAAACTTCTAAAAAATTTACATTAAAAAAGGAAATAAAGTTATATTTTGATCCTGTTTTATTTTAAAGAAACAGTTTATGTTACAGTGAAGTGTTAGATAGACTTATAGATTAAAGAAAAACAGAAGGTTTTATTAATTTTGGCAATTTTATAAATTATAAAGCTGATGAAGTTATCTAGTAGAGTAAATCAGATGTTAATTAGATTTTTTATGACATTTTTAATCAACTTGCAAATAAATCATTTATTAAATAATTGATTTTGCAAATTTAACAGTAAATTAACTAACCATTGTAAACTTATTAATTATTAAACAATTTAATGATAATATTATCTAAAGTAGAAAATAAAGTTGATTTCGAATTACTTGAATTGATTGAATAACTTCAAATCTAATTATAATCTTAAGATTAAAAAAGTTCAGAATATTTAAATTAAATAATTAATAATTTGAAATAATTATTTGAGAATAATTAAAAAATTTCATAAGAACAAAATAAGTAAAAATAAAACTAAGATAAATCTAAGATGAAAGATAAATATCTTTAAAAATAAATTAAATTTAATTTAAATATAGATTCTGATCATTAATAAGAGTTGCCATCATAAAATAATGATGAAAATGATTATTGTTAATCTTGTAAGCTACTTTTAGATAGTAATGATAAGTATACTCCAATTTTAATTTAAATATTTGCAAAACAAAATTTATATGAAACAATTCCAACAACTTTAAATAATATTCTTAGGGCAGAAAATTTTAATCTCCTAAATTTATCTAGCTGCAAGCATTCATTTCATTTTTAATGCTTAATTAATTCATTTAAATAGAAATTGCAACTAAATATACCTATATGGTTAAGTTCATTTTGTCCTGTATGTAAGTAAAGTTGTAATTTACTATTTCCTTTGACTTAATTGGAAAGTCATTATAATTATTTTATTTAAGAATCTGAGGCTATTTTAATTGAACTAAATTTAGATGAATAATTATAATAAAAATACTAAAATAATTAGGAATTTATTTCATTTGAAATATTTTATTAATTACTTGTTAATATTTTAATCTAATTATTTCTTTAAAAGGTAGATTTTTAAAGATCTGGAAAAATATAGATTTTCAAATAATTCTTCAAGATCTTATAATATAATTATAATAGAATCAATTATAGAAAACCTTTTCTTAAATTTTAAGAGGGATAATATTTTTTAATTGACATAGTTTTACTTATTGAAAATTATTTTACTCAATAAATGGATTAAACAGATTTTAAATAGAAGTTAGTAAATATAACATCAAAATTATCCAAAATGAATCAAGATATTGTTAAGGTTTTATATAATTGTTTTGAGATAGAATACAATGAGAATCATTTATAATTTGAATAAAGTTAAAAGATTTAAAAATGCATCAATGAATTTGATTCTATTCAGAAAGAGATATCAACCTAGATAACTTTACTATTGGGAAGCAATTTTTTAATATTTAGAAATAGATATATATAGAATTTATGTAAAAAATGTGGTTATTTTAATTTAAATTTTTCGAATAGTAAAGATGTTGCTTTATGTTTACTTTGTCTCAAAACGTTTTGTCTAGGAACCTGTTAAAATAAATAATTAGGAAATTTAAATTCTCATGTTGATGAAGAGCATAATGGACATTCAATATTTGTTGGTTTGAGTTCAGGTAAAGTTATCATTACATCTTATCCAGTTTCCATAGTTAATTTTTTGACCTTATATTATAATAATCTAGGTTAAGAGTTAGAAGCTCTGCAATAAAAAAATTTAGATTGGAATAATTACAAATTAGATATTGAAAAGGTTTAACAAATTTCTAAAATAATTTAATTGAATTTATACTAACACATAGTAAGAAATGAATTAACTAATTAACATACAAATAATTTTAGAAGGAATTTATGAAGAAGATTTAAAAATTTATAATTTTTATTGTATATTTAAGACATTATAAATTTTTACTAAGTCTTCTGAATATTAAGAATGTTTTATATTTTTTAGCATTTCTAATTTTGTTATAATTGTTAAAAAAATTTTAAAGTAATAGATATATAATTTTGGTAAATTCTTATATATTATAATAGAAAAAAGATTGTTTATCAATTATAAATATAAGATTTTTGTATTATATAAAGTAAATAAAAAATGAATTTATTGAATTATTAAAATGAATAAATTATTTCGTTTTGCAAAAGTAATTGCAAAGTCTATTTATAAACCTGCTTAAAAAACTCTTTACAGGATTCCATAAATAAAATAAGTCCTTAATGATGATCATCATTAGAAATACCAATTTAATACACTGGCATTTTAGTAATTTTATAAATATAAGTTCTAGAAATCATTTATAATTGATTTAAATATAAAACTAAGAACAAACTAAATAAAAATTGTAAGCAGGCCTTTCGGAATTGGGTAATTACAATTTATGTTATTTTTAGTTAAAATAAATGCCTAATTATTGAAGTAAACAAATTACGTAAGGTTTGCTGGAGACTTTAGTCCTTGTGTTAATCCTGAACAATTTGTTCACGCTTTATAATTCTATAGATAAGGAGCTATATCATAGTTCTATAGTATTGATGAGTTAGAGACCATTAACAGTGTTTATCAATCAGAATCAGAAATGGAATTTTAAGATAGTCAAATATTCTGACCTGATGAATATTTTATCAAATATACTTATATATGTATTCAAAATAGTTTGTTTTGAAGAGTTATTTTGTTTATTTTTCATAATTACTATTGAATTTTAATCAAGATAACTCGAATAAATAATTTATATTTATGTGTTGTAAAATAAACTTCAGTGTATCTACTGATAGAAAAATAAACAGGATTATGCATAATTTAATGGATTGTTTTATCTTAAGCCATATAAAGGAATTTTTAATCATTAAATATATATATATATTAAAATGAACAAGGAGACTGTGCCGATGTTTAAGTTTATAGTTATAGGAGATCAATGTAAGTGGGTATGTCAGACTTAGCTGTTGGCAAAAGTAGTTTTGTAAAATAATATTCCGAATCCATTTTCATAGAAACTCATAAACCAACCATTGGAGTAGAATTTGTAAAAAAAGTGGTTGTTGTTGATAAACGCAAAGTTGAATTATAAATTTGGGATACTGTATGATTAAATCATTAATAAAAAAAGGCTGGATAAGAATAATTTCGTAGTATGATCAAAAGTTTCTATCGTGGTGCAGCTGCAGTATTTGTGTTGTATGGTGTCAATTAAAGAGATTCTTTTGAAAAATTACATGAATGGTTAACAGAATTATAAGAGAGTGCTCATGAAGAAATTGTTAAAATTTTAGTGGGAAATAAATCAGATTTAGATAGATATGTAACATAGTAAGAGGCTGAAAAATTTATGAATTAAAATAATTTTAGTTTATTTTTTGAGACATCAGCAAAAACTGGAGAAAATGTAGAAAAAGTATAATTATTCAGTTTATTTTATTTTTAGGCCTTTGTGGAAGCTGTTAAATTAGTCATTATGCGTATGTTTACCAGTGAATCATTTAAAAATTCTATAAAAACAACTAAAAAGACCCCTGCAAACTCAAGATAAAATACAAGTAGAAATGAATCTCTTGATGATTTTGCTTAAACATCCAAACCAATCTAATTATAAGCTACTCCGCAAACATAATAAACAAAAGAAAAGTAATGTTGTTGAAAATTAATAATATTATCATGTATTATAATGTAATTCTATATATCATTTCCATTATTTTATTTCAAAATCCATTTTTTTCAATAATAATCCATTATATAAGTTTTAATAAAACAATATTCATTTCAAAATTGAAGCTCTATTTAATATTATCAAGAGAGTTAAATTATTGTTATAAATATAAATTATAAAACTCTTTGTAAATATGAGTATAAACATTCTTCAATAAAATTATCATTAATTTAGATTTGGATATGTTGTTAGAGATTCAAAAAACTGTTTTTATTTTTATCAATTTTAAAAAGTTAATTAATAACTAAATATGTTAACTTTCCTAATAGAATACTTCTAAATTCTAATAAATTATAAAAAATCAACAATTAAGGAATATATTCAGATTTTATTGATAAAAATAAAAATGCACATACTAAGAATTGAACTCAGCCCCTCCGAAATGATATCGGTTGCACTTCCTATGTGCGATACGCGCTAACTAGAATTTTGATTCAAGAATCATATGAATACTTAATTACGCCTAAGAGCTTAAACATGAATACAAACTTTAATATAAATTTGAATGTATTGGGATTTTAATTTTATTGTGAGTAATTTTACCTCAAGAACATATTCTTTAAAAAACATTTATAGCGAAGGGAGAAGTGAATGTATAAAATATTTGATTTTTCCATCTTTAATATTTTAAGAGGGAATATTCATAATAGAAAGTATAAAGAATATGTTAAGCTAGCCCTCCTAGCTCAGTTGGTCAGAGCGTTGGCCTTTTAAGCCAAATGTCAAGGGTTCGACCCCCTTGGAGGGCGGTTCTTTTTTTTAATTTTTGTGTAATTCATTTAATAGTAAAATTTTAATTAAAAAATAAAAATAGTAGAATCAATTAAATCTTTATAGATTTTTATATTCAGGATATTTGGTATGAAATATTTAAGTTAATTCCTCAACTTTTAAAATGCATTCCATATAATCTGATAGATCTAATGATCCTATTCTGATTAGATTATGCTACTATTATATATATATTTAATATACAATACTGTCTAAAGTAATTGTTTTTTAAAGTTACTGGCTAATTAGGACATATGTAATTCGACATAATTTTAAATTGTAAATCCCAGTATACTAGCTGCTAATAAGATTTATTGATATTGCATAATAGTATAATCATGATAACACATTTTAAGAATATAAACAGCAGTTTCTTAGATTATTTACAGGGCTTAACTAAAATTTTGATAAAAATATTTATACTTTTATGATTATCCAAATAATTAGAAATATAACATTTGTAAATAATCATTAACTATAGGAAAGCAAGTATCATAGTTTAAAGTTTCTAAAATGATTGATTCTTATTCCTTTATTTAAAGTAATGAGAATTTATTGTGAGCAAGATCTTTTAAAATAGTTAAGATGGAGATGTGATAAACATCTTCGATTTTGGATGCAATAAATATACAAGTAACTCCAATCAAATACATGTTTGATTCATTTAGATTATAAGAGTTCCTTAAATATGCATCTAATAAATTAACAGCTCTAAAAAATGTGAGATCATTATTTGAGTATTGTTTATTAGATGCAAATACCTCTATCATCCAATCAACCATTTTACCTCGAACCCATTCTCTAATTTTATGATTAGCAAGACATTGATTAAAGTCATTTTAATCTTAAAGCATGACTTATATGCATTCGTTATGATAAATCTTATGGAAATCTTCTAATCTTTTAATTTAGGGATCTAAATTAGATTCTTTAAAATCTGTTTCAACTTACAATTTATTTCCAAAGCTTAATAATTCTAACATTTCTAATAAAACACTTTCTTATATTTCTGACGACAAACTTGTATTGACAGAAGATTAACTTTACTTTTGATTATGTTTTTTCATTTGACAATCTCTTTGTTGCTTTTTTGTAATCATTAATAGATTTATATGTGAAAACAATAATAAAATTGGTTATGAATTTGAAAATAGAATCGATTCTAAATTCACTAAAATTTGGGAGAAAATCACTAAAAAATATATAAATTTATAATTGATATTATAATATATTGACATCTCTTTATGATCAAATAATTTAATAATCTTAATTAATTAAATCATAAATATTGTTTAAATAAAAATATATAAATATTTATGAACTCATATATAAATAGGATAAATCCAAAAGCAAATGCGACATTGCAATTAACTTTTTTGGGAGCTGCTGGTGTTTGGTTGATTATATTGTTATTTTCAAATTACTAGTCTACTTAATTGGAGAAAAATGGAGAACTTTTAGAATGCTAATTGAAGTATGATGGGAATATGAGATGCAAATTAAATAAAAAATTATTGTTTAAATCGAAAATAACCTCGTCTGACTTTTAAGATGAATATGTTGGTAATACCATATTAGCTACTTATCCTATAACAATAATTGATATTGTGCTAATAGCAGTAACATTAACAATGTGTGTGTTGAAATAATCAAATTTACCAGGAAATACAATTACTTTCAATTATATCTCAATTATTTCAATCACAGTATCAGGAATGACCTTATTTGTGATATCAATTATATTGATGACAGCAATCAATCAATATAATTTTTAAGCATGGGTTATAGTGTCATAATTTTTGATTTCAATAATATTATTTATTAGTCTTATCTTCATTAAAAGAGAAGAACAATTATCTTCAGAAATTCTTAGATAAGAATAATTGAATAATGTTGAAATTAAATAATATGTTGTATATTGATTATATAATAAATTTAAATTTTTTGTGTACATATATATATCTTATATTGATATTGTCATTTTTTAATTGAATAGAAATATTTAGACAACCAAAAGACAATCATTGCTCCAAATGATAAAAATAAGCAAAATAAATTTTCTAATATTGTTAATGGAGCAGTCTTAAAGTATTTACCACCAGCATAAATGATAACTTATTGAATTATTATCAATGCTATAATCATGACAGTAAATGGTTTATTTTTCTAGATACCTTCAAATACATTATATTCATGTTAACCAATTCTACGACTGCATATCAGATTGACAATCTAGAAATTTGCAGTTAAATGATAAACAAGAGTGTAATGTACAGCCCATTCAGATACAAATTCTGCTCCTAAAGCATGTAAATCATGTTTGTAAGATGGTCTATATTATAAAATTTAACTATTACTCAATGCCAAAAATTAAAGGGGTTAAAAACAATACAATCAAAGTTGCTACGTATTAAAATACTGCTTAGGTGCAAGTCATTTGTAATAAAAATTTGTCTATTATATTTTCTCCTCTTTTGGCAGGTTTAGTTCTATTTAAAATATCGTCTTAAGGAATCTCAGTACTCAGAGCAACTGCTGAGAAAATGTCTTAAACTCTAAAAAATATAATTATATATGAAGTACAAGCTTAACCATATAACCTCTAAAACAGTATATGGTTATTATTTTAAAACAATAGAAGCTGTGAGCATAATAGCAATTGAATTCAAAAAGAAACTCAACTAAAAGTAAATGAATCTTTTAATGTTTAAGAAGATGTTTCTACCATACTTCATACATATTTCAATTCCGTCTAATTTATCATTCATCAAGATAACTCCACTACATTCTCGAGCTATGTTGGTAGCAGTTTTTCCTAACGTTATTCCAACTGCAGCAGTTTATAATGCTATAGCATCATTGTTTCCATCTCCAACATATCCAATTGTAGATTCATTAATGTTAGAATATACTTCCAAAAATTAATGTTTTTAATGTTGATTTAAATCTGCTAAAATTTGTAAGACTTTATTCATATTTGAAACAGCCTTTATTTTTATATATGTAAATAAATACTTTGCTAGCTATTGCATCATCTAAAATCTCAGGTATTTTAGAAACAATGTTTTTTTCATTAACTTCTTAATGTGTATAAAATATTTTAGAATCGCTTAATATTTTTCTTATTCTAATGACATATTCTTAGAAGTTCAAAATTAATATAGTTTTTAAAGCTGCCGAAGAAGTCATTTATTATTAATTATACTAATTATTTAGAAGAGGGGCGATTTCATCTTAAGGACATTCCATAATTGCTGATGTAATTTTAATTGCTTGTTATTCATCAGTGTTTATAAATGGAGGTTCTATAATAATAGGTGGATGGTCCATTTGTGATGATTTTGGTAAATGTTCACTTATTCTTTATATTTCGTGATCTGCTTGATCACTACTTACCCAACCCAATTGTTTTGCCACATTTACTGCATTCACTCTTGTGTCACCAGTTAATATCATAACATTCATACTCCCCATTTTCAAAGCACTATCCAATCTTTTGGCTTCCTATCTTATATCATCTCTCATTGCTATCGTTCCAATATAAATAAAGTTATTTAATGAAAATAAATGATTCCAATCTTACTCCAATAGATTATTTATTTGAATGTCTCTATATGCAAAAGATATGGTTTTAAGTGATTGAGAGTTATAATTTAATACAGCTTTCTTTTCTAATTCTAAGAATTCTTAACTCATGTTTTAATTACTACAATCTTATAATCTAAATCTTCCTGGCTCATATAATTCAATATCCTTATTATCTCGAATAGAAACATTAAGTAAACTACATTTTTCAATAATCTCTTTAGATTTACCTTTCAAAATGACCCTATATTTATCACCTCTAATCTACAACACTTCTGTATGAAACCCATAATTATTGATTGGAATAGTCTTTCTTATTTGGTTTTTAAGATCCTTTAAATATTCATAAACAAACTCTCTTTTTAATTTAATTTCCACATAATCCATAAGTGCAACATCCAATCTATTTCCATTCCAATCACTTCTCATAGATCCTTCTTAAATACTTTATGATCTCTATGATTTAGAATTTTGTGAGCTTTTAGAATGTTAGGATTTCTTATTAGATTTCTCACTATGTTAAGATTTATATTCATCTTCTTATTCATTCAAATTCAGTTAATTAATTATCTCTTCAGATAAAAATGCTGAATTAGTTGATATTATTGCCTCTGCTAACATTCTAAAAATGGGATCAGTAGATTATAAATTATGAAATCTTTCTTCACTAGCAATATGAACATTACTAACTTTGAGATTATTATAGGTCAATGTTCCAGTTTTATCAAAGCAAATAGTATCAATTCCTCCTAAAACTTAACACACATGTAAATTCCTAATCACAATATCTTATTATTTCAGCTTAGCAATAGAAAATGCCAAAGAGAGTGTAACAATTAATGGCAATCCTTCTGGTATTGATAACACAATAATTAGAAAAGCATCAATAAAATCTGATAATACTTTTTTTAATGCAAATTATGAAAATACCTTCTCTTATAATTCCTATAGTTCTCTTACCATGTATAATTCTAAAATAATGAACATAGCCAAAGCACTCATGCAACCTATAAAAACTAAAAACTTAGCTAAGGTTTCTAAAGCTTTTGCTAATGGAGATCTTTCGTCATGAATCAATTCTTCTTCGCCTTCTTCCTTTTATTGATTATCATGTTTCATTCGATTCGAATATGTGAACTTACCAACTGCTAAAACTAACATTTTCGCAGTTCCTTCAAATATATTGCTGCCTCCTCTAACGAAACAATTCTTTCCTCTAGAAATAGGTTATTTAGACAATGTGTCTGTTAAACCAGTTATCATACTTTCATCAACCTCAATAGTTTCAGTTCCATCAATCAGTATTCCATCCACTGTCACATTATCTCCAGGCTTTATTGTGATAATATCTCCTACAACAAGATCAAGATGATTTAATTATTAAAGACTCCCATTTCGAACTACTTAAAACAGTTTTTTCTATTGTTCTTCTTATTCCAAATATAATTGTCTAAATTATTTTTCTTTTCTGTAATCAGTCATCGCACCAATAATTACTACCGCACATATAGCAATCAGAATTGAAAATGCTTACACTATCTATTCAAATGGTTCTTCAGAGAACAATGCCATTAAGAACATTATTACTGTAGCAAGTGCTAATATTCGAATACAGAAATCTTTGCTCTATTTGTACATACACATATAGAAAGGAGATAAAGCAGGTGGATCCAACTTATTACTACCAAATTGCTCTTCTCTATCATTCAAATCTTATACTCCGCTTTTTGGATCACATTCCAATTTTGTGAATAATTATTCAACACCCCTTCAATTTACATTACAACTTACCCTATTTCTTCTAATATTTCACCCGAGTGACCAGATTACAAATTGCCTGTATCAAACAAACTTTACAATTAAGGATAAGATATCTAAAACCTTTACTAATCCATAATTGTATTCGTTTTTTAAATATTATAATAAAAAAAGTATAGTTTTTAGCAAAATTAGTTTAAACAAATAAATTTAAATTTATGTAAACAAATACATATCAGGCTCATTTATTTAATTCTTCTTCATATATTTATTTTATTAATTTTAATCTTTCCTGCTCTCTTTTAAGTTCTTCTAAACCTGCATTTATTGTTGAATCCTTATTATAAAAATGTGATATTCTATTCAAAGTGTCAGTACTTAGTTAATAAACTTCCTAATCATTCCTATTTATTCTATCTTTCTCTGATTGCAACTATTTCTGAATTTATTATCTCTTCTCTTAATTCATAAAGTGCTTTATCTTTAAAAATCCATTATTCTATTGCAATACTGCATTATTCTAAATGATATATATATACTATTTTACTGCCGCTTCCGTAGTATGAAAAGTTATTTTCGCTTTTCTTTTATTGTCTTACAAATTTATTTCTTATATTGCTCCATAATTCTTAAATAATAAATTTAATAGATCCACTGTATATAATTAATCTTTAGCCCATTTAATCTTGATTGTATTTAATCTTTTATACAAGTCTTGATTTTGCAACTCAAATTAAATCATTTTCTCTTATTTTTACTTCTTCTCCTTCTCCTCAAATTTTCTCTACTCTTCAAGTCTATTTATCTACATATTAATATATATAATATACTTCATCATTAACTTTCATCTATTTTACAACTTCTTCCTATTATTTCTATTTCTCTGCCAATTATTCTCTTCTCTTTAAATCCTCCGCATATTATTTTTATTCATTGCTCATTTTACTTTGTTCTTTCATTCTAAACTTCTAATGCTCAACATATTTATGAATGTCACTCAAATTGTTCAATAAGAATTCATATGCTTTTTAAATTTTTATAAACTTCTCCTTAGTTTGTATATTTTTATCTGGATGATATTTCCTGGCCAAATCTTTATACTGAGATTTAATCTCCTTTTTATCAGCTGTCATATCCAACTCTAGAGTTTCAAATGGATTACCATTTTTTTTTATAAAATCGATAATATTATTCATTATAATTAATATATAATCAAAGGCCTAATTCACGTTTTAGTTTATCTAATCTTTCCCTGGCACCCTTTATTTTTTCAGTCTCTAAATGTTCATGAATATATTCGTCAATCAATTGATTCTATTCTGCTTAACTTTATTATAATTTTTCTTAATATTTATTTATATTATCATTAAGTAGCTAAATCTCTGATGCTAATTTAGATATTGTGTGCTCATTCTATCTTACTTGCTCCCTTAATTCTATTTATTTTAACCCTCTCTTCCTTAATTATTCCTTGTTCACTTCTTCATCTTAATTCTCATCCTCCTCAATAACGTCTGTTGACCATAACATTTTATGATTATCGAATTCATATCTAATATTATCTACAACAAATTGTATTTTCTTTAGAGCATAATCTTGGAAAAACGAAAATTGTTAATTTGCAGATGCCATATTTTTAATTTATATTTTGAAAATTATATTATGTATAATAATCCTTTTTGCTTATTATTTCATTCTAATGTTTAGAATTTATAAATAAAATTAATTTTCACATATAAATTTTTTTTTTTTTACAATTTTGGTTTAACCATTCTAATTTAATCCATTTAAATAAAAAGATGTAAAGTAAATTGGTAAATGAAAAAAAAACGAAATTTAATTTTAATTATGATATTCTAATAAAAATCAATTGTTCCAATTTTAATTATTTATCAAATCTAATAACATCTAAGCAGCCTATCTAATTTATAAATGAGAAAGTATATACATTTGAATTATTGCATTTTTGTAACTAAGACTTTGCTTCATTTAATTATTTATCATCAAGTTTACCTTAAACTTAAGATGATGCAAACAACTTTTATGCATCAATCTACATTTATAAATAATAATTATGTTCCAAAGTTAGTTGTTCCTACATTTTCCATAGTAAATTTTTTTATTAAAAATTTTAATACAAGTCAAGACTACTCTATTTTACTTGTAAAATATTTACCTAAATCATTTCTTATGATTATAAAACAATCTTTTGATTCAAATAATTTATCAATAATTTAATGCTATCATATTATAATTCTTTATCATTTTCATTATTAATTTATTCATTGTAACATTCTGTCAAAATGAAATGCTAATAAGCTAATCGTTATCTTAATTATTATAATTCAACTATTTGGAGTTGTTTTTTGTCATCTACTTTTTTATCAAGTCTTTATTGAAAATGCTATTTCTAACTCCAAGTAGGCAACTTTTATATACTTTCCTCATTAATATCTTCTGAAGAGATTGACTTTTGGAAGACAGAATTATTAGAAAGATCAAAGATCTAATTCCAAGAAGCTCTGCTTTCTTCCTCAATAACAAGAGTCTACTAAAATTGAATATATTTACAATATTTAGAAACTGTTTTGAAAAGTTGCTAAGATCATTTTTATATTGTAATGGTTGAGTTTTGATGTTGTGTAGAAGATCTTCTTCATCTCTACCCTTCCATGGTACATCGAAGTGCAACATTTCATAAAAAATGATCCCAAGTGACCATATATCACATTTAGTACTATAAGGATGTCTTTCCAATACTTAAGGTGCCATATAGAGTGGACTTCCAACACAAGATTTAAGGAGTTAAGATGAATAATTTTCAACATATTTAGCGAATCCAAAATCAGCAATTTTGACTGTGCCCATATCATTTAGTACATTTGCTGGTTTCATATCTCTATGAATAACACCACTTTTTATTAATTCTTTGAAGGCTTCTAAAATTTAAAGCATTATATCAATAGCCTTATAGGTTTAGTATATGATGGATACTTATTATTCACTTATATTCTTGCTAGAAATCAAAGATTTTAGATCTCCACTACGACACATTTCAGTCACAATAAAGAGAGACTTTTTAGTAGCCAAGAGTTCCACGAATTTGACAATGTTTTTATGATTTAGTTTACTCATTATTTCTATCTCTTAGACTTTTGAGATAATGAATGAATGATTTACCTATTTATTTGCGTAAGTACTTATCCTTTTCAAAGAGTATCAAGTCTAACTTCTTTATAGCAACAGTCTCATTGTTAATAGTATTTAATCCTTCATATACTTTACCATAAGCACCTTATCCAAGACAATTAATTTCATCATATGTATAATGACCAATTTACTTCATTAATAAAATTATGTTGTTTGAGAAACTTAAGATCTACAATACTCCAGCCAAGCTATTGGAGAAACTACGTGAAGTTCGCAAGCAATAAGAACAAGAAGAATAATAGGGATCTTCTAATAAGGTTCAAGAAACATAGAAAATCGGTACTACGAAATAGCCCTTATCTAGTGCGGCAATCAAGTTAACGAAGTACGTGGACAAACTTACATCAAAAGTCTCCCATTGTTAAATCTCAACTCGATATTGTCAAAATGCGAATGCCATCTAATAAAATGAATTCATGTACTCGTATTACTGAGATACCTATACGATAGAGATTGCAACTGCACAGTGTTCGCATTGATGATAACTAAGAATTAAAAGAAATATAATAGAACTTAAGAATGGAGACCATGTAAGATCTCTATCAAGAAGATTAAAAACTCATCGATTAAATAAATGAAGAAGCTCAAGTCTTATCATAAAGACTTGCTATCAAAGAAGAAGTTAGTCCAGTTCGTCCTTTTAATCGTAAACATCATTAACAAAATTAAACTCAAAGACCATAGAGAAGAGGGGCTACAGTAATTGCTCCAACAAAACTAGATGATCTCAAGAAATCATAACCTTATCTTTATGAGGATCGTCAAGATTAACCTTATGATGATTTATCAGATCGTGGAAAATTTCTAAAAAATTATAGATTGGGAAAGTAAGTTACTTTTATCACATGAATAGTAAAAACCTACAGAAGATAAATCAAAAGGACTTTAGGAGTACAACCAAAAATTTTAAGAAACTTGAAGAATATGGCTAATTCTATAAACAATAACCAAATATATATTTGCAATTAAACAAAAGCTCCCAAGGTATAAAATATTATATTGAGCATCAGTCTACAATATCTTTCAATCTGGTCTTGGTTTAATTAATTCCAATTATACTATATAAAGTGCTGAATCTCAAGGAATGTTAAGGAATGAGTCTAAAATAAGGGTATTTACAGAAGCACTTTAAACTCCTTAATGTAAATCACTTACTCAACTGAAACTTAGTCACAATTAATTAACATCCCCCAAAATCAAGAGTTTGGTTGAGAATTTTCCTTTATAAATTCAAGATTTAGATCTCAACAACAATGGATTAGATTCTAAAGCATGTGAAACATTGGCTAAGTACATGTAGAAATCAAGAGTGAAGAAACTTTCCCTAGAGAACAACAAAATTGGAGATTTAGGAGCCAATTATCTTTTTGTAGCTTTATAGGATAATGATTACTTGACATTACTAAATTTAAGTCGAAACAATCTGACAGGTATTTTAAGAGTAATTCTAAATTAGATAATTGTACAAATGATTTATCAAATTACTTGAAAAAATCAAATGTACTATTTGAATTATATTTACACTTTAATTCAATAAATAGTAAAGGAGGAATAAATATATGGAAAGCTCTTTATAAGAACTCTAGTGTAAAGGTGTTTGATTTATCATACAATCGAACAGCATCTTTTGAGTGTGCCCAATAGATGGCAAAAGTAATTGCTAAACCATATCCTGAATTGATGCATATTGATGTATCACACAATGGATTTGATGAACCATCATCTATAGAAATTATGAAAGCTTTAAATGTTAATTAAAATATTTATGGATTTCATTACGAAGGGAATTGTCCTAAATTTGCAGTTGATGCAACAGGACATTTGAGAGATAGAGAAGCAGAAGAATAAGCTCGATAGAAAAAAATAGATGAATGCAGAAAAAATCCATAAACTTCACTTCGATTATTAGATGACGATATTCCAGTTTAACCTAAAAAGAGTGTTCATAAGAAAGAAGAAATTCAATAGGTTCTACGATTTAGAAGAATATGGGGTATGAAGCCTGTGAAATAGAATTAATAATTTGATAAATAAAGAGATTCTTGTTGGATTTGTGAAGGTTGGGAAGAAGTCAAGTTTACTTGGAGTCCTGGTAAATCAGGTGGTATGAATAATGATCCCATCTTTTTACATGTAAATTTCGATGGTTATCGTCCTGTTTTGATGAATCCTCATTAAGGAGAATATCATTTATATAGAATGTGTCCACCCAATTAAAGGATTCTTTATTTCTTTAGTAATCCGATTCTGGGAATCTAAACAACAGCTAAAAATTAGATGATTATGTAAACTCCCTAAAATGATCCGATTGCTTAAGGATTACAAGAATTTCTTTATAATGGAGATATATTAATTGAAGGTAATAAAATGTCTTTTGTGAATGAAGTATTTACTGAAGGTAAACATACTGTTGTGGATAAGTATGTTCCTAAGATCTTCAGTAAACCAAGAGAAGAAGAAAGAACTTATGATTTAACTTAATATATGAATAAAAAACAAGCATTTTGGAGTTATGAAATTTCAATTTTCAAAAACTATTAACCAGATAATGATGAATTAATAGATGAATGTTTTGAATATGATTTTCAAACTTCAAAAATAAACAGAATAGTCCGTGATCCTTAAGAGTTGATGGAAGTAAAGGAAATTCTAAGAGAATATTATCCATATATATTTGCTAGTTATAAATTTTATGCTTCCACTTTGATTGGAGCCAGTGTAAAATAGTTAATTTATATGAATAGATACCATGTATATCATCTAATGCATTTTTCGATTTTATTGGTTAAACTGCAGTATTGACTGATAAGTTTAGACCTGGAGACATTGATTTGAATTTTATATCAACTTCAAATGTTAAGGATATTCAATACCCAAATGTTTATGAAAAAGCATTAGTTAGATATTAATTTATGGAAGTGTTGGTTAGAATTGCTTTGGATAAATATACAAGGACAGGAATATGTAAATCAATGAAATTAAGTGTTCTTAAATTATTCGAAGATGATTTGGTGAAGGCAAGATTGTAGGAGATTGATCGTGCTTAAGATTGGAGAGACTTAAGATTATGGAATGAATAATGTGATATGTTAATAAGTAATATGATAATATTTATACATAGAGGATAGATAACCTATGCTTAAATTATTATTTAAATATACATCCAAATTGAATCCTAAATAAAAGTTTTATAAGCATACTTGGATTTAATTTAAGGATTTCAGAGATTTAATGTTAAGATGCGATTTGTATTGCGATATTTTTGTGGAAAGAGATGCTTATCTGGCATATTTATTATCTATGCAAACTCAGGTTGACGAATTGTTTAGTTTGAGACATTTTCAAATGGAATTTTATGAATTTATTGAAGCTTTGTGTAGATGTGCTGAGAAATTATCACTTATTAGAACTAAAGATATTCTGAGTATTGATGACAGGAGACAAGAACCTTTACATAAGAAAATTGATGCTTGCTTGCTTCTTATCTATTTAAGGGTTGGAGATGCAATCAAATAGTAATTGAAAGAATCCGAAGATTTTACTGATTTCGATAAGTGTATGACAAGAAAGTAGAAAACCTTATAATAATAAATTGAAGAAATGGGTAGTGAGGAAGAAGATAAGCCTTATAATCCAGCAATTGAAGCTTCATCGCTTGAAGAATAATTGAAATAAGTTCCTGTGTAAACTATATAAGCAGGAGCTAAATTAAAGAAAGCTTTATCTTTCTTTAGTGTTATCAAGTAAATGTAGCAGCAAAAGTAATTGAAATCCAATTTCTTGTTGACTAATGTAGTCTAATACTTTAAATAAAGGGAAGAAGAGATGTTACAAAATGAGATGGAATAAGGGTGACTTTTGATTATATATTAATTTATTTATATATAATTATATTAATAATATGAAAGATGATTATTATGAATTAACCAACTTGGGTACCTCAAGTTCTTCTGTTTCTCGTAAATTAGTATTTTTGTAAAAGTGTGACATTTCAGATATGTATACTGATATAACTAATGAAACAAATAATTAATTGAAAATTAAGAAGTAACTCTTTTAAAAGAAATTCGAATGTATATAAGAATAGAATGAGAGTTTTGAAGCATAGAACTAATTATTAAAAATGGAAGTTAATGATTGGTAAGGTTTCTTAGAAAAAGAACATAATACCATTTAATTAATCAATAGCGAAGACGTAACAAAGACAGATATCAAATCTCCTTTATCATTAAAAATGAAGACAAACCCAAGTATGGTAAGTCCAACAAATGATAGAACTAGTTACTTTTATAAGATGAAACTAGGCAAGTATTTTTTCATTAATCATCTATAAGCAAGCAATTATCTGCTATTAGCACTCAAGATTTTATGAAGACTGTTCGTAACTCATAGAAATTCGAAGATTATTCTAAATTCTACAAACAACAACCAAATAATCTATACTTAAGTCTTAACTTCTCATAACCAGAAAGGATACCTAAAACTTTCGGGTTAATTTAGAACACTCGATCTCTAGTAACCGCTAACGCTAGCAGATCTATAAAGAACAATGAAGATGGGAATGCCTTCTCAAATGCTATGCTTACTTAACAAACTAGACAAATCTAAGCTATGTAATTGAATTATAATCAATTCACTCCTAAATAATTGAGAGATATACTTCATACATTTCCTATTTCATTAAAAGATTTGGAATTACAAAATTGTAAATTAAATTATATGCATATGGAAATTTTAATGTCATTTGTATCAAAAAACCAAATTTATAAATTGAACCTTGAAAATAATAATATTCGTGATCTAGGGACATAGACCATTATGAAACATCTTCTCACCAATAATACATTATAATCACTTAATCTTAATAATAATTAAATTACAGAATGTGCAAGTGTTTCAATTTCAAATCTTTTAAAATAGACCCAACGTCTTTTAGAATTATATCTTGGTTATAATTATTTAAATACAACTGCTGGTACTACAATTTGGAAAGCTATGTATAAAAATACAAGTGTTAAAATATTAGATATGTCTCATAATAATATTGCATCATTAGAATGTGCTCAGTCAATTAATAAAGCTGTTTCAAGACCTTATAATGAATTATTACATGTTGATCTATCTTTTAATAAATTTACATAGCCATAAGCATAGATTATTTCAGATGCCCTTTAAAAAAACGAAACAATTTATGGTTTTCATTTTGAAGGGAATTAATCTGAATTATGCGTAAATGCTAACGGTTTTTTAATTAATAATATAGTTTAGAATTCATAATTAAAAGAGAAGTTAAATTAGCTTTATAAATAACCATAATATTTTAAATTATTAGAGGAAAATAAAGTATAGTAAACATATAGAAAAAGAGAAGAATCCCTAGTAATGCCTTTTAGCAGATCAAGAAAGATTCGTTCGACGAAATTGAATATCTAGAAAGTTAACGAAATAAATAAATTAGATACATGTTGGATATGTGAGGGATGGTAAGAGATTAAGTTCGAATGGACAGCTCATAAATCTGGTAGCTTATATAATGAGCCTATCTTTATTCATTTTGATTTCGAAGATTACAGACCTCTGTTAATGACATTTCTTAATAATGAGTTTTTTTTTATTAAAATGTGTCCTCCAAATAAAGAAATTCATTATTTCTTTACTAATCCAATACTTGGAGTTCAATAACCAGCAATGGATTAGAATATTAAAAATATTTAAATCTAATCTATACCTTTTTTATACAATGATGAAATCTTAGTTGATGGTAATATAATGGATTAAGTTAATGTATATAGAACAAGTAATAAATAATAACTGTTTGATAAATATATGCCAATGGTACAATGCAAACCTAGAGAGCCGATGGCTAAGTTTGATTTTTCTCCTTATTTGAATATAAAAAAACATAAGTGGTCAGTAGAAAATTCAATTTTCAAACATTTTCAACCAGACAGTCCTTAGTTAATAGACGAATGCTTTGAATTTGATTTTTAGAATTCAAAAGTTGCTAGATTGGTTAAAGAAACAGAACTATTAGAGATAAAAGAGAATTTAAAAATATTGTATCGTTAATTGTTTCACGTATATAAATATCATGCGTCTGGTTCGTTGATTGCGCCTATGCCATGTGTAATGATTTAAGAATACATAGACTTTTTAATGTAAGCATCATTAATGGATGGATATAAGACAAATGATATTGATATTAGTTTTACATCTACTACAGCAGCAAAAGATATTTAATTTCCATAAGCATTTGATAAAGGTTTGGTTCGTTGTTAATTATTGGAGATTATGATAAGAATGTGCAACGACAAATATATTAGATAAGGGATTTGTACAACAATGACAGAAGCTATTAGTTTAGTCATCAAATAAGCTTAAGATTACTTTACAAAGTTTGATTAGGCTTAGATGTGGAGAAAGAGTAGATTATGGAATTAAAAATGTGATATTATTCTAAATGATCGATTGGCAATGTTGAAATCACTGTTTAAATATATAAGCAAATTAAGTAAGAAGGATAAATAAGTGTGTAAATATGATTATATATCTGTATAAGATTTTAAAGATTGGATTGTATAATGCAAATTGATTTGCGATGATTTAAGTGAAAGAGAATGCTATCTTATATATTTATAATCGATGATTACTTAAAAAGATGAACTTTATTCTAGCAAACATTATCAGATGAATTTTCATGAATTTATTGAAAGTGTGGGTAGATTGGCTGAAAGATTATCAATTATAAGAGGAGATAAACCAATTGACATAGATGATAGAAGAGCTAAAGATTTAACATAAAAGATAGATGGATTTCTATTGTATGTTTACTTGATTATTGGCAATGATATGAAATAAGCATTACCACCAAATGATTCAGATATTAAAGGAGTAGATAAATGTATGATAAATGATTTCAAATCATTGAAGTAAAAATTAGAAGACTCTTTTACTGATGGAGATGAACCACCATATGATCCAAGAGTTGAATTACCACATTTATCTAGTTAAATTACAAACCTTTTGGGCAATACAATAGGAGGTAAAAAATAAACTTTAAGATAATAACTTAAATAAGTTAAAAGAGAAGAATAAAAATTCTCTCCAATTAATATTGTTTAGTACTTTAAAAGTATATAATAAGTTCATGTTGATCATGATGATTGATAAGTTATTCAAATTCAGGTTTTTTTTAATAATTCTTTTTATTAATCTTTAATCACATTTTTTAATTGTCTCAAACATAAATATTCTTATTAAGCTACTTATCTTTCTTTAAATGTTGATATAATGAGTTATTCAATAACATCTAATTGCACTCCAAGTTTCAGTGGTAATTTCTATTTTAATTCATTCCTAAGATATCAAATATTTTTATAACTTATTGAGTGAAATGATTTATGATATATTTAAATTGATTTATTGTTATAATGCATCAATGCAATCTCTCTTTTCTTTGATTTATTCTTCCTATATAATTATTATTCAATTATCTACATTCTTTTCTATATTCTATTTTTGTAAAACTAATTTCTTAGATTGCTGTAATATTTGAACATGTTTTTTGTTTAAATCAATTTCTAAAAGATCTAGCTTATTATTTAGGATTTTCAATTCCTTATCTTTACATTAGTATTCGTTTTTCATTTGTTAAAGATTCTACTTTTCTCTATTCAAATCTTCTTAATTATCATTTCGACTCTCTTATTATAACTATTCTAAGTGTTCCTATTTGATCCAATTTACATTTACCTATAATTATTGGTTCTCTTTTCTTAAAATATCAATTTCACATTCTTTTGCATCATCATATTCTAATTAATAAGGAGATGGTGACCCATTTTATGTACTTATTTTAGTACTCCATTTTTTTGTATGATAACGAGATGTTCTTCTTTTTCTTGCAGAATCTTAAATCATTAAATTCTTTTCAATAGCTTCTAACTTTTTCTAAACATCTTTTATTGAAATAGCTTCGTTGTTTTAAACTAATGGTTGAGTATTTTATTAAATCACTCTTGCTTATCCTTATACTATTTTTTGAACATTAACATTTTAGTTTTCTATCAATGTTTTTTAGAATAATTCATATAACTTCTCTTCCATATTTAACGAATTTATATATATATATATATATATTATAATATAATATACTTAATTAAAATAAATAACGGGAAAATATATAAAAAAATAATTTATTAATTATGGGAAATTCAGGAATACGAAAATTATGGTTTTTGGATTCTCCTGTTGAAACTCCTTATTAATCTATTCATGAAATCAATGTCATCAATATTAATAAGTCTGAAGAATCACTATCTCAATATAAGGGTCAAAAAGTTGTCATAGTTAATATTGCTGTAGATTCTCCTGAATTGAATGATCAATTAAACTACTTGAAATCTCTACCCTACCAAATACTCCTCTTTCCAAAATGTGATCATAAATTCACATATTAGCAAATTGCTGATAAACTATAAGGATTCAAAGTCTTTTAGAAAGTGGAATTGAATGGTTAATTTACACATCCATTATACAAATTTCTTAAGAGATAAACTCCATAATTATACGATGAGAAATTAGCTAATGGAAGACAAATCAAATAAGACTTCTGTAAATTTTTGATTTCTGAAGAAGGCCAACCTATTAAATATTATTTACAAAATGAGAAATTATGAATTAATAATTTATACACAATTATATCAAAATACAAAAATCTAACCAAATATCCTTTTTATCTAATATCATTTATGATAAATCTTAATCATTCATGAAAAAATGCCTCCAAACTATTCTTTTTTTTATTTATTCAAAACTTATACATATTAAGGTTTTTTGATTTCTACAATATTTTTTGCATAAGTAAAATCATCAAAAGACTCATTTTTTTTTTCATTTAACTTGTTCATCTAATAGACCATAGAGAAATATTAAGATTACAATCTTAAAATTGAAGAAGACATAAATCTCCACTCATTACAATAACTAATAATTTAAACAATAAGGTAACGTGTGTTTACTTTATATTTCATTCTAGATTTTCTACCTCTAAAGAATTAATTAATACTTCTTAGATTTGAAATTGTATTTCAACGACTCAGGATTAACTTAAAATCTTTACTTGATCTTTATTTAGAAAAACATTATTGGTATATAGAATTCATAAATTTTAATTGATATTTAAGATAAAGAAGTACTATATTTTGGATTGCTTAGAACGCTATGCTTTCTATGTGATGGTTGAATAGTTAGATTGTTTCTGTAAAAACGGCCTTTAAATTATTCAGAATAGGAAAGCGTAATAATAATGTTTGATAGAAGATTTTTGTTTATCAATAAATTATTAAAGATGCAACATTTTTGACAAAACTTTTAAGAGTGTTTCTTCTTGGACCATTCTTAATACCTATGAATATACAATATATATTTTTTTTAAATTATTGAAGGAATAATCTCTTTGATTATGATGTTTTTATTTTTACCTGATTTTTATTCTTTTTTTGTATTAACTGCATATTATTGAATATTGACTTATAAATAACGAAAGTATCTAAATTAGATGTCTATTTTAAACGATTTCTATTTAAACTATAAGCATGAAGAACATTATGTATTTTGATAATAATGCACTTAATAAATTTTTTTAGCCCAAGCAGTGTTCCAGATCATGAAAATTACAAAACGACTAACCTGACCTTATCTATGTAAGAAATGTAAAATATATCATATATGTTAGTTAAGAATTAGTACAAAATAATATAAAAATGAATTTCATTCAACACTTTGATGTAATCATCGATTTCTTTTTCTTTTGATTGTTTAAATGAATTTAAAATTTGGAGATTCTGGAACAATTATTTGAGTTTCATTATCCAATTACAACAGGTGATCATCACTCATACACATATCTTCTTATTCTTTAAAAAGTTCTTTATTCTTAACGAATTTATTGTTTTTGATACCTAAGAAGTCCATGAAATTTATTTTAAAATATAAAATGATCCGCTAAAAATTAAAAAAAATATATAAATTGGAATTAATTAATCATTCTGCTTATTTCATTTAGATAAACTTCTACTTCTACTCCTACTTTTATTGTTTTTCATATTTTTATCTTATTGATTATTCTAATCTTTTAATTATAACCCTATTCTTATTTTTAAAGGACACCCTTTTAACTCTAAATCAAGCTTAGTTACACTTTATGCTTCGCTAATAGTACTATATTCGATAAATGCTCTTCTTTTAGTAAATTAAGATCCTTCATTACGAGGTATTTCAATTGATACAATAGTACCAAATTATGTAAAGAAATCAATAATCTCTTTATCGTTTATTCTAAGTGGGATCCCTTAAATGAAGATAGTTTTCTAATCATGATCTATTTCATCATCTTCTTCAATTAATTCTTCTTCATCATCAATTTCATCTACTCCCTCAATATCGGAGTCTAGCCATTCTATTTTTTTTTATTTTTCGTTATTTTATTCACTTATCTATTATTTTTCTTCAACAATCTCGATCTCATTTTCTTCTGTCTAATTTTATTATTAAATCTATTTTTCTTCTTAAATTGGCTATTCTTCATCTTCAGAAGGTGGCAATTCAATTTTCTGTAAAACTGCTTAGTCATCTATATCTTAAAACTCTTATTGCCATTATTTATTTTTCTTTTAGAATTGAAATTACTTTTTCATTTTATTTTTAATAATAAAATATATCAGTGATTCATAAACTTAATCTAAACATAATACATAACTCCTCCAAACATACCTCCCCCCAATCCTGACATCATTAATCCTTTCCATCCAACTGATTCAGCAGCCAATACCATGGATGAGAACATGCAAGAAAGAAAAGAATTTGTAGCATCATCTCTAATTCTTAATTTTTCTAATTGACATTCGAATATTGAATAAAATGCACCAAAAATAGCAAAACCTTTTGCCATTCCAAACATTTTGTTTATATCTCTCTATTAATTTCTTTATTATATTTACTCTCAAAACATATCTAGTTGATTGTTTGGTTCTACCATAGTCCATGTCTCTCATTTCTACTGCATTCATGAATAAAGCCATTAAAAAACCCATAGCACCTCCAGCTACTGTAACCATCCCTGCTTTTGCTGCACAATTAGTGTCCATAAATGTAACATGTTCTTTATTATACTTATATAATATTTTTACTAAAAGGATTAGGTTCTTATGCCATTATTAAATTATTAAAAAAATGAATTTTCAAAACCTTTGTATATAATTTATGAAATACCACTAAAATACTTTTTGTTTAAAATATAAATCATAGAGATGCTTATTCTTATAATTTGAATATTAATTGTCATAAGTTATTAGGATTTTAACTATTAAATTAGGAATCATGATAATGGATTATATATTTTAATTTTATTGATTCAAAAGGCTAATAATCTTGTATATGAAAATTATAAAATGACTAAGTTATATTTTCAAGTTAAAAAGGAGATCATGATATTATTGAAATAAATAAGATGGGAATAAAAAATAATATAGATTTATAGAAAGAAATATGGTTTAAGATAAATAAAGCAGGATTATTCATTATATTTATTATTATTTTTGATTGGAGAAAGGATAGATGGCTTGAATCGTGTAAGAATTGGATGCTTTTATTTTCTAATATACACATAGTTTTAATATGGCAATATAGTTTATTCAACTACTCAAATAATTAGTAAAAATGTTAAAAATTTGATAATGTCATAAATATCTTTTCAGTTTTGGAATTTTTTACTGAAAGTTTTTCTTTTATAATAATAATATAAATTTACAGATTATTTGCATTTAAAATTGGTGGTAAGATTATTTTATATCTGTTTTATTCCAATATACTATCAATCTTAGGAATTGAGATTTTATTAAAGTATTTAAGTATGGTGAAGAAATTATTAGGATATCATCTAAATAATGATAAATTTTTAAAGAATTATGTTATTTCAGCCACATTCATAATTCTTTTTTTAAATAGATAAATTATATTGTTTAATAAACATTTTGATGATTTTGAGTAAATTTATTAGATTGTTTAGAGAGTGGAGAATCTAAATTTGATTATAATAACTTAAATGTTTTTATTAATTTTAAAGGATTAATTAGAAAAATTGAGTTCATCATAGAAATAATAAAAAATTTGATCAAAATTTAATCATTGAGGAATTGCTGATAGTAATTTTTTCTGTTCATTTCTAACCTTGATTTTTGGTGTTAAGATATTTCGATAAGTATAATAATAAGGCGAATTCTTATAACTAGATTTACTGCTTGTTCTGTTTGGTGGACTAAGAGGTTTATTGTAATAACTTTGATTTTCAGTTTTGATTCTAGTGCAACAATTTTAGACATGAAAGGGTAGTTAAATATTTTTCTAAGTGATTGGAATAATGCATCTCATCTTTTATTCCAATTTAACTAAACACTAAGGTCTACTGAGCTTATTAATTTATTTAATCTGAGACTCTCTCTTTCCAAGAATATTTGAAAGTAGAGAAGATCTTGACTACATATTGAAATTAAAATATTATGTCTTCTATTCATCCAGTTTATCACCAGTAGTACTACTATCAATAATCGTTGCTTTTTTATCTGTTTTTCTAACTGTTCTCTTTCTTGGAAAGAAGATCTCTTATTCTTTAGTTATAAGAGTAAGTTAATACTTGGTAGCGTTAATGTAAAAGCACTTTTTTTATTTTCATAGTCTCTTTTATTTTTGTTTCCGAACAACAGCTTTGTGTTCATATTTTCATATTAGAATTTCCCTAAATAACCACACTCTGAGCAATAGCAGCTTTTTCTTCTTGTATGAGTTTATTATGAATCTTAAATGATGACATTAATATTTCTAAAATTCTAACTGTTAGATCTTTACTCAGTTCTTATGTTTTATATTCTTATAGATTAATTTGGTTGTTAATCATTATGAAGAGTAGATGAATAAATAAGAATATCCATAAATTCAATAATTAAATTAAAGAGAATTTATAATTGCTCAAGAGAATAGCATAGGGGCAAAGAAACAAAAAAAATGACAATTTATAAATTCAAAATTCAATAAGATATTTAGTTCTGATGAGAATTCATTATTTTACCATTCTTCTATCTCTGATTATATTTACATCTCCATTTATTTTAAAATATTAAACTTTTCTTATTAGTTTTAAGCTGATTTCCCAATTATCTTTTAATATTTGATTTTTCATTACTGGAAGTCTCAACACATTTAATTACAAAATATGTTTTTATTTGAATCTACTACCAAAACCAATATCATTTTTAAATGAGCATCCATTATTGAATAAGCTATATTTATGAGACATTATATATCTTAATAACTTGTTGACAGTTATTCAGAATAGTTTAACATTATTAATTTCAATTTTAGATCTACAACTAATTAAATAAATAGAAGATATATTCTGTAATTATGTCTTTTTTATAAAATTAAACCATTTTAATTTATGTAATCATGCAATTAAAATATTTTAGCCATTCTCATAAACTTACCTATTATTATCATTCCTATTTTACAAACAGTCTTCATTCTTCTTATAAATGCATATAAAATACCTAAGAGAGAATTTTATTATAATATTTTGACATTTCTATACCAATTAATTTACAATAATACATAAAGATGACATCATATATTTAATTTAGGCATCCTCCTTCCTCAAAGAGTTTAAGGTTCAAATAATATCAAAATTTTATGATCTATTAATTGCAAATAATAAGTTTAAAAAAATTGCTATTAAATTGAAATCTATATAAAAATACTAATTGGTTTAATCACCGATCATTCAATGTGTCTATTTTCTATATTATTTTTTATGTCTCTATAATTATTTTTGATATCTAAGAATTACCTATTGATTATTTTTATTTATTCCTTTTTATCATATCAAAAGATCTTAAGATTATAAAATCTTTCAGCTATTAAAAATAATTATAATATATTTAAAATTCTTCGACATATACTTCCTTTTTTAATAAATTAAAAATATGTATTATTTTTGGCAAAGATTCCTATTTTATTATATCTTATCATGATTGCAATATACATATTTGATTATAAACATTTTCTCTTTACTATGAGAAGTTAAACACTCTAATCAACTTTTTGATTCATATTTAGTTTTTGAGATGAATATTAACTTTGGGATAATTGATTATTTAGTCAAAAAAGGATTTTAAAATTAATTTTTTTTAGCATAATTAGAACTTTACAATATATTTTTTATCTCATTATTGTAATAATCATTTAATGTATTTTCAAAATCCCAACAACCATACTAGTATACAGCTTATCATTATCCTACTTAGTTTGTAATTGTAATATTATAAAATTTAAATATTTTTAATCAACTTTTTGTATATTCCTAAAAGATTACTAATCAAAAATTATTAGGTGTCTATAAATTTAAAAATAATTATTTAATTTATGGAGTTTTTAATAATCTATATATAGCAATTTTTTACATATTAATTTAATAAATTTGCATAAATTTAATAAATTATGACGCATCAAGATATCTATTTATATTCAAGATAATATTGATAGGATCAAAATTATTATTTATAATGAATATTTTTGATTGTCCTAGTGAAAAAGAGAGATCTAATGAAGAAAGTTCAGAAATAGAGAAATCATTAGAAAAAAAAGAGCTTAGACCTCGAAATAATTTGGGGCCAGGAATATTTTAGGAGTATAAAAGAACTTACGTCAAAGTACCATCTAATTCAAAGGAATAGCTTGCATAACTTGTATTCAAGGAAGGGTTTAAAATTAAAGATGTATATTACTGAATATAGAATTTAATAGGCTGCAAAGTTATTGAGTATCAAGTATGCTACTGCAAAGACTATAATATTTCATATGCGTAAAATAAACTTAAAATAAAAGAAGATGAACAATAATAAATGCAGATATACCTTAATATTAGAGAATTAAATAATAAAATTTAGGATAATTTCCACTCTTTCAAATAGTATTGTATCTGAAAAGGAATTTATTGTTCAAATTCAGTCAAATAAATAGGCTTGAGAGTTTTAAAATATGTGAAAATCTTTTCTGAAAATAATTATTGTGTAAAATTACTTATAAATTTAATTTTATTCGTTAAATATTTAATTAATAATAAAGTTTAATTACTATTTAAATTATCATTGATCAAAAATTTCCCCTAGATTACATGGATCGAATAATATTTTTATGTTTCATTTTTTTAAATAATAGAAAAATGACATTGAGATTAAAAAAAGAAAAAATAAATTCCAAACGCAATTTTTATAATCAAATTTAAAAAAAATTATAGAAAAAATTTTGTTTTAAATCAATTAATTGAATAAAAGTATTAAAATTTGAAATGATACTGCATTTAAATTTAAAGTCTTCAATTCAAAGTCATTTTTTTATTTGAAAAATATTAATATATATATTAATAATGAACTTATATTTAGAATAGGGTGCAGAAGAACTTGAACAGGCTATTTCAGATGCTGATCAATTAATGGCATTAACAAAAGCTACAGTTCAAAAATTAACAAGTTATTTAAAAAGAAAATAATAAGAGAAAATTGAGCGAAAATTTTATTTGAATAACATGACAGAAGATTCAAATAGTATGAAATAACTAGATAGACAATCATTCAATTAATTGAAAATATTGGAGTTTTTTAATAAGTTTCATAAGGACATGGATAAATAAATGAGAGATTTAAAAGAGATGATTCCCTCCAATCCATAAACTTATGTAATTGAGGAATTCCTTTCATAGGATTAAACAAGCAAATCAACAGAATAAAAGGTTTTTCAAAAGGAAGGTTAATCAGATCAAAAATATTTTCCATTATTCAAATAAACAAGAAATCCAATGTATACAGTTCAAAATTCTCATCCTAAAAGTTTACAAGTTTTAGGATAAAATTAAACACCTACTTAAACACAATTCTAAAAGTGTTAGAATTAAACATAGTTTTAAACATAATAAAATTAAAACACATAAAAAGAAAATAATTAATAAAGAATAATAATTTAAGTATAAAATACAAATGGAAATTAATTAGAATAACAGACAAAAGCATTCAAATCAATATTGAAATAAAAATAAGAAGCCAAAGAGTCAATAATAACATTTGGAAGGTTGTAAAAATTTGAATATTAGAAATTAATATATCCAAAGTAATATTATGGAAATTGTGTATTTTGTGGTTTAGATGCTAATGATTAGAATTTAGGACCACTTTTATTAATACCTTCAAATGGAAGTTCAAATGAGAAATATTAATTACATGAAATGTGTGGATTATGGAGTTAAAATCTAGTTTTCTTTAGTAATTCAGGATAATGTGATCCAAAGAATATTGACGAAGAAGTTGAGAAATCTAAAAAGACTGTAATTATATATTTTTTTAATCTAGAAATGTTTTTTATGTAGTAGAATAGGAGCAACAATCTGCTGTGCATTTTGTCCTGAATCATTTCACTTTACTTGTTTAATGAAGAGTTCTCAAACTGGTAAATTTAAATTATATATCAAAAGGTAAATTGATAGAGAATCAATTTAAATTCTTTTGTGATAAACATAAATCTAAGGCAAGATTAGAAATGTAATATTTTGGTGATGAAGAATATTAGACAAAAAAGAAAAAAAAAGTTTAATAGAAATTAAATACATCTAAATCATTAATCAAGAATAGTCCAAAAAGAGGTAAATCCCCTGCATCCTAACAAGTATATTTTCAGTCATGCTTAAAAAATAAAGGTGAAGATTTTAAAACTTAATCAATTACATCTAATCTTATTTGTTTTAATATACCATAATAAGTATATACTGAATAAAAATTGAGTGAATTAGATAAATCCTTAAAATATAATAAACAATATGAAGCATAACGTAACATGTAATCAGATATAAAATAGGAATAAACAAATTGAAAGCTTTAATTAATATATAAATATAATTCAATTATTATAATTTTTAACAAGTAAAGCAATTTTTATAAATTAACATTGTGTATATATAAATATTAAAAATCAAATATCTAATAATTAATCAAACAATTTTAATAATAAGAAAAATGTTAAAATTAAGAAATAGTAATCTTAAAATATAAAAAGACATTAAGTCATTTATTCTAAAATACTTTATTAATTCAATAAGAAATTTAGATAATATTTAAAATTAGAAGAGGGAAAGATTCTATTATGAGATTTAAAATTTTTTGATCATTTTTAAGAAACATATATAGAATTGACGATAATTTAGAACATTTTTCAACAACACTATTTACTTACTCTTTCGAAAGATAATATTGTTCGTCATTTATAAATTATTTAAAAATAACATAAAAATTATAAATTATATAAATTAAAATAAAAAAAATTGGCTATTTGGAATTGAACCAAAACCCTCTGACATGCAATCAGTTGCACTTCCTATGTGCGATAACCAATCATTAAAGTTTACATCATAAATTAAATTAAAATATGAATTTATTTTCGTAGATAAATGCATATAATTATATGTCTACTTATTTAAATATGTATAATGAATATATTAAAATCCAAATAAAAATTCCAAACAAAAATAAGTTATATTTCAACCCTTCAAGTTTTGGTGTAAGATAATATTTTTTATTAGACTTTTCTATTGGATTTTTATTTAATTGGAACGAAAATGTTCATATTAAGTTATCGAAAGCTTAAGTATGGAGATAATTTAGGATTATCTTTTTATTTTGGAGATGTTGTTGTGTTAATTTAGTCAAAAGCCCCAATCGTTCTAATTCTAACGCTTGGACTATCTATTTATAATATAATTTATAAGTTACTTATACAAGAAGGAAGATGTATTGTTTATTGACTTTTAACATTCATCAATTCGTCTATATTAAACTTTTTGTTTGATTATTACTAAGAATTTTTAGAAAAGGAATTATCTACTAATTTTTGAACATTAATTCTTGATTTTCTTTTTACTATTTGCCGAATATACCAATCAGCATTTTTAGATTCTACAACATCATAGACTGGAGATTTCACAGAATCTGTTCTTTCCTCTTTCTTTTAAGTATTTCTTCTATAAAAAACACTTCTATCTTGGTTTAAATTGCTATTTTTACTTATACTTTAGGGATTTAAAGTACTTCTTCTGTCATAATTAATATGCGATTTTTTGAGTTATGAAGGCTTTTTGATTAATTAAAGATCCATAAATCTTTATTATTTTTTACTAATCAAACCACATTAATTGCAATAGCAACTTTTTCTTCTGGATGGACCTATTTTTTGATTAATTATCTAATTATTTGAATCATCTGGCTCTTGACTTTTTGGTCTCAATTTTCTTTATTTTATTAAAGATTTTAGAAGATAACTTGTTTTGTATTTTGCTTTTGGCTAAAATGAAAGTTTTGCTTCACCATCTTAAGAGAAAGATTGGATTTTTCTTAGCATTATTAATAATTATTAAAATTTTATATTACATTGTTATCTATTTCATAATCATGTATTAATTAATTTTACATCGATTATAAGACTTTGTATTATTAATCAAAAATATTTGAAAATAATGATGTTTTTTATACAAATAACTCTATCCTAAAATAGTTTGTTTATAGAAATTAACCTAAATGTATACATTAAAGATAAAAAATATTTAGATATTTGTTTGAATAAATAACAATTATGAAGATTCAACTAATTAGATTAATTTATGTAGCAATTTTCAATCATAATTTTAATATCAAAATTAACAATTTTAAGTTTAGCAATCAATAAATTTTATAGATTCTTATTTATGTAACAATTAATTAAATATTAATTGGTTGAGATAATAAATCTCTATAAATATTAATTAATTATTTAGTATAAAATCTAAAGTAGAAAACTAATAGAGGATCAAACATTTTCTAATTTAAATTTAATTTTTCACATTTTATACACAATATTATATATTTCATTATTTTTATAATGTTGATTAAACTATTTCCTATTCCCATAATTAAGACATTTGCATTCTCATATTTTATAATAAATAGTTTAATTAGTCTTCTGACTTTATTTATGGATTTAGAATAATATTCCCATACAATTTAGCCATCATTTAAAAGAATATTTCAACAGGTTGTTGATAATTATCTTTCCAATTATTTCCCAATAATGATTTTGCTCTACCAATTAGATCGAAATATTGTGGTTATACTCCAGCATTTGCCAATGTCCAAATGGATAACAAGTTATCATACATTAAAGATGATGGTTACATTATTCTAATTTTAATTTATTAATTTGAGATCTAGAATTTATTTAATACTTCATGATTAAGTTCAATTATATTGACAATAAAAGACTTAGCTACTTGACAATTTTTGTATGTTTTTTAGATGAATTAATTCACATAAATATATGCATTCTCCACCAAATCTATAGGTAAAGATTCTTCTGTAAGTTTTGAGATTTATTTCCAACTTGGTTATTAGCATTATGGGTATTCTACTCTTTATGGCTATGTTTATTCCTCCTTTCTAAAATAATTGATAATCTTTTCACTAACAACTACTAATGGTTTTAAGATATTAGACATTGGTTTAATTTCTTCTTGCTTTATTTAATCTAAAGATTTAAATGATTCTTGAGAAGGTGGTCTACTTAATCTCATCTTCTGCCACAATTACTAAGCAGAATAAAAGAAACCATCAAATACAGGCCTAAAATAGATAACATCTATTTTAAATTAATATTAATGATACCTATATTGTATGGACTTATACGTTAAATTGATTTATCATAAAATTCTAAATATTATGAGTCTTCATTCTCCAACCAAGCAAAAAGTAAATTCTCAAAACAAAATTGCCATGCTAATTGATTTATTTATCCATCCAATTCTATAGTAATTGCTTACCCTGCATATATTCGCCATTCCTCTCCTAAAGTTTGTAAAAGTGATTTAACAAACTTATCTTTCTTCAATAATTAAGATGTGCTTTCAAATAAATTAAAATTGCTATAATAGCAATATTAAGTTTCCAATTATTGCATATGAGTTTATTAAATATTATTTTTAAGTTTTCAATAAAATTTCAATTCAATAGTTATAACTACTCTTTAAATTAGATTGCACAATAGTCTACCATCACTTTATAAAATACTTATTCAATAATAACTATATAAAAATATCTTTTAAATTTAATACACTAGTATAATCATTTAATTTAATCTTTCAATTGTAATATTTCCTTCTTCTCCTGCATTACACTTTATTTCAATTTTCTCAAATATAATTATTCAGATTATAACATAGACCTTTCCTATAATATATATTGTATTAAGGCCTCTATTGCATCAATTTGGATGTCCAATTAATTTTAAACTTAATCTTTTTAATTAGCAAAGTTTAATAATTAACTAACATATCCAGTCAATATTCTTTACAATCCTTCCATATTTTCTCTTCTTTAATTTAAAAATTCATCCTTAAATTAATTTTTAAATTTTATTACATTATTAAATTATTCTTATTCATTCTCTTATAAACTTAATTTTTAATACTAAATTTATTTTTCTTATTATTCTAAATTCATTTACTTTGATTTTAAAGTTTGTGCTCTTTAATTGAGTGTTTATTATTTCTCATTCAAACTTTTATTTTTCTCAATTAATTCTTCACGTTCATTTTGGATTTACTTAAATCGATTACAATTTTATAGATAATTCTCTCTTTGTTTAAATTAAATAGAAGCAATTAAAGTTTGCAGTTATTTATTTTATCTTTTTAATATTGTAAGATCACTCTAATCATCATTATTAATAGATATCAATTATTAGGAATGTTCATTTTCATGATATGAGCCAGTATTAGAACGAATATCAACTTTCGATCTTCTTTTACTTAAGATGCTATCTTTATTTAAAATGTTCTTTTCTAATACATCTAATTTTTTTTAGATAGATGATTTTTAAAGAGTAACATCTAAAATGGAATTCTCCTTCTTCTTTGCAATAATCTTAGCTTGGCTGGTTAAAATTGTTTCCAAATTATCATTTGTGGCTGAATCTAATGTCTTATCAAACAGATGCAAAAGAATTTCTTCTAAGCTCATTGATTAATTTAACGTATATATATTTAGTTGAATTTTAATGATATTTATCATTACATCTAAATAAAGAATAAATTCTAGAGATTTACTAAATAAATAATTAAACAAGATTTTTGATGACATTAAGACATAAACTTACCTAAAATATTACTTCGAACAGATTTTATAACCACATTACAAGATTTAGATTTTTAATAAATAAAGAATCTAAATCCATTTAATAGAAGTAAACTTTAGATTAAATATAAGTGAAACCATTTTTACAATGATGTAAAGATATTAAATAAAATAAAATTAGAAAAAAAAAACTATAAGAAAATGTATTTATATTTTGAATTCTGTAAATAGAAAGTAAATGTTGTATACGAATATAAAAATAAAAGGTCATTTTAATTATTTTTTTATTAAATGATAGTCTAAATCAATTAGTTATTAAAAATTGTCTAATTAAAGGATAATTTAGAAATTAAAGAAAGTATTTATAGCTAAATTAAAAATAGCAAAGTTAGTGTGATTGATATTTTATTTCTATATTAGAAGTCTTATATACTGTTGTTATCCTTGTATATCTTATAATAATATAAGTTTGAATCAGTTTTGGTTTATTTTGATTAGTTTTGTTTTACTTATAAATAAAATAATTGAATTATAAACAAACATACTTTTGCTATTTATAAAGAGATAATGACTTTTTGAGTATTATTAGAGAGATTTTTGTTAGTGTAGTTGAATAGTAATTCTTTAGTAGTAAAATCAATTATAATTGATTGTTTGGACAGATTTATATAATTTAATAATAATAATTAATGAAAGAACATTAAGGATTATTAGCAAATGAGTTTCAACCAATCAAATAAAAGTACTTCTTACATGAGAAGGAGGTTTTAAGAAAAGATCCTTTTGTAGAGAGTTTGTAAGAATACTTCTAAAAATTTCGGAGACGAACAATCTTACATATTTTTATTTGTATATTGAAAATAAATTAGCTCATAGCATTTTTCTTTTTAGCCCTTATGATTCCATCAATTATACTATAAGCAGATTACATTGAATTGGATGTGTCTAAAAAAGGAGGAAGGATAGAAGTGGAGAAGACATGGGAACCTCCAATTAGTATACAAATTTTTTCGAAAACTGATTATCTTTTGCTAGATGTGTAACTTTTTTTAAATGGCAAAGTAATCTAAGAATTCACAATTGATGAACCATTGTATATCAATACTGAATACATCTTGACTAGTAATACAACTTACAATTTTAGTAAACTAATTATTTAATGAGGCAGCAGTTAGATTGATAGAACAGTTTGACTATGTACCAACGTCTTATTTGATAATCATAATTGTAATGGTTGTCCTCTCCCTTTTGTACTCTATCCTTACATACACTCGCTACAAAAAACTTTGATCTTTTATTGTATTTGGTTTCTGCTTTTGTTTCATGTGAATCATAACTCATTTTATTCTATTAATTCAATTTTACTGAAAATATTACAAATAAACACATATTTACTTCAATATTAATACATTTCTAATGCCATCTAATTATATAACAATTTTTTATTTAAATTAATTATCAAAATCTGCGATTTCAAATGAAAATCACAATAAATAGCTACAATATTGATAGTTCATACTATTATGTAATTAAATGTAATAATATTTATTAATTATGATAGAGAATCAAATAATATAATGATGCTGCCTAACAAAAATAATAAATATATATATATTATGTAATAACAAGCTGAAGAATTAGATTAATTTATACAAACCTTAAATAATTAATCAACCATTCCTTTCCTTCAATAAACTTTAACTTAAGATTAATTATTGGCTTAAAATGCTCGTTTATTCTAATAATTACAAGAATAGTAGAGAATGCTTAATTTGCAAAGCATATTCACTCAAAGTGTGCTTTAGAATCCTTTTATAAAATAATAAATCCCTTAAGAGAGTAAGAAGATAAAGAAAACTAAATCAACTCTTGAGCGAATTCAATCCAATGCTAGCTTAAAAGAACAAACTCCATAATTATAAGAAATTAAGGGTAACGTAAAGAACGCATATATCAAGAAAATTACTTCTCTGCTTAGCGTAGAAGGAGAGAAATTGTTAGATGAAGAATTGTAGGAAGATTTATAAGGTGAAAGTTCATCAGAAGAAGTATCAAAAGAATAGAAATTCCGCTTGGCTGGATTATTGGGATCAGCAAATGAAATCTTAAGTGCTGAATCAAGAAATAAAAGATTAAAATAAAGTGCTAAGAATTCACGTTTAAGAAAGAAGGTATATCTTAAATTATTAGAGAAGAAGGTAATTTTTAACTTAACATAATAGGTTTCAGATTTGGATTAATAAATATAATAATACAAAAAAACAACAAGATAATCATTTGAGTATTTGACTTAGATACTGTCATCTCATCCAATTCTAAATAGTATGATTATTGGAAATTCGAATGCCATTGAATAAATTAATTAATGCAATCAATCAGATTAAGCTTAACTTATTTTGGATTCATATATGGTATTTTTTTATATATAATAAATGATAGATTAGATATGGGACATGTGGAATAAAAAGGAGAGATTATCTTAAATATGCAGTTAAAAATATTTAAAGAAATTTCTTGAAAGGAAATTATGGTTTATAGTTGATAAGTTTAAATAAAGATGTTAAAAATTGTATTATATGTATTGTTAATTTTAGACGATGAAGAATTCAATAATTATGTTGAAATTGTAAAAAAACAAACAAAATTAGAAGATGAAAATTTAATCTATAAAGTACTTCCTATTATAGACAAATTATTAAATCATAGAAAGACATCTTAATAGTATTATCATAATTGTTATGTTTAGATTACTATTAAAGTTGAATACAGATATAAAAAAATTGAAATTGATTTAATAAGAGGTGGATGAAAATGTTAATTAATTTATTTCCCAAATAACTCCCATCTAATAACTTGAATTAATTAGAAACGTAGAGAAATTAGCTATTTACAATAAATTTCTTAAATGATAGATGTATGTATTTTAAATCATTTTTTTTTTATATCAACAAAGTTTTAATCGTATAAATTTAATTAAATAACAATAAAAATGGAATTATTAAACAATTAGGAGAAAGAATTACTAAGCAAATACAATAAATACATTTCAAATACAAAGATGTAAGAACATATCAAATATTCTGATATTTTTATTGGGAAACATGAAATTGAAGAAAGTTAATTATAAAATGAGATAAAATTTCAAAATGTAAAAATGGGTGTTAAATCTGCTTAATCAACAAAAAGAGATGAGTTTAAGAATATAATGTTAGAATTAAGAAATACTTAATTTTAAAAAAGAGAGAATGAAAATAAGAATAAAAACACGAATAGTTAAATAATAAAAGAACATTCAAAGTAAAAATAGTCAGAGTAAAGTTAGAAGACTATACTAAAAGAGTATTTAGATCAGCCTGAGAAACAAGTAAGATAGAAATCCTCTTTATCATAAGATTATCCAGAATAAAAATATCGAAAAGAGAAGATAAATGATAAACAATCAAGCATTGATCTTTAAAAATAATTTAATGAGTAATATTAAAAAAATAAAAAATTAGAAAATTATTGTAACAACTTGAAAGATTGATGTAAATGAAAAAGATAGATAATAAATTCTTGTTTTCTATGATTAAGAAACATATTGAAGAATGTCCATAATTTGGTAAGAGAGTCAAAGAGGACATAAAGGATTTATTAAATTAGTTATTATGATGATTTCAATATAATTAACATTAATACAGAATTCAGTATAAATTTAATATCACATATTAATATTTTTAATGTGGAAATTACTGTTGATCATCTTGAGTATTGCTCAATTTAGAGCTCAGGAAGATGATGTAGCTGAAGAAGATTAAGAATCTTAATTCCAATAATAGTATTGTATCAATTTTAGTTTTATTCATAGAATAACAAAATTTTTATTAACAGCAACAATATGGATGCATAATATTGACAAAGTATCATTTATAAGAAAGAAATTAAGAATTATCAAAATTATTCTAATAGATTTCTAATAATGTCGACAAAAGACTTGCTTATTAAAAATTACAAGCTTCTTTAGTAATTCAATGTATGCAAAAAATTTCATACTAACAATTGGTTGAACTTTTTACTTAGCTGAGATAATAAACTTTTAACTATTAAGATTTTTAAGATATTTTCATGATGACTGATCTAAGTCTTGAAGATGATTAAACATTAACAGATTAGGAAAAAATAATCTCAAAAGAGATAGAAGTATTTATTGATTAAGAATCTAGTAATTTGATAAGAAGATGCAAGAATAATAACAAAAATAAAGCTAAGCATAAGGTTAAGATGATGACGATGATGAAGAAGTAGATCCAAGAAGAAGACGTTAACCTTAGAGTTATAAATTATTTGGAGTAGATTTATCCTAACTATCAAGTACAACTCAAATCAGTATTTTTGCTGTTCTGATTACACTTTTTGGAGCATTATTATTGTCAGGTCTATTTTCAAAATTTATTCTATATAGGTTTGTTTTATGTTAAAAAGGAATCGTAAAGTCCAACAAAGAGGTCTAAAAAAGATAAAAAAGTTAAATAAAAATGAGTATATGTATAATCAAAGTTAATTATAACCAATTTATGTTATCAGAATTGTTTTTTCTAAGAAAATCTATGCCTAAATTATTTATTGACTTTTTTATTTTATATAATAATACTAAAGTTATTATTCTCTTAGTATATTATCCTTATGTTATTTCTAAAATATCTATAATTTCTTATTTTATTTGCTACAATATTATTATATAGATCTTAAAGATAAATAAATTTATTGTTTAACTTAAAGAGAAATCATTCAAGTTTTTGATATAATTATGGCTAATTTTATATAGACTTTATAGCTAGAATTTAAAACGAACAAATAAATTATTCATATTATACTTATAAACTTTTTATTTCCATTTTGTCTCTTAGGAAAAGATAAAAATTGGTTTCTATAATTCTCCTATTTTTCAGAGTTATGTTCTTTAATGTCATCCAATTAAGTACCCAACTACAACACCAATTCTTATGTTTCAACTAATCTATTCTAACATTCTTATATCTATTCACATAACTTTAAAATCTCTTCATTTTTTAGATGGATCTAAACATCTTATTCTTCTATTATTTATTATTATTTTTAGGTAAGCTCTTTAAAAGTATCTTCTTCTTCTTCTAAACTCATCTTAATTTTTTTTATTAAAAAATGTAAATATTCATTAATTTATATTTTAATCCTTCTTATTATGATATTGCATCAATATTTATAAATTTCTATTAAAAATAACTTTTAGATATACATGGAAAACCAAAGGCAATATTTTATTTCAACCAAAGAAATTAGTTAAAGTCTACTTTGTAAAATTTGTACATACGTTGCATTAAATGCAGTCGAATGCTAAAATTGTGAGTAATTGTATTGTGAAGATTGCACTAAATTATTTTAGAGGAAAAAGAATGAGTATATAATTATTAATAATCTTGAGATGTCCTGATTGTAAATAACAATTTCAAACTAAATAGCCTCATAGATTAATAAAAGAAGAACTATCAAAATTAACATTTAAATGTATAAATGAATTACAAGGGTGTAAATTATAATTATTAATGGGTGATGTAATCAAACATGTGAATGAATGTTAATTTAAGATTATTAAATGCGTTTGTGGATGGAATGGGCCAAGATCAAAATAACAATAACATGTATTTTTGTTATATAATTTAAGGAACAAACCTGCTAACATTTTGCAACCAAATTATGTAATATTTGTAAAGAAGACATCAAATTATCTAAATTTTAAGATCACAATTGTTTTTATTAATTGTAGTAATAAATATAGAAAATTCAAGATAAATTCTATGAATATAAAGAAACTTCAGACTATTCCATAAAAGATCTAAAGAATCAAGCAAGCAAAGTTTCGAATGAATAACAAGGTTTTAAATAATAGATCAAATAATTGTAAGATGAGAATAACGATTTAAGAAGATAAACTACAGAATTATCACAACTTATTAAATAATTAGATTAACAGTTTAAATAAGGTTTGCAATAAAACGAATAATAAAGACCTTTTATAACTTCAGGTAAGTTTGTAGAATCAAAGTCTTTGAAATGTAGTTAAGAACACATGATTTAGTATTGGATGAATCCTTAAGGCGAGTAAAAAACAAAGAAATGCTTAAAATGTTAGAAAACTTAGGTAAATTGTAGATACTGTTGCCCAATATGTTAATTTTTTGTTTGTTTAAAATGTTAAGTACCTGAAATAACCAGGAACCCTCATGAGAACGTAGTTTTATGTCCTGCTCAACATAAAATATAACGAAAGAATTAAGGCTTTTATTGTGCAGTTTGTGAAAAGAATTCTTCTTTATCCAGGAATCCTGGAGGTGGAGATTGTACGGAATGTGATTTTTAAATTTGCTTTGATTGTTTAGAAAACTAAAGGTATAAAGGAAGAATTGAATAGTGTCCAGTTCAATGAGAACGAAATTAATTATATAAAAGTAATTATATTAATAATTAATACTTTGATTCAATGAAATGGTTTTAAACTATTTAAAAGATTAGAGAAATCAATCGTCTATAATTGGCTTACTAAGAATTAATATATTTATATCTATCAGAAACTTCTATTAAAACCTTTGTTTCTTAAGGTCATTATTAATTTATAGTCAATAAATAAAATATCTTAATGCCTATTATTTATCACAATTATTAATGTCTTCAAATCTCAAGACTTATTAATTTAAACATAAAAATTTAATAAAAATATTTGTATTTTAATTTCTTTAACTATAAAATAATGTCTACAAAATATCTTAGCATTATTCACATTATATATTTAACACTTCAAATACCCAGTTTTAATATTTAATTATATTGCTCAAATAATAGTGTTAAATTTTATTTACCTTATTTATTTTTATCAAAATTTTTAACTGAAAGACAATAACAACCAATCCATTATAATATTTTTGTTTTATAGCTTATCTTCTTGAGTGAATAACTAATTTATCCATAAGTATCTTTTCAAAAGTTGTATAATTCTTAAGATATCAAAAAGATAAAATATGAGTTTACCTCTGTTAAAGATAAAATTATTGAAAATTAGTCAGTTTAATGAGGATTGTTCATATTAATGAGTTTCAAATGAATTTCTAAAACGTAATCCTTATCTTGAATGCTTTAATATTTAATAGCAATTTATAAATCTAAATCATTACATGAATAAGCCGAGATTCTTGTTATAGTTTGCTATAAGAGAAGCAAAACATTAAGAAGATAAAAGGATCGAGATAGAGGCCATGAGTAATGTAGAAAAAGAAATTTAACAGTTCGAAAACAGTGAGTAAATTTATAACATAAGTAGTGTATGGAAATTAAAGCCTTTGAAGATAATTCAAAAAATAGCGATATTTATTACAAAAATGAAGCACTTTTCACCTATATATAGATTTAAGATTTTGAACAAGAATATATTTTATTTGATAAGAGATCGAACAAGTTCATTTTAATATTACCTGTATAGTCGATTATTAGAAAAAAAGCCTACAAGGGTATAAGTCTTTAAGATAAGAAATAGTTTGGTTAAATGAAGTATGAAGGCAAATTAACAAATGCTATTTGGTGGAGAACTTGGTCATTTCTTAAAAGCAATTAAACTGTTTTATTACCTGCTGACAAATTTTTATTTGTATGGGATGTAATCTTAATGTTTGTAACTATTATGAATATTCTTTACGTTCCCTTATAGTTGTCATTTGATATGAACAAAGATGAAATAGGAAATGCTTACCTATTATTTAGCACTCTTCCAAGTTGTATATTTTTGGTTGAATTAGTCTTGAATTTTTTTAAGGGCTATTATGTTAGGGGAATATTACACACATCAAAACGAGATATATTTTGGCATTATGTTAAAGGAGAATTTATTATTGATTTGACAGTTGTGTTGCCATTTATACTTTCATGGTTTGGATACTCCTTTGCGAATTATTTAATGTTGATAAGAATGACAAAAGTAAGAAGAACAATGATAGTCATAGAGGAGATCTCGAATTTCAAAGAAAAAACAGCTGTAATATATTCTCTATTCTGTTTGATTTATTCACTCTTATTAATTTCTCATTTTTGTGCTTGTTTGTTTCATTACTTTGCAATTCTTGAAGTTGAAAATGGATATACACATACTTGGCTTCATTAACAAGGAATATATGAATCTGATGTTTTTGTTAAATACTTTACTTCTTTATATTGGGTAACAATAACTTCTATGACTGTCGGATATGGAGACATAGTACCGGTAACAACTCCTGAAAAGATCTTAGTAACTTTTCTAACGTTTTTAGTTGTTGGTACATTTGGGTATGCTTTAGGAATGATTCAAAGCATATTTTATAAATTAGCTGAATAATAAAACATAAATAATGCCAAACTTAGACTGGTAAGCAATCATATAAAATAAAGAGGATTGAATACTTAATTATAATTTAGAGTTCGAAAATATATAGAATATTATCTATAATTTAAATAAGAAGAAGAATTGGATTTGGACGAATTAATGGGGTAGTTGAATCCTAAGTTAAAACAAGAAGTTCAAATAGCAATGTATTACAGTTATTTAAAGCGGTCTAAATTGTTAGGTTCCAATTTATCAGATGAAATTCTTAAGAAATTATGTTTTTGTGTTCATGAGAGAACATACGCCCCAGAAGAATTCTTGATTCGTAAGGATGATCATCCCGATAAACTTTATATTGTATTATCGGGAAGAATTAAATCAGTATTATTGGATAGGACGATAAAGAGATATATAAGTGGTAAACTTGTTTGTGAAAGAGAATTCTTCTTCTAAGATTACATGTAATTTGATATGGTGGCATAAACTTTTGTTTAAGTAGCTTATATAAATTAAACTGATTTCTTGAATATTTTGTAGAAGGACTTAAGATAATATGAGAAATACAGATTAATCTTAGATCGAACTTAATTTGGAGACAACAACAATCAAATAATTTGTGAAGCTTGTTCTAGTCATCATCAATTTAAGCATTGTCCGTTGGTATTCTTCAGAAAAAACAAAAATAAAGTGATATCAATTTATAATAGTAGTGTTAATCATGAAAGGTAAATGTTTATTAGATAGAGAAAGAAGAGAAAATTCAACACTTAAGTAATTAAAGAGAGAGCCTTGGATTAAATTCTGGAACAGAACAAGTCTCTTGCTGTGGTTGATAGCAAGTTTCTCATAAGATTGGGTATATAAAGAAACGATGATGATGAATCGTCATATCCTGATCAAACAATTGCTTAACATTCTCAATAACCTTCCTAAAATCAGCAAGATTAGAGATTTTTTATAAAGAATAGAATCATGAGGTAAGTGAGTCATCGAAGCTTACTTGCACCGAATTCTTAGGGCAACAATGCTTAAGATAATCAGGAAGATAATCAAGCCTAAATATTTACGGCAGAAACCAATATAGATAAAGTGGAGGAGTATGATTATTATTATCCTCATCACAATATCACAAAAGTGACCAAACTGATTAATAACTATAATATCTACTCCAGAGTCCTAGAAAAAATTAGAGGACATAAAAATAGGTTTGCTTAATACATTGCAAGGTAGATTATGTATAAAATTTTATGAATCATATTTTATTATATTGTAAATTAAATTTAATAGAATTTCTTGAAATAAGCAATTTTTAATATAGAAACAACTATAATAATATACTTATGAATAATATTAGAATACTAAAAGACAGATATAGGATAGATTTTGGAAAGCAAATTGGTCATGGAAGCTATGGAACAGTGTTTTTGTGCATAGATGTTAATGATAACAACAAAGAATTATGTGCGAAAGTACTTAGAAAAATTTTTATTCAAGGTTGTTAAAAGCAAAAACAATTTATTCTTCTAAAGGGAAATGGAATTGATGAAAAAAATAAAATAGGTCGCAAATGAACATCCAAATATTGTAAAAGTTTTAGATGTTTTCATTGATAATAAAAATAATAAGGAAAGATTAATTATTATAGAAGAGAAATGTGATGGAAATCTAGAACAATACATTAAATAAAACAGTTTAAGCCCATGGGAGGCATTAGAAATAGTAAAGTAGATAGTGAATGGATACAAACTTCTCTTTACTGAGAAAATTATTCATAGAGATTTAAAACCATCAAATATACTTTATCTAAACAATGCTTTTAAGGTATGATCTACTCATTAAAACTTCAAAGATTGCTGATTTTGGATTTGCTAGAATAGTTGATCCAAAAAATGGTTGTTCTACTAAATTAGGAACAGTTGTTTATTAGGCTCCGTAAATATTTTTTGATAAAACTTATTCCAATTCTGCAGATATATTTTCTGTAAGAGTTTAATAATATACAATAGTTAGGAGTTATATTTTATTATTTGATCTTCAAAAAATATCCCTTTAAAGCAGATATTATTAGAGAAGAATTAAAATCACTTTAAACAAAACCATTCCAAATTATTAGCAAATTAGTATAATATCTAAATTTCACAATATTTTAGTTTAAAGAAAATGATCCAATCCCTAGATTAATTGAACGAATGTTGGTTTATAGAGAAGAAAATAGAATTAGTTGGGAAGATCTCTTCAACCATGATTTAATAATATTAAACTAGAGCTAAGCATCAGCATCAACCCCAAACTAAAATCAATACTTAAAATAGGGTTATAGACGAATTTAGAACCGGACCATACATAAGGACTCAGAATTCACCTAGAACCAACTAATAAATTAGGACTTCGCCTCAAACTAAAACAATTTCTATTGCCAAGATGAATATTTAAGTTAGAGATCAACTCAAAGTTAGGACCAGGGTCCAAATATGGGCCACTCCCTAAGTTAGGATTAAAAACATTAAATTGCAAACTTTTTAGCATATATTGAATCAGAGTTAAAAAATAAAATGTAATATTATGAGTAAAAAGAATCATCTGATAATTATTTCAACTCTATTTTAATTATAAGGAAAGTCCTGTGTAATTTGGCACAATTCCTTCTTGAAAGCACAACATAAGGACTGTCATTATTGGCTTAAAGAGAACTAGACTAAGTAATAAAAAATCAGAGAGTAATTAAATAATAATTATCCTTTAGAAATTACAAGAAGCATTTTAAAAGGCAAAGATATAAGAGTTCCCATTTGTAAATTTGTAGTAATAGATTGAAATTCTATAAGAATAAATAAAATCTAGTCCCTTTAAATATGAAAAAGGAAAAAAATACTACTTCAGTTATTTGAAGTAAATTACGTATTTTATATTAGAATTGTATATGCATTTTCCATTTTAGCCTAAATTGATCAATATGACTAAATTGCTTTATATGAGATTGTTTCATAAATAGTGAAAAATAGTTAAATTGAAAATAATGTATTAACTTATTTAAATAGAATTTAACATTGATGAATATTAATAAATTATGCAATATTATTTCATTTATATGTTTTTTTAATTAATAAGGCAATTAATGGAATCCCTATTAAAATCGCTGCTGTTTTTCCAATCCATTCTATGTTTGATTTTTCCTTAGTTTTAAAAATCCTTCTAGCTTTTATAAGTTAATTTCCATCTAAATTTTCATATTAATCACTGTAAGAATCTAATGAAATTTTTAATATATTATCAATTTAGATTGAATAATTTTTTTAGTTTATTTTATCAATCAATTCAAATAAAGTATTTAATTTGGATAAATAATATTTTTCACTTTACATCTCTCTTTCCTTGTAAGATTTTAATATTGTATAATATTTTTCTTTGATATATTTAGCATTTATAATCAAATCTTTATTTTCAGACTCTTTCAAAAAATTTTATTATAGTTCTCTAATAATTTAGTTAAATAGTAATTAAGCATTTTTTTCTTTTTTAACACCTTTAATAAAACAACCTACTTTTGGTGAAAGCCTAAAAAATTTATTTTGAAATTCTTTAATCATTCTAAAATACAAGGGCAAGTATTAAATTAGTTCTTGCTTCATCATCCGCATCGATACTTGAAGAGAATGATTTTCATTAGTGTGAAGTTATCTTCTCAAATCTTGAGATAATTTTTATTATGAACTTAAAGTATCTTTTTCTTCATTTTAAATAATTAAAGTGGTAAGAGCAATCGATTTATTTTATTAAGATATTTATTCTAATTTATTTCTTAAAACCTCAAAGGATACTTAATGCAATCCAGACATTATCAAACTAATTGTAAAATTATTAATGCCCGATTAATCTTATTCTATAAAACTTAATATTTATAAGATTGCTTAAGCTAATGGCATCTATGGATTTATATAATTTTCAGTTCGACTCTACTTAAGGATATCTTCCCACCAAAAAGTCACTATATTTTCTTATTCAAAATTATTAAAAATGGCATTTTTTTAATTAATTATTTCTTCAATTAATTCACCTGATATCTAAAATGTATCAATCAATATGATTAATTTGGAATTCTTTTTAATTACTCTATTATAATTTTGAAAGTTTTTTATCCTTTATTTTTTCTGAAAGCATTATTCTATTGGTTATTATTCTATTTGTTAAATTATTATATCTTTAGCTTTATAATGAAATTATTCAATCACTTCAATCTATTACAAAGGGTTTTTTTCAAATTGAGCTTATAATTATGCATATTCATGTTCTTTATCTTTCAATGAAGCTAAATAGTCTGTTTCTGCTAACATATAAGCCAACTTATTAAGTGAATTAAGTTGCTATTCTTTTAGCATCTCTTATTCTTAAGTATTATTTACTTATTTATTCTACTTTAATTTATTTTTAAGTAGTCTCTAGCTCTCTATTGAATCCTTATAGAGTTTTTTAAAAATATGTTTACCATTTTAAAGTTTATCACTTGCTTATAACTCTATTAAAATTTCTTAGATACTCCCTTACTAAATTTACTTTAAATCATCTAAGTTTCTTGAGAATTCAATTATATCATTATTTTTAGTACTTACCACAGTATTTCGAGCTAAGAATAGTTAATTACTTTTAACAACTTTGGTTTCCTATCTTTAATCCTCTATGAAAGATTTATAGACTATTTCATTTAATTCAATCTCATCTGTATATACAATCAATTATTGTTTTAAACTTTCAAATGCTTCTGTAAATTATTAGGTCAATTTTTCAGAAGATATAGGTAACATTATTGAATTATTTTCATTCTCATAATTATATTGAATTTCATCTTAACCTAAAATTTCATATAGGTATTTGAATTCTAAATTTCCATTGTTATGTAATAAACTTCTCAATTTATTGCTTATCAATGTTGGGAATTGTTTTCCTACAGCAATACTAGCAAATTAAATTTAAAACACAGATTTAACTTTTTCAACAATCGGAAGGAGTTCCTCAAATTCAAAAGTTTCTTCTCCATCTGACAGAAAGCAAATTGTTAAATACTTTTTATCTCTATGTTAAGTAAGCAAAATATCAAATAATTGTTTGAATACTTTATTGAAGTTGCTTTCAGTAGATTCTAAGTAATTCTAGATATTATATAAAATATTGTCGCTTCCCTTTTCTGGATTTCCAAATTAAAAAGTTAGCTTGTATTTGATGTCCCTAAATACATCATTGAAACATTTCAAAAATATTGGATAATGTGCTCTCATTGAGCCTGTTCCATCCGCTAACAAAATAAAAAATGATTCTTGTGAAGTCTATTTCCCTGCTCTAAATGGAAGCATTATATTTTATTATTGTTTTCATAATTTTTATCATGACAAAGTCTTTAATTCATATTCTATTAAAACTATTAGAATTTTATTGTAAAGGAAATAATTTGTCAATTGAAAAAGGAAAATAATATTGAGCTTTTTATTGAAAAGGTTATTAAATTTAAACCATTGGACCTTATTTAAATAACATAACTAAATCATATTATCTAAATAAAACGAAGATAAAAATAAAAAAAGGTTTAGACTATAAATGAAAGATTACATTAAATTAAATAAAGTTATTTTTTCTGGAGAAAATCAAGAGTAATTATTGGCATCTTCAATTATTCAAGGATTACTCAAAAAAGGATATGAAGTTTTATGATCCAGTTGATGAATTCACATTCTAATACTTAAATGAATACAAAAAAAAATTAGTTAATATTGGTAAAGGAGACTTTAAACACCCTGAAGATAATGAAGAATAAAGAAAAAAGTAAAAATCATTGAAGAAAGGATTCTAGTCATTAACTGACTGGTGGAGTTAATTATTATCTTAAAATGTTGACTCTGTTGTTATTTTAAAAAGATTGATTGACAATCCAATCATAGTTGTTTCCTTAGGATCTGTAGATACTGCTAATATGGAAAGAACATCAAAAGCCTAAGCTTATATAAGTAAGGTAGCAATTCGTATCAATTTGGCAAGAAGATTGTTGAAATAAATCCAAATCATTTAGCTATTTAAGAATTATTAGAAAAGAGAAATAGATGATCCTGATTAGGAAACAGAAGAAATAGCTAAAGTACTTTATGAAGCTGCCTTAGTCAATTCTGGTATTATTAATATTTAATATCAATAGAGATTATTCTATACCTAATTCTGAAAGTTTGCTAGTAGACTCTACAAATTATTTAACTCAGCCTTAGATATTGACAAGGATGCAACAGTCAAAGAATTTGAAGTTCAAATCGAAGATGAACCTGAAACCACATCTGAACCTCCTGTTGATCAATATGGAACCAAATGGGACAAAGTAAATACAGATGATGCATAATGAGAAACAGTTAATGATGATAAAAAGAGATGATTTATGATTCATTTTAAAATTTTTATTGTATAGTTTTATCTTTAGTAAGATTAAGTATTCTTTTTTCAATAATAATAATTTAGGAGCAACTTATTGTTTCCTTGAAATATTTTATAATCCTACTTTATTTAATTATTAACAGTAATAAATAATTTTTTTCAAATACAAATGAATTCCAATTCCAATTCTGATTAGTAATTATGTTATTTAAGTACTTAGTCATTTCCTTTTTAAAGTATTATTAATAGGAAATTCTGGTGTAGGCAAATCGTGTATGCTTATGCGATATTCTGTATATAATATTTACTAAACTTATAAAGGAAAATTAATTCACCAACAATTTCTATAACACAATAGGAGTGGATTTCAAAACTAAAACTATTGCTATTGGTGAACACAATGTTAAATTGCAAATTGTTATATACATAATTTTATTAAATAGTGGGATACTGCAGGCTAAGATAGATTCAGAACTATAACATGCAGTTATTATAGAGGTGCTTAAGGTATAATAATAGTTTATGATATTACTGACAGAGAGTCTTTTGAAAATGTAAAAACTTGGATGGCTGAAATAGATAAGTACACAAATATTATAACAACTATAAGGTATGCATCGGAATCTGTAAACAGAATGTTAGTAGGAAATAAGGCTGATATAACAGAAAGAAGGGAAGTTTCATATGAAGAAGGTTTAGAATTATGTAATAATTATTTTTATTTAATAGCTAGATAATATTAATTTCCCTTTTATGAAACAAGTGCCAAATCATCAATAAATATTGAAGCAGCATTTGCTCATATTACTAAAAATATTTTAAATCGTGAAATTCATAACTCTAAAGCTGTAGTTAGGAAAACTTCAAATATGAGACTATAAACTAGATAATAACAATAATAATAAGAGAAAAAAAAATAAGACGATTTATGTTGTTGAATTTATTATGAACTATCCAATTTGATAAACTATAAATATACTTACAATTATTTGAATCATATTTATTTATACTTTCAATCCTTAATCATATTTATTTAGTTAGTATGAATCCAATTATTAATTCAGATTTTTAAATGGAGTACATACAAATTATAAATAATCATTTAAAGCAACTTTCCAGAGGGAATCCACATTTGAGGAATTTAGTTTTAATAGAAATTAAATAATATCTGTTATTAAAATGAGTATTTAATCACTTTTTAAGATCATCATAAATTCTAAAAAAGAGATCATCTTATTCTTCAACTTCCTCAACCTAATCACTTTTATGTTAATCAATTTTATCTTCATCTTCTTCCTCTTCCTCTTCTGTTTAGAATTTATGATTTTATCTTTAAACTTTAGTAGTACTTTCTTAAACACTATCATAATTATCATCAATAAATTGGGATTGTTATACAATATTTTAATTATAAGGAGGCATCAGGCATAAAATAATATTCATAGCTGCTACAGTAAGTATAAAGACATGATTATGTGCTAGAAAAGCATCCATAAAAATAATTAATTATAAATTATCTAATTTTATATATTATTATTGTAAAATATTACACTTTTTTATGAATAGCTCAAAATTACAATTTGTAAGATAGTCTCTAAATGTAGGTTTTATGACAAGAATATAAAGAATTATATAGTATTCAGAATAAATTCCTAAACTTTTTTGTTTAAGTTTAATTTAAAAATACACAAACCTAATGATGTAATTTTTGTGGTAATAATATTAATGTAACGTAAAGTTAAATAAGATTTTGCAATAGCTTAGATGAAATAAAGTTTAAACAAATAAGTTTATTGTTATGTGAATATAATTTCTTTAAATTATATAAGTATTTTTGATAATCACTAACTAATTATTTAGTTTGCCTTTGATTCTAAAGTTGTTAGCATAGTTTATAATTCCTCACTATTATATCGAATATAGAGGGAAATTTTAGGGTTGGAACAAGCACAAACACTAGCATGGGCAATGCACCCCTTCTTTAAGCATCTATGATTGTTAATGTGAAAGATATACTTTGAACAAAATATATAACTAAAGAACATATAATTAGAACAGATTTTGCAGACATTTCGATCATACTTTTCTAATTTGTTTGCGAACTCTACAGTCTTGACTTATTCATAAAGAGTTAAAATGGTATTTCGACTAGCAATTTCAGAATGAACTATTTTTTTAAATTTTTCAAATAACTAAAAAAGTTAATGATGAAATAAACTTACCTTGATCCATGATTTTTAACTGAATTTTACTTGATCTGCCATAAGAACAACTTTGGTGAGAAGCCACTCTAATGGGAAACTAATCTAAAATAGAAGTTTAATAGTTTATGTTACCTTTTTTAGATTGCCATCCATACGATACTCAGCAGAAGCCTGATCATATTCTTCTAGCCACTAAATAGGAGCGACATTGACAGCCTCACTACAATTGAATCCTATAATTTATATTTAATAAATTACCATGTGAGAATCCTGCATGATAAGTAGCACCCAAAGTGATAATAAGTTCGCCAGGGTGCTATTCTGTTCTAAGGATTGAAATTTATTATTAAGACAATTCTATAGGTGAAATCTGACATACTATGTCATACAAAAGACGAGGGTTATGTATTTTTTACTTCTCATACTTCTTATTGAAATATTGTAAAAACTTTTAGCTGTGACAAGGGGGTATTGCATACCTAAAAGTTGAAATAAGTATAGATACCATGTTTTCGGAGCTCCTGCGTGCATGTAGTTTAAGGAATTTAAATTCAAGTCTTCTTTGTGCCAACAGAAGTTTGCATATTTCATTCCTAAGTAGAGCCAAGGTACTGAAATCCCACTCATCTCATTCTTCTCTTATAGAACTTAGAAAATAGAATTGCTATTCTTGTTAATAGAACTTAGATTCCCTAACTAATCCTCCTAGAAACCTGTGGCATACTTGGTAGCCAACAAATCAGCTGCATACTCAACCTCCACTTCATCGTATCTATTTGGAAAGTCCACTATCGACCAGAATTCTATCTCATTCTATCTGATTTGATTTGAAACTTCCCTCAATCCTTACAACTTGTGACTACACTCAAACTTGTTGGCATAGCTCATATACTCTTATAATGTGAATCCAACAGTATTTGAACCAAATATCTAAACTAAAAAACGCAAATACCTCTCCTTCTTATTGCTAATTCAATGTCTACACTCTTGTTTCTACTCTCTTACCCTTGAGTTTCTTTTCTAATTCTCCAAAGAATTTTTTCTCTGGAATTATTAACTCAGATGGTAATACCAATTTTACTATTCCAAATTTCTCATAACCTTTTGCATATAGATCGTCTATTGTCTTAAAAGGATCTTATAAGAATTCTTAGGTGATATGCAAAGTTGGAACTTCCCTAAATTGAAGATCTTTTATTGAATATGGGAAACGTTCCAGTAATACTTTTGTTTGAGGCTCAGTAATATCATCTGAATTCCTAGTCTTCCTTATTTACTTTTTTTATTTTATTGATCGTATCATATGTTTTTCTATGTTATTTTTATAATAAATTTATCAAACCTTTGACATGTTCTGCTTTGATGATGATTTATTTAAAAGATACTTCTATTTTAAATTCCAAAAAATATATAAATATAATTATAACATACCCCTGCTGAGTTCAAAATCTGATGAATTCTATTAAGAAATACATAAAATATATAATTCATTCAGAAGCCTATTACGAGTCTTCTTTTTTTATTTCTAAATATGCCTTATAGTTAGATCGAGGAGGGAATGGTCTTTCCCCTAACACTTCAATTATTTTCTATAAATCCAAAGTTTCCTTCTCCAATAGACTTGTTGCTAATCTAAACTCATTATTAATTTAAAATACTTGTCAACATATTCTTTTCTATCCCTTAACAACTATCTAGTTCTTACTGTTTGCTCCTCTATTATACTTTTTATTTCGTCATCTATCTTTTTGTTGGTATTATTGCTATAAGGTTTTTAAAACTCCCCTTCTTAAAATCCAATATAACCAATTTTATCACTCATTCCAAATTTCGTTACTATATTATGAGCTACTTCATAAGCTTTCTTTAAATCGTCATAAGCTCCAGTTGTGATCTAACCAAAAAAGATCTCCTCAGATATCCTTCCACCTAATAAACAACAAATCCTATCCAATAATTCTTATTTCGACTCCAAACTTGATTCATTAGGTAAATATTATGCATATCCTAAAGATCCTTTACTCCTAGGAATTATAGTAAGCTTTAGTAAAGGATGTCCTCCTTATAAAAACCAACTTACAACAGCATGTCCTGATTCATGATAGGCTACAGTCTTTCTTTCTTCTTCACTTATTATTCTTTTCTTTTCTAATCCAGCCATTACTCTTTCTGATGCCATTTCAAAATCATTTGAATCTACATAAATTTTATTAGCTCTAGCTGCCATGATAGCAGCTTCATTACAAAGATTAGCAATTTCAGCTCCACTAAAACCTGGTGTTAAAGTTGCTAATCTTTTTGCATATTCATCTATTGTTTTTGCTGGATCTAGTTTTAAAGGTGCCAAATGAACCATAAATATTTATTTTCTACCTTCTATATCAGGTAAAGTAATATCTACTGATCTATCAAATCTACCTGGTCTTGTAAGTGCTGGATCTAATAATTCTTTTCTATTTGTAGCTGCTAATACAATAACATTAGTATCAGTTCCAAATCCATCCATCTCTACTAGTAACTAATTCAATGTATTATCTCTTTCATCATTTCCTCCTAGTTTTGCATCTCTTTTTCTACCAACAGCATCAATTTCATCGATAAATATGATACTTGGAGATTTAGCTTTTGCTTATTTAAATAAATCTCTAACTCTACTTGCTCCTACTCCAACAAACATTTCAACAAAATCTGAACCACTTACAAAAAAGAATGGTACTCCTGCTTCGCCGGCACATGCTTTTGCTACCATCGTCTTACCTGTTCCTGGAGGTCCTGCCAATAATGCACCTCGAGGTAATTTCGCTCCCATTTCTTTGTATTTACGAGGCTTTTTTAAAAAGTCAACAAATTCCTTTATTTCTAATTTTGCTTCATCTAATCCAGCTACATCTTTAAATTTTACTTTGACATTTTATTCAAATCCAAATTATTTCACATTTGATTTACCAAATCCAAACACATCATTTCCTCCACCACCAGCTCCTCCACTACCTTTATTTATATTTCCCATACTTCCTTTTACTGATTAAAATAGCAAAATTACAAATGATATTGTTACACCAAAATATAGCAAATTCAATACTCTGTCCATTAATTTCCCTTTATCTAATTTTGCTTCAAAAGAAACTGGTATAAATTATTCTTTACTAAGTCCTTTTTCAGTTTAAAATCTTTCTAAATTATCCAAAAAATTATCCACATTCACAATCATGAGTTTCTTTGAAATTCCACCTTATATAATTATTGATGCTTGATTAACTTTGCTTGTTTCATTCTTGTAGATGATAATTTAGTTGACTTGACTAGTCTCTAAATAATTCTTTAAGAAATCCGTGTATGCAATCTCCTCTTCTTAATTTGAATATTAATAAAATGCAGCTAAGCCACTTACTCCTAAAAACATATAAATATAATTTCGATTCTTAGGATTATTGAAGTATTCAAACACCTTATCAAAATTTATATCTTATAAGGGAGATTTCTTTTAAAATTACTATTATTATTATTATTATTTATTCTCCTATTCTTTTTATTATTCTTCTTTTTCTTCCTATTTCTCTTCCTATTATTATTCTTATCTATTTTATTTATCTTCTTTATTTTCATTCCTATTTTCATCTTATAAATTGAAAGATTTTGGATCATATGTGAACTAATACTTTTTCTTTTGAGGTTTTTCGTCTAAAATTAATTTACTTATAAACACTACTTTTTATTTATTATTCTTCATTTTCTTTTTCTTCCTTTATTACATCTTCTTTTTCCTCCTTTTTCTCTTCCTAATTTGCTTTTTAATCTTATTTTTCATCCCTTTATTGCTCCTATTAAAGTTTCGATTTCCTCTAAAATTTTTAAAACCCTATAAAATCTCTTTAGCAAAAATACCTTTTGGAGGTTCTTTATCTGATGAAAAACGCATAAATGGCATTGTATGTCGAAAAATATTTCTTCGTACCAAGTTTAAACTTAATCGTAACATCACAAATAAAAATAATTAAGAAAATAGAAATTTTTAGAATACTAATATTTTATTTATAAATAATTTAATATACACATTCAGCATCATATAACTTAAATATTATCATAACATTATAATCAACATTAATTAAATCAGATTACATATCAATGAGTTATCCTGCCAAATTAACTTTTCATAGATTGTTTCTTTTGTTATGGATATTTAACTTTGAAGAATAATATTATAATGCTTTATACTGAATTATATTATTTATTGAATTTAGAATCTTCTAACGAGAAATATACCTTTTCTTAAATTCTTACAAATAATAGCGTTTTTATTTTAGAAGTGTAAAGTTAATTTAAACCTGATAGAATCAGTTTTCACTTTTTTCCCTAACCTTAATTTAATCTAAATTTTATTATTATTTCTAGTCCTAATAAATTTTTGTAATATTTATAAGAAACTAATTTAACTATAATTAGAAAAACAAATAAGGAACTCAATTTAAATTTTAAATAAATTTATAATTTTATATTAATCTACAAATGAATCAACAAATAGATTTTTCTTTCTGATTATAGAATTTAATATGTGATTTGAATAATGAATAGTAAATAATATAGTCACTGCATTTATCTAAAGATGTTTCCTCCAACTTTATGCACCTACTCATACTTTTTATCAAGTTCTCCATTATGATTGTGATGTATACTTCGTGAAGATTTATAGTTATTCTAGCTAACAGAAATGTTATCATTTTATAAAGGATAATTATTACAATTAGTTACATTGATATTATTATATGATATTTGTTATCTACTGAGATTTTCTAAATGAGCTGTTGATTAAGATTAAAAAAGTGGAACTTTAGCTTTTTGTATCATTACATCTCCATGTGATTATCTTTTGGAATCAAAATGAAATTATTTATTTATAAGTTGATTAGAATTGAAATTAGTAAGAGCATTAGTAAGAGTATTAATTTGTTAAAAACTTAGATCCGAAGGATTACACTAAATTTTACTTATTGTCTTATAACTCTTACTTTTGGCAATAAGAGTCATAATTTATGATACTGAAGATGATATTTTTTATGCACCAACTCCAGTTAAGGTTTACAATTATTAAGACCATATATTTAAAAGTCCAGCTCTCTTTCTTAAATAAGCAACGCAAGATAAGGCTAATATAGTTTAATCATTTTGGAAATATAATTAATCATCTAGAATAACATTTTAATCCAATACCTTTAATAATTTGTAAAGCAATTTCAATATAGTTGTTTTCTACTTCTTTGACATAATTTAAGATTTAATTTTCTTATAAATCTCTTAATTTGATGTGTTAATGATATGATGAATCTTTATTTTCTTTTTATTATTATTATTATCCTAAACTATCATCATCATCAATAACACCAAAAGATAATAAGGCTTCTATTCTATCTAATAATGTAATTCTTTAAAGTTTCCATTCCATTCCGTGAATCAAAGATCTTTCTGCAGATTTAAAATCCTTAGTGGTAAATTGACTAATTTCAGGATGATTAGTCATTGAAGCATACCTTTTAAGTTTACTTATAAAAGGAACTCTTTCATCAAGTTCTTATACTTTAGCAGCTAACATAAGAGCTGTAGAAACGAATAGATATATTTGATTTTCATTGACTGAAACCTTTTTAAAATATTCATCAACATAATTGATAGCTAAAAAACTTGTATTTGTTGAAAGATTAAGTCTTTCTGAAACTTACAAAATGAATTCTATGAACTATAATCTTTGTTTTATAGGTCCGCTTGATTAATCTTATTACATCATTCCCTATAATATTTTAATAGGGTTGAAAAATGCATTATATTTCATTTTGAGTGTTTTGTAAACCTTGGTATTGGGCTATAGTTTAAGGATGAAAATTACATTATTTAAGAAAATTCCACAATCTATACAAATCAATTTTTCAGAATAGATATGTCGATTTGTGTGAGTACATCCAAATACTTCTAAGTATTAATGACTATAATGATGTTCAAATGATTCCAATAAGCTCATATATACGTTAAATTTTTATTTATAATTTATTAATAAAATATATCAAATAAGAAATACTAATTAAAAGAAATTCTTCTTTAAATATTAATATTAAATATATAATATAAATAAATATAAATATATATTTTGATTTTCAAACAAATTGTTTCATCATTGTAGTTCTTCTTTATTTTAATTTTTCTTTGGCTTATTTTTTGAATATCTTAATAACTTTTTCTGGATTTTCATCTTAAAAGAAAGCCTCAAAATTAGCCATATGATCTATACTAAATTGACTATCAACATCAGAATGAGTTTCAATTTATTAAATATCATCATCAATTTTCTCTGGCTTCAGCGCAGAGTTGACTTCTTTAGGTACATTACTTTATACATTTTAACTATTTTAAATATAATTTCTATTTTATTAAATATATAAATTACTTTAGTTCATCAATAATAGATTATATTTCTTTATTTTTAGGCTAAGCTATTTAAAGAAATTTCATCTTTCTCAGTAATTCAGATTTTTTAGATTCATTATAAATTTATCGATCTGGTGATTATACTTTATCTTACTTATCATTATTTTAGTGAATCTATAAAATCTATTAAGATTTATCAAAATTTTAAATATCATTTTATAATAACATTTTACTCTTTTTTCTTTATGCTAAGAAATTATTTGGTAATAAAGCACTCACACCTTTATCTTTTTTTGTAACATTAGGTTTTTTTACTTATTCTTATATTGGTGTAAGACTAGACATAGATGATGTTCTAACATTTCTAAGTTTTTATTATTTAACAAAACTTTAAAATTTCTTTTTTTTATTAGCATTAGATTTTTTTTTAATTTCTTCATCTGAATGCTTAATCAATTATTATGATTTTCTAAATTCATCAGATAATTCAATACTTTAATTATCTTTACTTTCATCTATCTTCATTTCATAATCATCATCTGCTATCCATTATGCTTTCTTTTTTAATTATGCTTTTTCTTTTTCTTATTCTACTATCTTTTTAATGTCTTCCATTTCTTCTTCGTAATCATCAACATCCGAACTATATTCTATGTCTTCATCACTAGAATTTTGAGTAAAAGTAATATTTTAAAAGTACTTCTTAATAGCAACTGCATTAACCTAAACTTCTCTTATGTGAGATAATGCTTTAAATTATTATTTTACAACTCTTCTTTAAAATGATGGATCTCTTCTATTTTTTAAATTGTAAGTTTCTAAAATTATAGGCATCTTATCAGGAATGTAAAGAGTTTTTTTACAATTTATTGCTAAATGCTTTTTACTTTCACAAATATAACATTTTAATTAAAATTTAGCAAAGTTGTTATTAAATAAAATTTAATGTCTAATCTCAAAAAACTTTTATTTCTCTATTGAATTTTTCTCTATTCTTTTCAAAAATTATGTTCTAGATAGTTTATAAATAACTGAATATGTTAAACAACGTGCAGAAGCTGTTCTTTTATAACCAGTAATAAAAGCCACTATACCAAAAATTCCTTATTTCATAATATGCAATTTAATTCTTTTATCACTATCTAAATATATCTCAACAGACCCCTTTGTTAAAAAATAAATGGGAAAATCATCGATTTCTTCTTTTTCTTAAAAAATCACTTCTTCTTAAGAGTAATATTATTATTAAATATCCTAAGCTAGTTCTATCAATAAGTCTTACTAAAAGAAGCTAAAGAATCGACTATGATTAAGCATTTTACCCAAAGTTTAATAAATTAGTTCTTCTCTAAGAGCTGGAGCTAGTTTTAATATCATTGCTTATTCTAATTCATGATCCCTTGCTTTTTCTGATTCCCATAAATGATATAAGTAGGCTTCAATTCTGGCTTTTAATTTTCTATCTACATTGTGTTCTCTCATGAATCTTTCAATTGCATTTACATATTTTCTAGAATAAATAATGTTTTAAGAAATACTGAAATTTCTGTTTATTTTCATTCTATTAATTAATCATCTCCCATATCGCATTAACAGAATAAGCAAAAACGATACAAGAAATAAATTATGTCACCACAGTGACAAGAACTTCCCAAGCATTTTTTGGAGTTACATCTCCATATCCTACTGATATCATTGTAGTGACTGCCCAATAAAATGAGTATAAATGTAATTCAAAGATATTTCTCTTTAAATTATTATATCCACCATGCATGGTAATCAAATCACTTTCGCTTAACCAAGATACACTTTCATCACCTTTACCAAGTTCCCTTCTTCCAACAAAAAAGAATACACATGCAAATAAATGACATAACCATGTAATAGTCAACATTACAATTAATAATCTATACTTAGCCAATTTTGAAGGTTCTAATTATAAATATTCTTATATCATATTACTAGTTTTAAAGACTTCATAAATTTTAAGAATAAATAAGAATATTTCCACTCCAAACTACCTATCTTAATGAAGAAAAATTCTATATTCAATTAAACAACATAAAGGAATTAAATCTAAGATTAGATAAGTTTTTATATAATTCAAAGCAATTTATTTTCTACCACTAACTAAGTAACCTTATTTATAAAAAGCAATATTGAAAGTCAGAGCTATGTCAAAAATAAATATAGATATGGCTAAAGATAATGCAAATGTTTCAAAAATCTGATAATGATCTGATTAATTTTCTTGAATAAGAGGTTAGTAAGCAAAAATGAAAGGTATTTAAAAGAAAAATAGTAACACTAAAACACTATTTAGAACCTACCAAAATATATAAAATTGAGAGTCTGGCTCAAGAACTTTAACTTTATGAATGTACTTTTAGACATCTTTAAAGAATCCATCTTGCTGAGTTTCGTAAGCATAATCGTTAAATAACTCTTTTTATCTTAGATCTATAATTTAGGCCATAGTAACATTATTCGATGATTTCTTTCCTCCAAAACATCTTCTAAATATATTAGGTTGTTATCTTTTTATTTCTATGGTATTTCTGCAGATGATTGTTTGATTGGCCATTGTAGGAATGACCTTAACTCTTGTATATTGATCATCGTCAATCATAGATTAATATTAGAAGTCATCATCATTTACTATTTATTCCATAAGGATTTCACTATAGGTTCTATTTGCAATTTCAATTTAATTATGTTGTTGATATGGCTAGTGAAAGTGTGAACCTGAATCCTAGTCACTCATTAATAAATTTATAAAAATATAAGAAATGGGTCCAACTTAAGGTAAGGAGGTATATAATTTAAAAATGGTTTAATCTAGTTATCTCCATAAATGAGAGAAAGAGTGTTAAAGTTATTTGCAAGATTTGATGTAGATGGATCGAAATCGATTGAGAAGTCAGAAACAATAAAATATTGGTATATATATAAATGTCAATGTTAATGAAGGAAGAGCAATTTTGCAAAATTGAATACAGAAGAATTATTTAAGTCAGTAGACACTGATAATAGTGGTACAATATCAGAAGAAGAGTGGTTAAACTTTTGGACATCAGTATTGCGTAGTGGACATACGGAAAAAGAAATTGCAGATGAAGTAAATCACTCAATAATATTTGCATTTTAGTTAGAAAGTATAGAATCCGGATCATCATGGGTAAAGTTCGAGAATTTAGAAAATAAAAAGGGTTGAAATAGATAATCAATATACACATATAAAATTATATAATAATTTGTTATAATTTTAGAAGAAAAAATTTTTATTTTAAAAGAAACATATATTTTTAAATTGAGTAATCATTTTTATTTTTATATAACAATCAGGATTTTACGTTATCAAGGAATTGTAATGTAGAAATACAATTTCAATGTATTCAAACCTATAAGGAGATATGTTCAAAAATTATAAATAAAGACTTTTGGTATATTTGAATAGTTTATTTACTTTGGGAAAATGTTGATTAATAATATCATTTATCAATTAACTGTTCATCTTTATTATAAATAACACGATCAAGAGATTGATACGAGATAATTATAGATGAGTTTAGAAAAATATCCTTTCTTTAATGAATATTGTTAAAAATTATATTTGGTATTATAAATAAAAAGTTTTACTTTTTTCCTTTCATAATTTCTGATATCAAATAAAGTTATTAAATTTTATTTATAAATTTAAATAAGATATGATAATGAATAAGTTAGAAGAGCAATTAAAAAATGGAGAAACAAAATTAATTTTAAGAGGATCTTTTAAATTTTAAATTGAATGAGTCAAGCTTTAATAAATGATTTTAAGTAAAGATTGTGTTGACAATTTGACTGATTTATATGTGGATTTATATGTGGATTAATAAAATGAGAGGAAAGATTCGAAGATATAAAAAAGAGCAAGAGTAGAAGTTAGAATAAAAAAATAAAAATGAGTTAAAATATGTAAGAATAGGGATGAAGTTTAATATATAAGTGATTATTTAATAAAGTAGAATTATGAATTGGTATATTTATACTTATTTTGTAATGTTTATATCATGCTGCTTTACTAAATACAATTTAGTCTCTGTGCTTTTCAACGTGATCAAGTAATTCTTCCAAATCAGGTCCGCTAACTTCCATATCTTATGCTATGTTTTTAAGATGAACTTTAAATTTATCGAATTGCTAATTTGTAATATTTAAGTCTTTATGAACTTCAATCAGATCTCTAATGATTTCTTACATTATAGATACTTGCCAGTGTATTAAGTATTCTTGTCCCCCATCATTTAAGAGAAGAATCTCTTTTATTGGTATCTAACACGACTCATGTCAGCTTTAAGAAACTTGTCCCTTAACAACTTATCAAACAAGACTTTATAATAGAATTAATCGATTAATTCAGACACTTGTTGATCACCTCCAAATCTCTCATATAATGATTTCTTGTTATCCATTTGTTTAAAATCTTTTATTTATTTATTTATATATATATATTTATATATAATTTATAGCATTGAATATAATTATATTATATAATTAAGAAAAATGTCTTTAGGTGTTCCTCTGAAAATAATGCATGAAGCTGTTCATCACATAGTTACAGTTGAACTAAAAACAGGTGAGATGTTTACTGGGTATATGGCAGAAGCAGAGGTGATTTTTGATTATAACAGATTTAGGATACAATGAATGTCAGATTAGATGAAGTGCAGATGGTAACAAGAGATGGAAGGCCTATGTCACTGGAATAAGTTTATTTGAGAGGGAGTCAAATTAGATTTGTCGTGATTCCAGATGTATTTAAATACGCACCAATGTTCAAAAAGATTAGGGCTAATGCTAAGAGTAAGAATATGCAGTAAATCAGAGAGAAAGCAAGATAAGTTAGAGGTATAGTATATTTATCATTTCTTTCATAGAGGAATTAGTACCACGTATTAAATAAGGTTTGGAGTAGTAGAAGAAATGATAAATATATATGTTTATTTTAAAATATTAATTAATAAATTTATAATGCCTAATTCATTGAAATACTTGGTTATTTATCGTCATGACACAGAGAAGTTGATTGCATCATACCTTATTGAATCTGGTAGTGAAGAAACATTTAAAAATGAATCTTCTAAAGTTTGTTTAGAATTAAAGAGGAATCAATTAAGAGTGGAAGAAAGACAAAAAGTTGATTCTGCAAATGGAAGTTGGTTCTGCAAAATTGATGACAAAGGTCTTTTCTATTTAATTTTGGGAAGTATTCAAATTAATTGTTATGTGAGTTTCCACATATCCAGAAAGACATGCTTATGCACTTGTTTAGGAGATTTAAAGTGAATTCTCTAAATTAGGTAATGACTCTTTAAAGGATGATGCCAGTCTTAAATTGCATATCAAAAAACCACTTAAAGATTTAGGATTGAAGTACAATGATTTGGTTTCTCTTGATAAAATATATTAAGCACAATAAAATGTTTCAATATGATTTTATTCTATAATTAGGTAGATTAGACTAAAATAGTGATGGAGGACAATATCAAATAAATGATTAATAATGGTTAGTAGTTGGATGTTCTTTCAATTAAGGCTGAAGATCTAAATAAGAATGCTAAGTCTTTTGCCAAGAATGCCAATGATTTGGTATAATTCTTATATTAAAAAGTTAGGCATCAATTATGTATTGGAGAAATATGAAATTAAAGATAATAATAGGATTGATTATATTAGCAGGACTTTTATACATCATTGTACCTATAATAATTAAAGTAAGTGCTTCTAATTGAATTATTACAAATTATATGTAATTCGTTTTTAATATTATACATATATATATAAAATTATGCGTGCATCTTATATTTTATTGCTCATCGTTGCCGTCAAAGCAACTAAGTTTCTAGATGAACCTGCTATACTATTAGAAGATGAAGAGAAACCATACATGTAATATACAGTCTTCGCTTAATCATCTTCATTGTTTACAGAGGAAGAATTATCGAAAAACTCTGAACCTGCAAAACAATATACATCTGAATTCAATTATGAAGACGAAAATTAATCATCATTAAATACTGCTGATTAATCTTAAATCTTTTTGGCTGCATAATATGAAAAAGATTTACCAGCTACTGGAGATTGTGTTGTACTTTACTCTGCATGTGATTTTAAAGGAACATCAGGAAAAGTATGTAAAGCCGAAGATGCAATGAACTTCTAAATACCTGCCTTCTCTATTTATGTACCTATTGGGTAATATTATCCGAATAATTTAGTTAATAGTTTACTACTCTTGATTCTTCTAAAAATGAATAAGTGGCTTTCTTGACAAGTGAAAAATGTTTAACTGAACCACTTGTTATGTTAGATACTTAAAAAGATGTTTTTATTGCTAAAACACCAACCTAACTAGCCACATCTGATAATTAATCAAGTATTATTTTTCATTACTGATAAAATTAGATGATGAAACTATGGTGGCATAATAATAATTTACATCAGAATTATAAGATTAATCTAATGAATTATAAGTTTAATCAGATTAATAACCTAATCTTGATTAAGTATAACAAGTGTAAGAATAAGAATAAATCTCACAAACACAATAACTATAAGAATAACTTTAATAGGAATAGTAATCAGTTTAATAATCTGAAACTCCTTAAATTTAATAAAGTGAAACTTAAAGTTAAGAAATATAACAATAAGTATCAGTGGATGATGTATCTTAAACTGCTGAAGCACTTGTTGGCTAAACTTAATGAGAGACATATAACATAAAAAAAAAACAACACATTTAAATATATAATAATTATTGTCTAAGCATTTATTATATATATTAATATTAATGAGTAGCGATATTAAGAAACAAATGAATGATTTTAGGATGGCTCATTTTAAAGTTGGTTTCGATAAATGTATAATGAATAGTATTATGGTGTTTAGCCTCTGGTAGTACTAATTATATAGATGATTACACTGCCAAAAAACCGGATAAAGAATTACCATCTACTGAAGAAGCTAAACATTTTGAAGCATACATTGCGAATCCTCGAAAAGCTCATTTTGAGTTAGGAGAAGATAATGTCAATTATTAATCTATTGCAAAATTATCATTTAATCCAAAAGAATCATAAAAAGCACAACTGTCTGAAGAAACTTAGAAGGATTTACGTAATCATCATTTTAAGTTGGGATTTCATAGTGTACCAAGTGAGACTGAATATTCATAATATAAGAATTAACCTTTGGATATTCAAAAAAAACAATAAGTAAATATTCGTAAACATCATCATGATTTTGGAGATTTAAAAACATATTTTACAACTACTTATTAAGATACAAATAAAGAATATAAAGTTGAAAAGGAAGAATATCATGCACCAGATATTCGTAAGACAAACATCAGTATAGGAAATGTATTATATTTTATGTTAATATTATTTTGTAGAATCCAAGTGATTATACTACTCATTATGCTCGATATCATGATGGTTAATAGAATCCAAAAATCAATCATGATAAAAAAAATTTAGAAAAATTTCTAAAAGAATCTCATTTAGTCTTAGGTTAAGATCCAACTGTCAAGAGTTCATAAAACAAAGATGCTTTCTAAGGATTATAGAATAAAGAGGTTATAAGAGTTGACAAAGATGTTCTATTGGATTTAAGAACAGCACATTTTGATTTTGCATATTAAAAATCAGAAATGCCTTAAACAACAAAACAGTCAATGTTTTAAAAAACAGCTATTGCTGTATCTTAACCAAATTTACCAACTAGTTCTTTGACTATAGGCACTCATGGATTCTTGAATGATCGCTATTATCAAACTAGTTATGCTATTAATTATGCAAATCCTAACACATAGAAACCTGAACTTGTTAAAGATCCAAGAATAACAGCCGTTAAATTTGGAGATGAATAAATAGATTATAATACTGAAAACAATAGAAAGTAATTTCTATTTATAAATATATATAAGTTATTAAATCCCAGAAAAAGTTGAATAATTCAAATTGGATAGAAATTAAATGAGAGATTTAAGATAACATCATTTTGAATTTGGAACTGATCCTATTGAATATCCTTAAAAAGTCAATCAAATAACTCCAAATCCTAACAAATTAACTGAAGAATAACTTAAAGATTTAAGAAGATAACATTTTGTTTATGGAAGTTAGTTAGGTAATTACAATACTCATAATTCATAATATGGTACAAAATAAGGTCCTCCAAATAAATTGGATCCATAATTGTAAAAAGATTTAAGAATGCATCATTTTGAAGAAGATGGAGAAAGACTATTCTAAACTTCCTATAGAGCCATGTAGCAAAAATAATGATTAATTATCTTCATTTGTTATAAATGAAAAATAAATTAAAAAGTATGAGTTTAATTTTGTAATCATATTCTAAAGAATAAATAAATTATTAAGAAATATAAAAAGTTATTTACAAATTATTAGTGTTTGAATAGATCATCATCATAATTTTGAAAATATAATTTTTATTATAATTAATGGATATATATTAGAAAGTGTAAATACATTTCTTATTTAAAAATATATAAGTTATTTTAAATCTCAAATAAGATCCAAGAGTTAAATGATTAGATTATGTTTATATAAAAAGTAAATGATAAAATGAAGTCTTGTATATACATATATAACATTAGTATTTTATCATATATTAATTAATGGCAAGAATTTAAAAACCAAAATTTTTTATTTAAAAAAATATCTTAGGAAATGACATCTGTTCCTTTAGTATCTGTTTTTTCAGCCGATGACTCAACAAAAGTCACAGCTAAACACATCCCACTTCCAGCTGTCTTCTAAACACCAATTAGACCAGATATTGTCTCATTTGTACATACTAATATTGCTAAGAATAGAAGACAAGGTATTTGAATAATAATATTGTTTTATTATAGCTCATGCTGTTAATCCATAAGCTGGTATGTAACACAGTGCTGAATCCTGGGGTACTGGTAGAGCTGTTGCTCGTATTCCAAGAGTAGCTGGATCAGGAACACATAGATCTGGTTAAGCCGCCTTTGGTAACTAGTGTAGAAAGGGAAGAATGAGTTTACCAATCAAAGTATGGAGAAGATGGCACAGAAGAGTCAATATCAAATAAAAGAGACATGCAGCTGCTACAGCTGTTGCTGCCACAGGAATTGTTCCATTGGTATTGGCTAGAGGACACAGAATCAGTTAAGTCCCATAAATCCCACTTGTTGTTGAAGACAAAATTGAATCATATGAAAAGACTACTGATGCTCTCAATTTCTTGAAGAGATTCGGTGCTTTTGAAGATGTTTAA
>JPFM01000139.1:11740-79490 GCA_000733375.1 Paramecium sexaurelia | reverse complement strand
TAGAGCTGGTATCAGTAAATAAAGAGGAAAGAAATACAGAGTTAGAAAGGGTCCACTTGTTGTCTATTTCAATGAGAATGCTAAATTGTTGAAAGCTTTTAGAAGTAATTATTTTAATTAATAATTTTATTAGATGTTCCAGGTGTTGAAGTCGTCAACGTTACTAGATTAAATCTTCTTTAACTTGCCCCAGGAGGTTAATTGGGTAGATTTGTCATTTGGACATAAAGTGCCTTTGCCCATCTTGATAAATTATTTGGAACATACAGATATGCTTCAGTTCTTAAGGATGGATATTAATTATTGAGACCACTCATCACAAATCCAGATTTGGCTAGAATCATCAACTCTAACTAAGTTTAAGAAAAAGTTTAACCAGCCAAAACTACAACTGTTCTCCATGAAGTCTAAAAGAAGAATCCATTGAAAAACAGCAAGGCTTTGGATAGATTAAATCCATATGCTAAAAAATAAAGAGCTGCTGCTGTTGCTGCCATCAAAGCCAACACAAAGGGAACCAAGAAGATCAAGAAGGTATTTCCTCATTTATATTTCTTATTAGAACAAAGCACTTAAGAAGGCTTCCAGAGCTGCTTATAATAAAGTTGCTACTGCATTAAACGATGCTACTAATGCTGCTGTCTAAGAGGAAAAAGACATTAAAGTTAAATATTTCTCAGTTCAAAAGGGAGCTGGTTTAACAGAATGATGAGCTTAAACATATACATTGTATAATAATATCTTACAATATTTCCCCCATTTTTTATTGTGTATATAAAAAAGATTAAAAATAAAATCTTCAAAAAGAAATATTTGAAAAGAATTAGACAGTTTAAAATAATCTAAAATTCTAGAATATATCTTTTCTATGAAAAATAAGACAATTCCTTAAAAGAAGAAAATCTTAATACTAGAAAAATAGTTAAAAATATCCTAATTTAAGTAAGGGCCATTTAGATTATGATTTTTCAGTATGCGAATCTCTTTTTTTATTTAAATTGGGCAAGTAAAGAAAAGTAAATTTTATCTTTTTAATTGTGAAAATTGTCTATGACATAATAAAAAATTTTAATTTATTCAACTATTTATTTTTTTCTTAAATTTATTTCTAGAATTATATTTATATATTTTATTAAATAGTTTCTTGAAAATAAAGGTCATTTTTATTTCATTTGCTACAAGAAAAATTATGGAATTATTCTTAATATGATAGTCATTCTATATAATAAATTAATAAAACTTAAATAGTAAACTAACAGATTGCTTTGAAGACAAAAACGACATTACTTGGATTATCACTAATAAAAATGAAGTTTGTAATTTGTTTAGCTTTGATCGCACTAACATAAGCAGTTGTGATTAAACATGCTTCAAATCCACATGCTGCAGTATTTGCATAATTAGAGAATCTTGAAGATAATCCTTTGGGTAAAAAAATTCTTGATACAATTGCAATCTAAATGAGAAATCAATCACCATTATCTGACATTGCTAAAATGCTTCAAGATTTGAGAGAAAATTTGGTTCTTTAATAACAAGATGCCGAATTAGTTCATGTTGCTTAAGAAGCCGATTGTGAAGCTGAAATCTATGGTTACAATAGAAGAATTGAATTTGCTTCAAATGAAATTACAGAAGCTACTATGGATATTAACAAACATACTTCAGATATTGAACTTTTATAATAAGAAATCGATAATCAAGTAATTTAGTTGAATATTCTTAATCAATAAGAAGAATAATTGAGAGAACAAAGAGCTGAAGATCATGCTGCTTATTAAGAAAGAGAAATTTAAACACCAAAGGTAGTTGAAGCACTTGATGTGATTGCAGCTAAATTAAGTGCAATCTAACCAGAAGCTGATGCTGAAGTTGTACTTGCTGAATTAGAAAGAGTAGGTGGAGAAAATCCTATTCTTGCTCTTGTTTAATTGGCTTCGACATTTTCAGCTGAAAAATTATAAAGCGTTTAAGCTAAAATTGGTGAGTTGAGAGCATCTTTAGAATAAGCTTTGATTGATGACAGAGAATAAGAGATTTAATCATAACTTAATTTTGAAGCTTAAATTTATTCAATTTAAGAATAGAGAGAAGCTCTATAATCAGCAAAGGCTGAAGCTGAAACAAAGATTGTTTAAGTTGAACATTTATTGGCTGCTGCAAAAAAGAGAAAATATGATGCAGGAAGAGAATTGGAATCTGCTACTAATGGAAAGAAGATGAAAGAAGCTTAATGTGACAATTGGAGATCTTTATATGCTAGAGATACAGAATAAAGAACTACTGAAATTAGTATTATCAGATAAGTAGAATCAATCCTTGCTACAAAATTGGAGGGTGCATCTAATTACATCAAAGGAAGAATTAACTGAGTATAAATTTAAATTTTAAACTCTTTTTTTTTAATGTTTTTTAATTTATTTATATATTTGTCTATACATTTTTATCAATTTTAAGAAATTTAATAAAATATTGTTATAAATGTTTTTGAAAAGTGAAATCATAAGAATGTTGAACATTTATTCATTATAAAATGATGATTCCCAACCAACTAAAATTGTTAAGGAACTTTTAATAGAATTCTAAAATAATAAATTATATTCGATTATTTTTTGAATTATTAGATGATTATATAAATAAGGAAAAATAAATTATAAATCACATTTAATGCTTGCCATAAAATTAATTAATAATATCAATTAAAGGAAAATAATAAATACTTATATATTCTTAAATAAATCAATAAAACATTATAATTTATTAGCAATCATCAAATCTAAATTAGAAAATATTTATATGGCTTGGAAAAAAGATTTAAAATAAATAATTTGAATATTATATTTCTCCTTTACGATGGAACAACCAGTTGAACAATTTCCTAACTAGTCAGTTTAATCAACATTTGAAACTAGTAAGCCAAAAAGACCTTATTAAAAAATTTCTTCAGAGACTAGATCTCAAATTCTTCACGCTTTAACAGTTGAGAAACTCCCTTTAAGCAATGTAATTTAATTTTTACATTATCAAAGGTAGCTGATATGTATAAAACAAAGGCCTGTACTTGTAAAGCAATTCTACAAACCTATGAGTTAGAAGGTAGACGAGAAAAGAAAACCAGTAGAAGAGAGAGAGTAGAGATTGACTCTCATATTAAAATTATTGTTATAGACCCTTTTGGCAGATCGAACTAAGAATACATTAATATTAAACATTCTAAAGTATAATATATAAACTTATTAAAATATTTTAGATGTATACAGATGAAAAAGAACTGAGTAGAAAGGAAGAAAAATAACTTAAAAGAAGATTGCAATAAGAAATATTAGCTTAATTGGAGGAACTATAAACTGGATGCTATAATGTTTAATAGTCGATTTCTATAGAGAATAATGTTGATGAAAAAGCTCCTAAAAATATTGCTAGAGGAGTTAATATGGGTTTATAATTAATTCAATAGAAGTTAAAACTGAATGGAATCAATCTAGGCAAGTAGGAAACAAAAAAATTAAAGGAATAAAAAAAAAGTTAGTAATAAACTACCTTAGAAGATATGATAAAAATTGAAGAAGGAAAGAGTAATTAGAATTCTGCTTATTAATATGAATAAAAATTAGAATTCTCAAAATCTAATCTAATTTGTGAATTAGGATAGAATTATAATAAAATTAAACAATTTATAGAGAATGTTAATTAAAAATCCTAACTTAATCCATAAATTATAGATAAATTAAACTACTTAACGAATGAAACTATTTTCTAAATGAGTCTTAAATAAAGATTATAAGATAAAGATTTTTAAGTATCGATTTTAAAACGAAATATTTCAAGATACTTAAAGTAATTTTTTTTAAATAATTGATTATTATAAATTTATTTACTAAATATTATTTCATCATAAGATCGTTTTAAAATAATTAGAAACTTTCTGATTAATCTAATTTTATGAATAGAATTTCATTATAGATTACAACTTATATTGGTATATAAGATTTGGTCTCTATAATTATAGTAAATAATTAGTTCGTATTAAGAGCAAACTGAATGTTTCATGTAAATATTATATTTGTAAGAATTGAAAATCGTATTTGTATAAATGCATAAACAAAACTTTGGATGATAAAGTATCATATTATTAACAATTTATACTTTTTAAATAATTGAAACATTAAATAACTTAAGCAAAATAATCTAGAATTACTGATCAATATTTAGAATTTGTGTTGGGCATTTTTGCAGGTTTGAAACTTTGTAAATGACTGAAATCATAGATTGAATTATTGTCTTTTTTTTATTATTCTTATAATTAACTTGATTACATATTCCTAGGTTATCTATTTGAAGGAATTGACGGAACATATTCACCATATTCTAAATTTTTAGAGGACTAAGAGGATTATTTGGAGGGTAGAGGTTTATTTTCTGTAGTGATGAAATCCAAAATATCATCTAAATCATTACTATCGTCTTCTAATTAAGGTTATTATTGAAAAAATTATTTTTATTTAAATTAATTTTAAGGTTCTTCTTTTTAACTGTAAGATTTTGATTTTTTTTCGATTTCTGGAATTTTTATTTCATCTTTTGTTTTAATTTATTCTTCAAATATTATTGGAGGTGCAATCTTTTCAATATTGTAAAAAAACGGATGAGTTAACATTTAAGTAGCTGTAATTCTTTTATTAGGATCCCATCTAATCATTTAAGTCAACAAATTTAACGCCTCAGTACTGGCATTTGGGATTATCTATTATAATGAAAGAGGTTAAAATTATGCCAAAGCTAGTCCCATTTGGGATACAAGTCTACATCCTTCAGGCCATTCAAATTAGGTGAAAGTACTATAATAGAAATATACATTAGAAATTTACCCAAGTGTGGAAAGAATCTTATTGAATTATTCTAATTCAGAATTTCCTTAGAATAATGGTCTATTTAAGAAAAGTTCAGCCATTATACAACCTAATGCAAATATATCAACTGGACTATTATAATTTGCTTATTTCAATAGAATCTCTGGAGCCTAAAATTAAATTATTTTAAAAGAATTTACCCTATACCATCTTGTAGCAATATAATCAGTATAAGGTGGTCTAGATCTGATCTCTCTTGCACATCCAAGATCAATTATCTTAACAATACCATTATTAGACACTAAAAGATTCTCTGGTTTTAAGTCTCGATGAAAATAACCATGTTTATGCATGTAACTAAGTCCATTGGCTACTTGGTAAATAAGGGATTTTATTTGGTCTTCTGGAATTGTTTTACCCTAAGCTCCATCTTATATTTGGTTACCGTCTCTTTTTATTAAGTGTACATTTAATAAATGCTTTTGTCTACAAACTCAAATACTAAACAGAGAGTCTCATTATCAAGAAACACTAATTTCAATCAATTTATACATTCTTTAAGTTTTACAATATTTGGATGATTTTAAAGTTTCATTAAAGCTTTAACTTCCCTTAAGTTTGTACATTCTTCAAAATTGTGATACTTCTATTTCATCTTTTTAATCGCAACTAAATCATGACTTTGAGTGTCTTCAGCTTTAATCACTACTCCAAATGTTCCATCCCCAGTCTTTTTTAATTCTCTAAATTTTTTCATTTTCCCTGAAGTAATAAATTAATTTATATATAAATATATATATAAATAAATAATAAAATTTCATTTAACAAATTAATTCAAGTATTCATCTGCTAAATCAAATCAATATTTAATAATTCATTATACACTTAGATCCAGATTCATTCCCTTTTTAATAGTATTTTTTTGATTTAATATTATTATTATATCTCTTTATTCCAAGAGAACTATTTTTATTTAAGAGATCGTTTTTATAATATCCGTTTTAAATAGATAACTAACTTAGAGTCTAAATTAGTTAAAAAATTAATAATAATGAGTGAAGAGAAGAGTTTAGCATTTGCATCTAAATCAATCACAAAGAAACCCTGCTCTTGGAAATAAATGTTCCGTAAGAAGAATTACGATGAGTAAAAGAAGAGGGAAGAATTAAGAAAATTAGGTGAAGAAATAGCAAAAACAGAAGAGTTCCTTCAAAATGCTTGGGCTCTTGTTGCTAAAATAATTAATAGCAAATCTCCAATTAAGTAATTGAAAAGATGATATAACATCTTTGTGTTAATTTGTTAGAAATATATCTTTACTTATAACTTATTTATATAATATGTTTCTATAAAGTCTTTTTTGGCGTTACATGTTCATTTTCCTTGAATAGGATGTTATGTAATTTTATTAACTTTTATTCCTATTATTTTCACTCCCTTAAATATTCTATCATGTCATAAAAATTCAAGTAATATGATAAATTCATAATATTTCTTGTCATATTGAATCATATTTTATTTTAAGGCAAATATCAATAAAATAATATATATAAGTTTATTTTATAATAATCGGTTGCTGAATTGGAATTTGAATAATTTTAATAATTAGTTATGAAAGCTTACAGATCCCCTTGTTAGTCTTTTCATACTGTAAGAACTTCACAATGCAATTTCGCAACTCCAGAAAGATTGGTCAAAGTATAAACTAACTCAGGAGTCAAATGCAGTCCTTTTTAAAAAAATGAAAATTAATTCAAAAATTACCAATCAAACACTGTTGTAAAGAAAAAAGATAGTATAAGCATATATGATTATATTAATGAATTAGAACAAAGTAGATATATTATAATAGATAGATAGAAATTAATAAATTAGAGCAAAGTTAATGTCAGAGTTTAAATAATAATTATCCTGAAATTTTATAATTGGAGAAAAGAATGTTATTATTAATAAATGAAAATTGTTAATTGAAGAATGAAGCGCATACTACTAAAAAATTGTATTACGAAAATGAATAACTCAAATAATTGGTATAAGAATAATAAATGAAAATACTTGAATTTGGAGAATAATATAATTTACTATTTGATTCTCATTAGAAAGTTTGTGAAGAATACAGAGTATTAGAATCTAAAATTTAAACTTATGAACTCTGCATGTCAATAAGAAAACATTCAAGTTTTAGTGAATATTTCAAGACTTCTGAATGATATTATAATTCATTTTTTATATAAATCTTATATGTGAATAATTCACCTAACATAATTAAATTCTAAATTGATAAAAAAAAACCTCAAATTTTACAAATTTCAATTCTTTAAATATCCAAAATAAATCTGGAACCTATTATAAAAATTAATATTATAGTCAAGCTCAAAAAAACTAAGCAGATTCTCATAAATCATAATCTCCTGATTTCATTTATCAAAATTCAAGTATGATAGAAATTTTGAAGGTAGAATCTATGAAATAATTTTTAGGTACATTAAACTAAATTTATTTTTGTATTAACATCAAAATCTACGTGAATACGTGCATAAAAATTCATAATTTTATGTCATAGTTGTGGAGGGAAAAAATAAAATTTGGATTAATATTTAATTAATCTTGGATAATATTGGAGATATAAAATGAAATTGTAAAAAAATATAGGGAAATAGTTACACTTTATGATAAGATTAGTTTTTAACAATAATTAAAATTCTGAATAATATAAAATTAAATTAATTATAGAAAAAGCTATCATTTAAATGTGAAACGAATTAAAGTAAATATTAATAAAATAAAGATTTTTGAAATATAAATGTATCAAATCTATTTCAAAGTTAAAAATATATAATACTTTGAATATAATTCCAAGAATATTTGCTAATCTGAGTGAAATTTGATATATTAAATTAAATAAATATATTTAAAAAAAGATAAATATCTTTACTTAAAATTTAAATTTAACTTAAATTATAATTTAAATTATCATACTTGAATTAATTTAATAGAAATAAAAATTAGAATAATTTAAAATATATATACTGTTTATTTCTGGGTTGAATCCACTTTAAAATTATCTCTATGAAAAACTGTTATTCAATAATAAACATAAATTATTAAAAGGATGACCTAGTCTTAATTTGAGTTTGACTATCTATTAAGAGTCGTTATGGTTGGCGATCCTGGAATTGGAAAAAGTTCACTCCTGGTGAGATATGTGGATTAACAATTTTCTTAAACTCATCTTCCTACTATAGGGATTGACTTTAAAACAAAAATAATACAATAATAGGGAAAAAATATTAAATTATAATTCTGGGACACTGCTGGATAAGAAAGATTTAGAATAATTTGTAGAAATTACTACAGAGGTGCCCATGCTATATTTATTGTTTATGATATCACTGATAGGGAAACATTTAAAAACTTTGAATTTTGGATAAACGAAATCAACTAGAATTCTCCAATTGATGCAATTAAAGTTTTAATAGGAAACAAAAGTGATTTAGAACATAAAAGACAAGTAAAATTTAGTGAAGGATAAGAGAAAGCTAATGAATATGGATTTGAATTCTTTGAAGTCTCAGCTTTATCGAACAAAAATATAGATAATGCAATTAATCATGTAACTCAACTTTGGATTACAAAAAAGGAATTAGATAATAAATAATTAAAAGAAACTCAAAAAGTAAATCAAGTTTTATCAGAATCACTAGTATCAAGAAAAAAAATATCATAACTTTGCTAATGTTGATTTTTTTATCTGTAAATCCTCTAATTTATTAATTTTCAATCATAATCCATTAATATAATTATTAGTATTGATTTTGCATCAATTATTATGAATTTCAATTTTATTCTGAAATCTTGAATTTTTATACAAATCTAGAATTGTCAAAAATTTGAGAAATTTAGAATCTATTTAAATAAAAAAAATTATATTGATTCATTTTCATATAAATTGGTTATAGAAACAGAATAAATTAGACATGATCCAGGCCTTATTTCATATTTTATTAGTTTTTAAAACCAATAACAATGTTCCCAATTAAATCATTTTAATTCTCTATTTTATTTATAAACTTACTATTATGGATTAAGAAAATTCTAATAACAAAAAAATAATCCTATAATAGTCTATTAAATTTATGGTTCATAAGCTAAATACGAAAATTTAAAATAGTCTAAAAATGCTATTATATATTTACATTAATGTTACATTTTCAATGAAATCTAATAAAGTATGACACACTTTTGAACTTTTAGGTTCTAACCATTTGTTAAACTGATTATTATATTATAATATTATTTCAATTTAGAATATGATAAATAATGTTAATTAATCTTTATTAAAATCATTTGATGAGCAAAGGTTATGAAATAATATTAAGCTTTATATTTCATTTAATTTGAATAAAGAAAGGTTTATCAATACCATCATAATATTAATGTTGCTTAATTAATTCCATTTTAGATTTTATATCATAATAACCATAAAATATTTAATAATTGTTTTAAAGTATATGAGTTCTTTCAATCTCCTAAACAATAAATATATGCAATCTGCTATAGAGAGAAAATCATAGAGATCAATTCAACTTAGTCATAAAAATCTTGATGAATCTACTAAATCAATTTCTTACGAGATATGGGATAAAAACGATGGGCTGGATTCTCCAATGACACCTTAAATCAAACTTCCAGGTTTTTATTAACCAAAATTAATAAATTCAGTAAGAAATCAAACCAAAAGACTTCAAGGAAAAAATTGACATGACCTTTTTTTACATGACTATTAAATCTATAATCAATAATATTATATTGAATCCTTCTTATTTAATCCATCACAAAATTATCTAATTATGAATAAATAAAAGAAAAAGAAAGTCTAGCTTTCTGTAATATATAAAATTCATATAGAGAAAAATTGTTAAAAAATAATCATTTTCAAAATTTAACAAAGGAATGCACGTTTTAAGTCATTCTTTTATATAAAATATCGTTTCTTTCAGCAAACCTTTAAGTATTTTCAACAATAATTTGTTTTTTACTTAACTTCTGTTATTTTTTTTTTTAAATATCAATATTTTTAAAATCAACCAAAAAAGATAGTCAAAATTGATTAATTCACAATAGTATAAAGAAATGGAAAATTTTAAAATGCATAATAAAAAAATAACTTTATATAAAAGATTTATTATTTATTACTATGAATAAGTTATTTTTAGAAATGTATTAATAAATGAAAAGATTGTGATGATAAAAAAATAAACTTTTATTTCAGGTAATAATCTTGAAAGAAAAGGTTTGTTTCAATTAATTAATTTTGATGTCAATAATGATGTAAAAAATTATAGAATTAAATTTTATTCAGTTCTCAATAAGACTAATAATTGTTTTCAATTATAAGTGATTATGTTAACATTTTAGAGGTTTTCAAGGATTTGGAGAATTTGGAGTGACTGTTTAAATTGTTATTAGGTTTAAATTTGTAACTAATAATAATATAAATCATCAGTCTAACAGCTCTTATCGATTATAGTTGGATATAGCAATTGTTTAATTTTTAATTATCTTAGATTAAAATTGAGTTTTATTCTTTATTTAATACTTTTAGCATTATAAATACTTTGGATAATGATATCAAAGTGATTTAATAATTTTTTTAACTGAGGAAATAAATTTTAGATTATATAAATAATTGATTTCATCATAGATTAATATCGGATTCTTAATTTCAATCAACACTTTAAGGTATTTTTCTAAATTATTAAAGTATCCATAATTATATATTACTATAAAGTTAAAAATAATACCTAAAATTCATTGATAGTACTTTATAACTAATTTAAGTTAAACACCTATTCTAATTATGGATATATTATTCTCAGATTATAAAATTTATATTATATTGGTATATATTCAAAAATTAAACGCATAGTATATATAATTCATAATAAAATTATAAAAAATTGTTTCATTATTTAAGTTTAGAAATCGATTTCCGATAAGATCTGTTTTAAAGTACTGCATTTTCATACTCCATAGCTAAATCAGCATATTATACGCTAATTTTCGCTGTCAATTATTCAGCATAATCTTATTCTTATTAAGCATGAATTGCTTCTTATTTATACTATTCTATTAGAGTTTCTAGTTCTCTAATTTTAATAGTCTAGCTCAATTTCGAATTTCCCAATTCATTTTACAAATCTAAAATCTCTTTCCTCAAAACTCTTTCCTTTTCGTTTAAAGAAATTATTTCCTATTAAAGCTATAGAGTATCATCTTAGGCCATAGTTTATTAAGGAGGATTTTTAAAATTTTTCTTATCTTTCAATTCAATTATTTATTCTTCGAATTATTTAATTTTATCTAAGAGTTAAATAATTATATATACTTTTTAATTATGTGATTATACTATCTTTTTCTTCTACGATTTCATTTTACTTTTTTTAAAATTGATTGGTTTATTACTCCAATTTTTATTCAAATTTATTGATTTTTATTTATAATTCATTCTATTGTGTTTATAAAGTTCTATTGTTTTATTCATTAATTTAATCTAACTCATTTTTATGATCTAATTTAAGATGATTTATTTCTTAATTTAAATTTTCTACTTCTTATTCTAATTATCTTTAAACTATTGTAAAATTAAGTCTTTCATTGCCTATTTCATTTTATAAATCCACCATTTCCTTTTTTAATGATCTTTCTCTTTCATTTAGTCTATTAATTTCAGCTTATAATTCGATATCTCCTTTTGATTATAATTATTCTACTTGAGCTTTTAATACTTCTATTTCAAATGTCTTATTAATATCTGAACTTGAAATTGACATTCTCTAATCAAAAATTGAATGACGATTTTAATCTTACTTATTTACTTAATTTGCTATCTAAATTTCTCTAATTTTATTATCATATTATTCTATCATCTTATTACTTTTTTCTGTCAAAATTTATAACTATTCTTCAGCAATTTTTTTAGCTTCTTTTTCTTCTGCAATTTCTCTTTCTTTCTTTTTTAACACTATTTCCATTTTTCTAATCTTACTAAGTTCTCCCTCATATTATTTAGTAATTTCTTATATTTTTTATTCAAATAATTTCTCTTTTTTATAATTTTCTTATTTAATTTCATTTATTTATTTACTATTTTCTTCCTTTATTTTATAAGTTTCATCTTATAATTATTTTTATAACTAAGTTATTTAACTTTGTTTTTATTAAATCTATAAATTATTATTGTCTTCTAATTATTTTATTTCATTTTTATACTTTTATTCTTACTTTTTCAACAGTTATTCCTATTAACCTTATTTTTCTTCAGCTTATTCAATCTAATGAATTAATTCTTACTCTCTTCTTTGATATTATTCTTCTTAAATCATCATCATTTTCTAATACTTCTACTCTACATCATAAACAGCATCATCAATATTAGTATTTTGTTCACTTAATTCTTTAATTTTTTGAATAAATTCTTATTATTATTGTTCTTTCTCCTATTTTAATTACTCAACATAATCTCTTAAATCTTATAATACTTATCTCTCATTAACCTATTATTCCTCCAAAGCCTTAATCTATTTCAAACCATCTTAATACTAAAATTATTTCATATAATATTACTTTTCTATCTTGCAATTAAAATTTTTCTATATATGAATTCAACTCATCTTATAATTCAAACTAATATCTATTTTTCTAAAGAATCTCATCTTCAAAATTTTTAAGTTCTTATTAATAAGTTATCTCATTAGCTTAAAATTGTTAAATTTAATCAATCAATTCTTAATATTACTGCTTATCTTATTTATTTTCTTCATTCTACACTCTTGTTAAGCCTTCTTCATTTAAACGTTCGATTTCTTATTACTTTTATTTAGTCTCTTCAATCAAAAGTAAATTCTTTTGTTCCAAACCTGAAAGCTTAAATGAATCGATTAAATTTTTACTTTATTTTCCATTTCTCTTACAGAATTCTCGTGTCTATCTATTTGTTATTGAAGCAAGTTTGCCTTAGCTTATTCATTTTCTATCAACGTCTTTTGTTCATTTAGTTATTTATTTAACTTAAATATATCAAACTTAGCTTTCTTATTAGCCTCTTGTAATAATTTATCTTTTTCGCTTAATTAAGTTTGATATTATTTTTCTAATTCTTAGATCTTTTGATCGCTATTGTCACTTGTTTATTGCATAACATTCTTCAATTCATTCTCCTTCTAATCAAGATTCAACTTTAATTATTTAATTTTCTCTTCTTACTATTCCAGTTACTTTACCTATTCCTATTACTAATAAATAGCTTGATTAAATACATACTTTATTATCTAATTATTACGCAAGATCTTTAATTTCTTCTTTTAACTAATTGATTTATTCATCTTTATTTTAACATGCCTCTGTATAATATTCATACAATTTAGTAATTTCAGGCTAGTAATTACCTTAATTTGTTTGAATTATCGCTAATATCTATTAAAGAGATGGAAAGTCTCCTTGATATTCCTTCTTCGGTTGAAAATCCTCATCAGTAGAGCCTGATGCCTTTCTTTTTTTTAAGGAACCTATTTCCTCTATTAACTATAAATTTTTTTTTTCTGTTTCACTTAACTATAAATATGAATTTCATTATTACCTTCAGTTTAAGATCATTTATCTGAATTTCAAAACGATTGATTTAATCAGCATTATTTTAAGCAGTGGATTTCTCATTTTCAATTTTTGCATTTAGTTCATTTTATTGCTTTTTAATCCTAAATTACTCTAATCTCAATTTTTTTTCGAGATCGCTTATCTGTTGATCTTTCTCATTGATAGTTTTTTTAAGTAGTTAAATATCATCTCCAGAATTATTCATAATATGGATTTAGTAATAAAAGATTAATTAATTATTTTTAACAAACCACTTTCTATTTAAGCATGAAAATCAATTTTTAAAACTCAAATATATTCTTAAAACTCTTAATAAATCTAACTTGTATTATTACACTATATATATAACACTAAAAAATCTTAATAATAAAAAAAAATACTATGATAGACTTTAAGTCTAATTTTTTTGAAATGATATAAATATGTATTCTGTAATGAATTATTAACTAAAATCTTTCGTTAGAAGAATATTTTAATATATTTAAGTTAACATTATTTCTTTAAATAGATGTATCTAAAATAATTTTCTTCTGAGATGGAAATATTAAAATTTAATTTTTTACATAAAACAACAATTGTTAATATATGACATTTAATAAATTAATAAGATATGATTGCTGTTTTATTATTTAATGTATATAAACAATAGAGAAGACCTGTATAATCTTGATGATCTTATGTTATAAAAATTTCATTTAGTAAAATGTAGAAAAATTAATACAAAAAGAATAATAATAATAATAAAAATAGAAATATATATATTTAAAATAAAATAAATTGAAAAACGGGTTTTTTTTTTAATGTCTCTTCTGTGTTGAGTGCGATTATATTTCATTATTAATTTTAATATGGCAAGAATCATTCCTGTATTGGCACTTATCTTGGCAGTAGCAACTGCAAGAGTTTAAAGAAGTGAGAGTCCAAAGGAAGTGTTGGCTTAGATTAATAAGGATTCATTTGGAAACTCAGTATTATCAGTCCTTCAACTTTAATTGGCAACAGGAGGACCAGTTGGAGAAATCTAAATCCTTTTAAATAATATTGCTTCATAATTGAATGGAGATTAAAAGAAAGCTGACAAGGTTCATGAAAGCGACACAGTTGCCTTTGAAAAGGTATTGATAATAGTATTAATTATTGAATAGATTATTGCTGACTTAGAATAAGAGATAGCTTATCATTAAACTTAAATTGTTGCTCTTTCTAATTTGAGAGATTCAACAACTGAAGCTTTGGGTGAAGCTGAAGTTGAAGTCAGAGTTGTCACAAGCGATATTGCCAACAATGAAAAGAGTTTTGCTGATGAAAAAGCTACAAGAAATTCATAACACGAAACATGGGTTAGAAAGGATGCTGAACATGTTGATTAAATTGATGCTATTGATGAAGCTTCAAAGATTGTTTAACATTTATAAGCTGGTGTTGCATTTGCTCAACTTAAGAGTAGATTTGAGAAAGTTTAAGCCAAATTAATGGAAAGCAAACATGCTTTATTCAAAGTATGAATATTGTATGAAGAATATAGCCACTCATTAATGCTTTGACACAATTAGCTTCCAAAGTTGATAATAAGAGCATCATCAAGATCTTGGAACTTTTGGCTTAAATCAGATAATAATTAGTTGCCAGCAGAGCATCACTTCTTGCAACAGAAGAAAGATAAGCTGCTAATTGGGAAGTCTAAAGTTCTCACTTATAAGAAGAACACAAGAGATTAGTTGAAAGAAAGGCTTTCTTGGAAAACTCAATTGTTCAATTCAAAGTCACTATTTAAGAAGCAGTTGAAGATTTGGAAGACTAAACTGTACATATGAATATTAATTTACAATAGTTATTCCTTGAAGATGCTGAAGATTCATTGGCTATCTAATAGAGATGGGCTGCAGAATAAGAAGCTTAATATGAAGCCTAAACTTTTGAAAGAGAATAATAATTGGAAGTTGTAGAAAGATTATAAGAAGTCCTTACTTAAAAAGTAAGCGCTGCCTCAGAATTCCTTTAAGTCAGAGAAGAAGTCTTTTGATTAATGAATTATCAGAAATATTAATATCAATATATAATAATTCATTTTCAACTATAAATTATCTGTTAATAATTTAATTTAAAATAGATGGAAAATATTCAAGTTGTTGTTAGGATTAGGCCTTCCAATGGAGTTGAAAGAGATAACAATGATTTGGAAATTTGGTCAGTTTAGAATCAGGACACAATAACAATATCAAATGATAGATTCAATGATTTAGTTAGAATGAGAAAGTTTGTACCAGGATAGAGAGTTGAATTTACATTTAGTATTATTTTAATCAATATATAATAATAGATTAATGTTTTGATTCCAAAAGCACTACTAAATATATTTACTAGTAGTAAATCTAAAGGATTACATTATCATCATTGTAAGGTATCAATGGCACTGTATTCATGTATGGATAAACAGGAAGTGGAAAAACATATACCATGATGGGTTATGATTAAGAGGAAGGAATATTAAAATAAGGATTAAAAGATTTATTTTCTGAAATTGCAAAGCATTCTGATAGATAATATTTCTTAAGATGCAGTTACGTTGAAATATATACTGATTAAGTTTATGATCTATTGGCCACTTAAGATAGATTGAGTGAAACTCTATTAATTAATGAGGATTTCAATAAAGAATTTGTTATTAAAGGAGCTGTTGAAGAAGTAGTTACTAATATTAAAGAAATTATGGATATACTTTAATTTGGAGAAACTAATAGGCATTATGCATCAACTGTTATGAATCATTGTAGTAGTCGATCGCATACAATTTTTAGACTTTATGTGAGATGTGTTCCTAATACTATTGGGCCTAATTCAGTTATTACAGAATCAATTCTTAATTTTGTAGATTTGGCTGGGTCTGAGAAAATCAATATTCATGATTCTATGTTAAAAAAGAGAGGAACATCTGCTGGTGGAAGTGGTGGGACACAATATAAGGATAGATAAAATGAATCAAAACATATAAATAAAAGTTTATTCTTTTTGACTTAAGTCATTTCTTTGAGAGCATAAGAGAAGAAGTAATTTATAAAATTTAACAATCTTTAGTGATTAACACATTCCATATAGAAATTCTCCCTTAACAAAAATCTTAAGATCATCTCTTGGTGGTAATTCAAGGACTGCAGTAATCCTTTGTGTTAATCCATGTTATAGTTAATTTGAATAGACCTTATCTACATTAAGATTTGGTACAAATGCTAAAAAGATTGAAAATAATGTTTCCAAAAATATAGTTGGATTTGACAATGACGAAAGTTTGAATAGAGTAATTAAGGATTATGAAACTAAAATTAATGAACTACAAAAAGCAAGAGTTGATGACAAGCAATAATAAGAAATGATGTTAAAGATTATAGAGAAATTAGAAGAGCAGAGAAAAATATTTCGATAATAATTTACAGCATCTGATCATATTCAAGCAATGATTAATAAGGATCTTCCTTATTAATGGACTCATTTACATTTTAATGGAGTAGGTGTTTTATGGGTACCTGAAAAAGGAACCAGAGATGTTTAAGTAAAACAGGATGTTATTGATTCTTTTGGAACAATAAAAAAATATTAGGAATTATAGGAAGAATTTATTATTTTAAAATCTGAAAAATAGACTTTGGAGAATCAAGTCATGGAATTTAGATAAAAGTAATAAGAGACAATAATATAAACAAAAAAGAGATATGCTGGTTAAAAGGCAAAAACAAGAAAATATAAATAATTAAGCAAAGATTTATAGGATGAAAAAAATAAATTTTAAAAGATAGCACTTTGTTATCATAATATGATAGAAATGGATGAAATGTTATTGTTGAATAATGATATATTAGATTAGATGACTGAAAATCTTTAGGTTTTGATGTAGAATATTTATAAAGTAAAGTTAAGGAAAGAATTGAAATAAAAAGGAGAAAATTGTGAAACTCTAAAGTTAGTTAGTTCAAAGCCCATAAAGTATCCAAAATATTTATTTGATACATCAGCAATTAATGTTTAGTTTTGGGATATTGTTGATACAAAGAGAAGTGAAGAATAATAAAATAAAAGTGAGATTGAGTCTTTTTAAAGTTATTTTTAATATTAACTCAATATGAGTAGTAACCCAAGTTATATTGATGCTTAAGGAAGTGCTTAATAAATTAAGGAACCCTATAAACATATTTGTTCTCATGAGAAGACTAATTAAAATAAGATTGGAAAAGAGAATTATGAACCAATATTAAAAAGAAATTCTAGCATGGAAGTGTCTGATGAATTAAATTTTCGTAGTTATTTTAGATGAACAATAATTAATATATATAAATATATATATATATAACAATTTAAATTAAAAAATGGGTGATGAATTTCCTGTACCAAAACCTAAAGTAAAAATGGAAGGAAATGTATTAACAGAAGAGGAATATTTAAGAAGATTGGAAGTAATAATAAAAAGAGATTATTATCCTGAACTATTTAAACTTGATAATATGAGAAATGAAGATGGGTATTATTTTTAAATAATCAGAAATTAGAACTCTTGATGAAAATATGTCATTGAGTCAATTTTTAAGCACTTATACTTCAGATGAAAATGTTACCTTAAATCAAATCATCAAAAAGAATGATGATTAGTGGTATTAGAAACATGCATGGATGTTTTAAGTAGAAGAATAGCATAAAATTAAATAAGCAGCACTTCAATCTGATAAATTATAGCATATGATTGAAGGGAATAGAGAAAATAATATTCAATTAAATGAATACAAAGCCTTAAATCCTTTGTATTTTAGAATGGATCCTAGAAATGAAAAGTATTTATAAAATATATTTAGATTACAACCAGCAATCTAAGAACTTAAAGAAACGGATAATTCATTAAACTTATAAAAAGTAGAAATACAAAATACAAGATTTTCTGATCATCATAAACCTTTAGAATATGCAATTAATTAAATAGATTAGAAATTATAAAAAAGAAAACTTTAAGAATGTTTAAATGCCTAAGGAGTTAATGTTTATTATGGAAGCACACCTAATCTAGTTGGAGCATAAAGATTTGAAGATGATGACATGCTTGGTCTCTTTTCACCTGCACCTTAAAATATGAAAACTCCCCTGATGACTTGGGGAGAATTAGGAGAAACGCCAGTTTAATTAGATAGATCATATATGATTCCACCAAGTTCTTAAAGAGATAAAGTAGGCTCAAATCTTACACAATAATTAAATGTTAAAAAAAGGAATGAATAGAAATAATAAGAAGAGTACTATATTCAAATTATTGTAGATGGTTGAAAAGAAGATTGAATTCAATTACACCTCATAGAATTAGTAGTTCCATCTCTTCCAGAGTTAATTCAGAAATGATCAAAAACTTCTTAGATAGAAGAGGTTCAACCAATCATTTTACTCCCTTGGGTCCAAAGAGTAAGAACATCAAAAAATAATGAAATATATATGGTGTATCTTTTATTACCACTAATTATAGTATTTAATTGTAATGATATATAAATAAAATTATATATATATTCTAATTTAATAACCTAAAATTCTTTATCTATCTATTTGGCTATCTGATTCATTTAAGAAAAAATTAATTATTTAATGTTATATCCTCCTTTTTTGCTATTATTATTATTAAATTATTAGCCTTAAATCAGCAATTACTAGATTTTAATAAACTATACTTAGTGCTCTTTTAATATCACAATAAATAGAATAACATATATTTAACTAATAATTTTTGTAATCCAATTCTTGGAGTGCAGGAATTTATAATTATTAAAGTTTAATCAAGAATATATTTTAATTTATTTATTGATAAGCAATTTAATAATGTTGTCTACTTTTTCACCTAATTAACTTAATAATAGATGTTGTTGAATTTAATAAATTAGGTCTTATGAAGTTAAAGGAAAATGGAAAAAATGAATATTTCAAATATCAAACTTCTGAGAAATTATATTTATAAAGTTTTGAAAATTTTTTGAAATTATTTATTTAAAAAAAAGTGGAAAACTCAAATTGTTGGATTTCAATAAGTTGTTGATTAAAAAAATTTGCATATATATATATAGTTATAAAATATCAAAAATTAAAATAAATTATGGATTAAAAAAAGTAAATATAAAGTGGAGGATGAATAATTTATTGGATCATTAGCAATTGTATATGCAAATATTCATTAAAAAAATATTTAAAAATTCTTACGAAATTTAAATTGCAAAAATGAGGATAAACAATATAGAATATCTATGATATTATTATAAAATGATGAGTACATATTTATGTAGTTTAAATAGTCAATGTTAGATGTTCAAACATCTAAGGGATATTAGTCAAATTAAATCATTTATAGTCCCGAGAATTGAGGTGCACAGGATTTTCTTCTTTATCTAGGACTTTTAGGACTTGTATTTAATTAAGGTTCTTGCGGTGCGTTAATAATAGTTCCAGCTCTTTGTATAAAACACTCTTATTAATAATTTAAAAATTTCCATATTGCTATGATTTCAACTGTCATACTATGAATGACTTTTGCAGCAAGATAAAAAATTAACACAAAAGAAACAACTGTTAATAAAGTTATTGCTGCTATAAACCCAACATTAGAAAAGCCAACATATACTCCTAATAGTATAGCACCTAATATAGTTATTAAAATGATAATAATTAATATAAGCCAGCATGCTTTTTAATGTTTAGGCACTTCACAAAACATGGAGGTTTAAATTTCTTCTTAAAAGTGAATATTCATAGATATCTTACTTTAACAAACTTCACATTTAATCTTATATATTATAATAATAAATTGCTTACATCATTTTTATAAACCTTTTCGATACCATTTTTTAAAATAATCCAATTTTTTAAGCACTCTTCATGTACATATTTCGTGGTACCACTACATGCACATGGATATATGAATCTTGATGTTTCTTCCTCCATAGAGCATATTCTGCAATATTCTAAATTAAGTATGTTGACTCACTTACTTCCTTTTTTTGACAGAGCTAATTGAATAGGATTCATTTCATTCGTATATATATTACAAACTACAATCTTCTTTCTCTCATTATCCTAAGAAAGTCAAATACCAACAAAAGTTACTTTTAGTTTATAAGTTTTCTTTATTGCTTTTTTAAAGCCTTCCCTTCTTGGAGAAGGATTAATAGTTTAATGAGTTTGATTAAGACATTCTTCAGGTATTAATAATTGTGATTGGTTTAACTTAGAGAATTTTTGAGGAGGAGATTAACCATCTATTCTAGCCTCAGATATATTCATTTACCTGTATATTATTTTTAAATTCTCTATATTAACTACGTATGAATTTATTTTTATTATTATAATCTGCCGAAATATTTATTTATTGATGGAATATTGTATATTGTATAAACTATCTTTAAAAATAAATGATTACATAAATTTAGGATATGATTACATCAATTTCTCTCGAAATATTTTACGAAATGTTAAATTCTAGTTTGATTGCTCATTATTCGAGCTTTTAAGATCAGTTTATTTTTAAAAATCACTCAAATTATAATTTTCGTTCAAATATTGTTAAATTAACTTAAAATTATTTAAATTAAGATAAACAATATCTAAAATTAATATAAAAATAATAAATTTCTTTTGATTAAAAAGATTAATATAGATTCTACATTTCTATCAGAAATTAATAGAAAATATTATTATTATAATTATTTTTTTGGTCTTTAACCATAAATGTCTCAATTATGAGAGTAACAATAAATTTTAGTTGTAAGTTGTTTACTAAATAAATCTAAAAATAATTTGAGTATATTAATGTGAATTAAACTCATAATTGGTTTATAATATGTTCTAGTAAGAATTTGAATATTTTACAATTAGTATTTATTTTAATACTCCATTCTTATATCTGTAAGATTTCAAATATTCATGGGCATTTAATAAAAATTGTATCTATACTTTAAGAACTTTAAATTGGACTTTTTTGCACTTGACAATTAAATATTAATTATTTAAACATATATATTATAAAAATAATGTAATTAATCTTCAATGAAACTTAGATACATAAAAGTCCTGAATAAGTATTTATGATTAATTGATTAGTTAAGAAGGGAAAAATTAGATATCAAAATAAAGACAATCAAAGCAGATTTAGCTCCAGGAGTGGTAAAATATATGATGAAAACTAAAAATAATGAGAAATTATAAACTCCTCTTCATAATGTTGAATATCATCATCCTTACTCAAAGCCTTAACTTACTTATTTAAGGACTTTCTAAAAGATGGATTTAGAACCTCAAATCTAATTTGATGAAATAAGGGAAGAAAAATGGAGTATTTTATCAAAAAATTGTAAGAACATTTTAGAGAAATCAAGAATTAGTTTAGGAAAGCCAAACGATTCTTAATTTTTTAGGCAGTCTGCAAATGATTAATTTTCAAGTCCTCAAAAATAAATAAAAAATAATAATAAATTTTTAAGTAGAAGATAATCAATAGATTTAAGGATAGATGATATAAAATCTCCTCTATAATCTCCTATCGAATAGAAAGAAGCTTCTCCAAAACCCTTAGGGATTAAATTAGATCCTTATTATGTGAGATTTAAGAAATACTATAAAAAAATTGGAATCAATCAAGATGAATAACTTAAACCTTAATAGAATAAGTTTTAAAAACTTCAAAAAAACTCTTATTCTCAAGATAAGATTTATAAAATAAATTCTCCTTAAAGATAAAATCAAAGTTTTATTTTTTTTCCTTATGTTTAATGTTCTCCTTAAGCAAATTAAAAATCTGGATATTCAAAAAAGAAAACTCAATAGTAATATCTTTAAGATATTTTGGCTTTATGTAATAAGGCTTAAAATTTTCAAGCATAGATGAAAAAAGATGAAACTGAAAACTACAGTGAATTAAATTAAAAAGTAGAATACATCAGATCTGAATTTAATAAATATCATAGTATGATTAATAATGAATAGGATTCAACAGATAATATTCAAATTAAATGATCTACATAATATTAATCAACATAATAATAATATCATTCCAACTCTTACATCATATCTTAACGTATTTACACTTCCATACTTTACTTATTCTTATCTTACAATTTGAATATTTTTTCAATCACTGTAATCTCTGTAGAAGTTGTATCCAATCCTTAATAAATAATATTCATATTATACCACAAAAAGCAGCAACATCATTGACAACAAGACCAGATGCTATAATGTCACTACCTCTGTTTACTGTTCCAGCACATAATGGTATTTGTAATAAATTAGCTAATTCATCTAATTCTTCTACTGTTGTTAATGGATGTACTAATCCACCTTAGTTGTTAAAACAACAATAGGTTCCAACTAACACTTATTAAGCAACAGTTGTTCTGAAAACTTCAACTCCTAAAGTGTCAGCAATAATCTCTTCTGTTTCTTTATCTAAATCAGAATGTATCAATGCAACATAATCATTACAAGCCACACAATTACCTAATGCAGATAATTTTTCCTCAACTCTTTTTACCTATATTTTTTATTGATTTTTCATACTTTAACTTCATCTGGTAAGGAATTCCTTATTTACTTCAACTCTTAATCAGTACATGTGTTTGGTACTAATAATCCATTTTTATTTCCTTTTTACGTTTAGAATGAATTGTATACCTGCTGTTAACCTTCCAATAATTCTTGTTCCTCCAATTGAACAATGAATGACAGGCATACTTAATCCAAGTTCAGATTCAAATACTGAATAGAAATTCTCACTTCCTCCAAGTGCTACAAGACAATATGCATTTGTAAGTTTAGAAAAAACACCAATATCATTGGAGTTTTCAAATTAACATCTATTTGCCATGAATGAGTTTTATAAATATTCTTTATTAAAATAATAATCCGAAAATTACTCTTAATTATTTCTTTTTAAAAAGATATTCTGATTAAATGAACTTTATTAATCAAGAAAAATTTGCTTCATCATTATCATTTTACCATTCAAAGGTATTTTTTTTAAAGTAATACAGCATTTTTGGAATTTATAATATCAATGACATTATTAATCTATATAATTCAAGCATAGTATTAATAATTCTAAACTCAATATTCATATATCTTAATGATATAATAGAATAGAATTGCTAGAGATACTAATAAATAAATTGGAAATATTATTTTTTGCAATATGTAATTTTTAATGAGAAAAGAATTAATATTTGAAACTTCCATTTTTTAATATAAAGAATAAATAATGCTATTTTAAATGGAGTTTAGATTTTACATTGGTTATATATTGAAGTGGGAATTAATTTAGGACGTTTATTTTCTTGCTTTACTAAAAGTTAATAGGGAATGGTAATCATCAGAAATATGTTTAATATAAAATTTCTGACAAATAGTTTATAATAATAATTTAATATGATGAACTAACTGGCTATCGCTGCAAAAAGAAAAAGGAATCCATGGATTCCATAGGTAATTATTTAAATAATCCATTAAGGAGGACGAGCTTTTGGAAAAATTAGTTAAGAAATTTTAAAATGAGAATCTTGGATGGAAGAAAATTTCTTAAATTTTTAAATAGAATGGATTTAATAGAGATACAAAAGCTTGTAGAGAAAGATTTGCGAATTATCATGATTAACATTATAATAAAACGAAATTATCAGAATAGGAGAGAGATTAACTTTTCAATTTGATTGAAATTTATGGAAATAAATGGGTAATTAAATAAATTTAATTTTTTAGACGCAAATTGCTGAATAACTTAATAATAGAACTGATTAAGATATTAAAAATAAATTTTATGCATATATAAAGAAAATTATTCGCCGATTGATTAAAGCTGCTTATAAAACTACTGAAAGTATATTAATTTGCTAAATTAGGTTCTTTTATGATAGCTAAAATTTAACCACTTATAATTTCAAGTATATATTGCCATGATGATAATGATAATAATAATAATAAAATATTAAAAATTGATGATTAAATGAAAAGCCTTTTTAAATAGTTAATTCTAAATAATAAAAATATAGAGGTTGGATCTATAATTGACAACTAAACAATAGAATAAGTTAAAAAGATAATGAATTATCTTGACGAATTGAAGTATAAATCTCTAATAAATTTAGTGATAATTATATTTAATAAAAAATGAATAAATAATCATAGAAGATCTAGCCTAATAAATTGAAGACGGAGAATGCCAATCAAAGTGAACAAAGTTAAAGTCTATAATAAAAAATAATTGACAAAATTAAAAATAAATAACCAATTTTTACAACTAAGAAAGTCAAAATAGAACAATTAAACTTTACTAATAATAATTCAAATCAAATTGATGATACTTAAAGTTTATAGATGGGTTCTAACCCACTGGACAATATATTACCTTTCTATACCTACATAAGTCCTATTATTTAAACACCTTCAATCCTTTGTATGCAGTAATTTTAGCTCATCTCAGCAGATCCTTTTAAATCACATGTAATAATAAAATTTTATATTTAGGATATTTTGTATGGATATTAATCTGATTAAAATTCTCTTAGATATTGCTCTGATCATTTAGGAGCGCTCCAAGACTGATTAAATATATATAGTTTTTATTTATAAGCAATTTTTAAATTTTTTGTTCCTTAATATACAATAAAAAAAGTCAATTATAAAAAAAATTGAAAGATCGTTTTTCATTCATAGCCATTTGAGGACTTTTGAAAGAGTGAAAACTTTTTTCACTCGGTATAAAACTAGGATGGACAGTCAATTGATGAGGATTTTTTTTCTAGGACAATCCTCTACTTGATTCAAAACTATAAGAGGACTATCTTTCTTTAGATAATGTAGGATGTCTTTCTTTTGAATGTGTTGTAGTATGTCTATCATTTTTAGTCAATATTTTTTCAACCTTGAAAAACTAGGGTTCTCTAGATTTTGCTTAAGCATTTGTAGTAGTAAAGTAAGTAGGTTTAGGAATGATAGCCTATTAAATATCATATATTATATTACTTTATTTGCATTGTTAGGTTTTGAATGATTTTTAAGATGAGAGAAATCAAAGTAGAATTATTATTTGATTTAACTAGTTGGAGTGATAAAGGACATATTTTTAGTTATTGTATTTAGATCTTCAAGAATATCTTCAGGTAGTTTATGTTTCTTTTTGGGATCTTCATTTTCTTTACTTAAGTTTTATTTTTTAAACCATGGATAATTTAGTAATTCAATAACAGTTGGTCTTTCTTCTGGATCAGTAGTAAGCATTCCATAAAGTAAAGCTATAGCTTCTTTAGAAATATCATGAATAATTGTGAATTCTCCTTATTAGATTTTAGAATATAATTCGGCATCTGTATCTCCTTTAAAGGGAAAGATTCCTTATAACATAGTAAATAAAACAACTCCTAGAGCCCAAACATCCGATTTATCTCCTCTATACTCTTATCTTGTAACTATTTCTGGAGACATGTAACTGGGAGTGCCACAAAACATTTTGACTTTCTTTTCTATTGGAAAAGAAGTGGAAAATCCAAAATCAATTAGTTTAGGTGTTTAACCTTCAAGTAGTATATTTTCTAATTTAAGGTCTCTATGAGCAATATTTTTGGAATGGCAATATTACACTGCATCAAGTATTTATTTAAATATAGTTTTAGCAGTATCTTCATCAAGTCTACGTTCCTAATTATAATTTAATAAAAAACACATACTGATTATTTTCGAATTAAATGATGAAGCGAACTTCCACTCACATATTCAATAATAATATTGACATGATTATTTGATTCCAAAGTATCAATGATCTTAACAATATTTGGATGATCTAATTTTTCTAAAATCTCAATTTCCCTTCTTACTCCCTTACGACGCTATAAATCCTTTATTTTTTATTTCTCATAAATTTTTATAGCAACTTTAATGCCTGTCTCTATTTAAATTGCCACTCTAACTGAAGCATACGCTCCTTATCCTATTCTACTACCTACTTTATATTGAGCTTTAAAATTCTCTGTTTTATTATTATCATCATCTGGCTAATTACTAAGAAACTTAACTCTATCACAAATATTCTGTTATTTAAAGTCAAATTTGAAATATTCAACATTATCTCTTTTTTCAACCTTACAAATCTTTGATTATAGAATCTAACTAATTGCATCAAGATTTCTAAGTTGTTAATTCTTTAAGCTCATCAATAGATCTTATTACAAAGGAGGTCTTGACTTATATGTATATTGATTGCTTATTCCTTTTTCATTCTCTTTTTAATTGAGACTATTAGCTGCTGCTCTATGCTTCATTGGAATTTAAAATAATTAACAGTCTCATTATTATTATATAATGTATAGATATATCACACTTACGATAGTCGTGACTAAAACTCTTCTACATCTATTAAATTGTCGAAGTCTTCAATAAATACCTAATTTGTCACTTATTACTCAAAAAGAATATGATGTAACTAATATTTTTGAACCTCCCTAGATTTATGAATGAAAATAAAATTTCTTGCTGCATCAAACCAATAAAAATTTCTAATGACATAAAGAAGTATTATTATATATAAACTAGTGAAAATTTTTAGAGTGGTTTTTATTATATATATAAATGTCTCTCATATTATTAAAATATTATTTGTATGTAGAAATTAATTTCCAATTAGAATTTTACGATTTGAATTACAAGAAAACATAATTAAAAACTAAAGATCTGGAATCCTTCTTAAGTAATAAAACTAGAATAGATCATTTTATAAATAAAAGTACTGAAATTATTGGTATTAAAATGGTATTATTTTAATTTTATTTTAGATGGCTAAAATTTCAATAAATATGACAGGGTTTATGATTGATTTGAGACAGGTGTACATAATCAATATATATATATATTTGGATACTTTAGATTTGATGTCTGCATCAATAAATTATGAAATAATTAAATAATAAATACAAACAATAACTCTAACCCTTAAAATTGAAAAAAAAATTTCCCATCTTAATTTAAATTGAATCCTAATTAAAATTCATTTTCACCAATAACTTTTAGAAAACCGCTCTTTAGTTTACGTGAAAAAACTTCAGCTAGATCTATTAAAACAGTAATTAAATAATTCACCTATAATTACCTAAAAAAATACTCTATAAATAGTAAAATATGGGTTAGATTCGAAGTTTGAATATATTCTAAGATTGCAGTCAGAACTAAACTACTCCTTAAGTAGATCGAATGGAAATAGAATCTGCTTGTAATCACTTATTAGAAATTGCTCATTTTAGTAGGACACAGAGTGGAAATAAGGTGATCAATGATATTACTTTTATCTTAATTTTTATGTAAAATTGAAATAATTACACATTAATTAAATTTAATATTGCTTTTATATTATTTCCTCCATTAAGCATCTAAATTAAATAATTAATCTCATTTCATTTAATTTAGATGTTAAAGATATCAATAGCATCATCCAATTGGCACTATTCAATACAATATATGTAAGTATATTGACCTAATTAAAAAAGTAAAATCTTATCTAATCATTCGATATATACTATAGAAGAATTAACTATCATTTTAAAAATATATTTGATAATAGAGTATTGTTTGACTTTGAAATAAATTAATCTTTCTTATCCTTATTAATATATAAATTCTATTTTCAAAAGTAAAATTCATATATAAATTGATTAAATAGCAATAAGGGAATTTAAATATTGAAGGATTAATAAACAAAGAGTTAATATCTAAAGTTGAATTTTATTATCAATTATTCTTTTTCTTAAAATGCTAAATAGTTTTTTATTTTTCCTTTGCTAATCAATATTGTAGGATATATTAATTAAATTATTAATAATAATCTTTGATAATTCTCAATTTTATGAGTATTTGTATTTTTAGTACTGTAATTTATAAATTTTCATAATAATCATTAAAAAACTACTTTAAAATTTAATGTGAGTAGAAATAAATGAAATATAAGTTAATGATGATTGATCAAAGAAATCTATTGGTAGATTAATAATTAAACGTGATTAGAAAATAGGATAGAAGGTGAATAATTTAAATGTGTATTTGAGTATTAGAGAAATTAAAGGATGAGATTCAGTTTGATTTTAATTATTAACCATAAATTTAAAAGTTGATCAGAGAAGCATTTGTTGTAAGTTTGAATGGGTATTAAAAATGAATTTGATATTATTGATTGTGTAAATTGATTTGATTTTCTTGAAGAGAATTTCAAAGCATATGTATATAAATTCTAAATTATAAAAAGTGAATTAATAATAAAGTAAATGAATAATTTGGGTATTTAAAATAATCGATTCTATTAGTAAGTCATTTAAAATAGAATTCAATGCTCAGTCACTCATCAACCTAAAATGAGAAGGAATCAATATTATGAGAAGTGGTTGAAACAAAAATAGAATGAATAAGAGTCTTCAAGTGAATCATGTTTGGAGATGGCTTCTCCCATTTTAACTTAAGCGAATATCCCAAATTCATTTTCAGTTAAATTGATTAATGATATTAATCAGTAGAGATAACTACAGTATTGAAAATTTAAATATTTCATCATATATAAAATAATATAACCATATCAATTAAATTCTAATTTAATTGATAATCATTTATATAATGTTATTTAATTAAATTCTTCGATTAACCCAGTGATCCTTAACATTATTATTAAGATTTAATAGCTAATTAATATAAATTATGAAAAAAACATAAGGAAATGGGTTCAGATTGAGAAAAAGCCAGTCTAAATTGAAGAAGGCTGGAGAGTTATTGGCATCTTTATAGTACAGTATAAAGTGTAAATCTTACACTCCTTAACACAGATAGATAAAACAATTAACTCATTATCCTTTGAGAGCTTAAATGAATTAAGATGGAAATCCTCTTGTTTAAGCTCGAAATTTGTTTCAGAGATAAACAAGCATTAATTGTTAGTAAAGAGCTTCACTACTATCAGTGATAACTTCTGAGAGTAATATAAGTGCTGAAGAGGAATATGAAATTTGGGATAATAATTAAGATCTGCGAGTAAAGAAAATGACAATGGAAGAATCGAAACCTTCTGTTGGATAATTTTTATAATTGTATAAAGCGAGATATGGGTATGATTAATTATGATGATAAGAGGTTTCCCAGGTTAGAAACAGTGTATAAAGAATGAGGAAGTTATAAAGACTGCTGTTGGATATGCTTCATAAAATAAATAACTATTTAAGAAATACTTTCCTTCGAAGTAAATAGTATTTGAGGATGACCACGATTACTCTTAACCATATAATATTGAAGACGATCATCATTTTTAGAGTTTCAATGATTTTTTTCAAAATAAAAAGTCCCATACTCTAGTTAAAATTAATTCCTCACGAATTTGAATAATATTATACTTATTTATATATATATTTCAAACTTTCTCAATTAGACTTTAGATTTGTTCAGGTGTTCTTTATGTATATCTTTTTTCTGCGGTTGTAATTACAGCCAATTCAACATTTTAGTTATTAATCTTAAAATTTATTATTAATTTTACTTTTTCCTCCATAACATTTTTCAGACATAAAATAGCCAATCTTTCAGCTTACTCTAATGTTAAATCCTAAATTTATTTTATTTTTACTTATTTGTATTATTCTTTTAGAATACTTTAGATACCCTCGTCTGCTGCTCCTATTCCCTTGGCTTAATATTCAATCATAGTTCCAGTAGGATCTATGAAATCTTGCTCATTTATTACCTGTTTAAAATATTTATGGACCATGATCTGAAACTCCAGCAATTAATAGCGCCACTCCATAAGGTCTCGACATCTTTGTCTTATTTTTTGAATCACTCTCTCCAAAATCAAGTGCCAAATCGCAAACAATTTAAGTAAGTGCTCTGACATTTATTGGTTCACCATAATTGAATTTATGATTTTAAGATTCTACTCTTGCATGTTCAACTAATGTTCTGGCATCAGGAATGAAACCAGAAGCTGTGCAAGCAATATGAGTATCAATTTCATAAATCTTTTCAATACTCTTAGGCTCCAAAAGTTTCGAATTCAATTTTCTTTCTCCTGCTAACACCACTCCATCATTCACTTTTATTGCTAATGCACTTGCTCCTAACTTAATTGCTTGTAATGCATATTCCACCTAAAATAGTCTGCCTTCTGGTGAAAATGTATTAACACCTCTATCATAATCTGTTCTAATCAAAATAAATCACTTATGTACTTATTTTGAAACATTAATCCCAATCTCAATTATTTATTTAATATATTATAAACATCAATTTAATATAAGTAATTTATTACTTATTATACCTCTCCCCATCTCTTATTTTAATTATTATAATAATCTATTAGTTACTAATAATGCAATACTATTCCTCTTCAATCCTACTTTATATTAAAACCATTGTTTCCAATAATCATCAACAATATTTTCTCATTCAATTTATATGAACTAGATTCTTAAACGAAATCATCAATTTTCCCTCTTTATATTATCTAAATGCTAACTTCAATTTAAAACAAGAGAGATTGTATAACACTTAAAATAAGTGTTGTTCTAATTGGATGATTGAATTGAAGCATTTTAGAATTTAAGCAATATTCTTTTAAAATTACTAATTTTCTTCAAATCATAATTTATAGTTACTTATAATTTTATGTAAACACTAAAGTAAAGTTAAGAATTTATTAAATTATTTAATAATTCACATTAACTTATCTCTGGGTGATCAATAAATAATTATATAGAAAAATTGATTTATTAGTATATCAAAATTGATAATTAATTTATTATTTCCACAGAAATTTATGTTTGGAAGACTTAATTGCAAATAATCCTACATATTTCTAAAAAATTTAACTTTTACATAAATAATAGGTTGAATTCTTAAAAAGTATATAATAAAATATTTTGATTCTATATATATCAATTTATCTGATGTTGGATAAATATTAATAAATAAATGCTTTACTTTTTATTAATAGCAATTGCATTTTCAAAGGATGAAAAGTTGAATGTTAATCTAACAATAGGTTTAGATTTCGAAGATAATACTTATTTAAATTTTTATAGCAACTTTACAACACATTATTATGAATTTTAATAGAAAGGATGTAAGTACTTTAAATTATTGTGAATTTAGTAAATTTGAATATAGCCTAACATCTGTTGCCATGTTATAGTTGTTTTAAACGTCATCAATTTAAGGAGTCGGAAAAGAATTGTTTAGGAGGAGGGCGATATTGTTGTAATATATATTACTTAGTTTAAAATAGGGTATTAAAAAGATGTTTCAGGGTAAATAATATTAAAGGAATTTTTGTAATAATAATGTGTATTAGAAGTATTGCCAGAACATTATTTTAATTATTCAATTTTTTTTGAGGAGGAATGCAAGAAATCGAGATATTCTGCATGTTCTAATAAATATTTTACAAACAAAAATATATCAATAGAAGAAGTTTAGAAATGTGTAGAAAATAGTTTTGACTAAAGTAAAGAAGATAATGAAGATGTTAAAACTAATCGAATCTTAGAATAATACAAAAAAATGTAATATAATAAAACAACTTTTTCTTTGTATTTGGATTCGATAGAAGTAACGAATACTTCTTACCAAGAATTTCATTAATTACTTTGTCAAAAATTTATTAATGTTTCAATATCATCCTGCTAATCTTCTAAAATTGAAAATGTTAATAACAGCAATTCATTAGAATAATTCTTTTTATTCCTTTTTGCTTTGATTATTTTAATCCTTGTAGCTTCAGGAGGTTGGACATTGTTGAATAAATTCTAATTTGGATCAAATTTAGTACCCAAAAGTAGAGTAACTATTCCTAAATTAGAAGGTGATCACATCATCTAAGAAGATGATATCTGATATATGTTAATATTATTAATATAATATGTATTTATGATTTACTTCTTTAAGTGAATGGATGTATAATTTTTAATACAATTTAATAATAAAAATGATAAACTGTCAATAAAATCAACGATAACACATTTACAATTTTGTATTTGGATCTAATAAAGAATAGAGATCTACATCAATGAAAGTAGAAAGATTAAGGCAAATAACCGAAACAAGTGAAATCAAATAAGATTATTATAAAGGATTGCAATTAGGTAAAACAAGTGAAAATGCTTTGAAAATCATTCATATGAAATTAGAGAGATAAAGATTGAGAAGACAATCATTTGAAACTAAAACAGAAATGGAGGAGGAACATCTACCTTAAGTATAATATCCCATTAAGCCTCCCATTCCTCATAGAACAATAATTAGTAACAAAGAAAATATAATTGAAATGCCAAATAATTTAGCAAAATTAAACTAGTTTCAAAAACTATATCAAATTAAGAGAAGAAGACTATCCTGCAAGATGAAAATTAAATAGAGTGAACCTACAATTGAATTTAGTCCATGGGAAAATTATGATAATCTTGATTTTGATTTTTATTGAAAGAATGCGTATAATCTACTATCATTCATAGCACATCTGTTTTCTTTATTTTTAGAATCATTTAATTTCTATGATTTACTAGTTTTTCCATCATTTTATTACATTTCCTTATCAAAATGTTGAAGCAATTTACTCTAATTTAAGTGTTATAACTTCCAAATAGTATTTAAATATATATATTTTCAATTATTTATTAATAAAAAATTTGGTTCAGTCATTGTTATTGATAATTAATATTTGATTTATATTATTCTATTTTAATTTTTGATTTCTTTTAATAAATATTCCTATTTATATGTATTTTTCTTATTAATTTATATTTTAATAGATGATTTTTATTAAAAATAAATATATGAAGTTATAGTTATAATATAATTTAAAACAAAAAAATTATATCATTTTAGTACATTAGTTATGGCCTAGGCTAGCTTTACTAATTCACTCACATAACTATTATTTATAAAATTTAAACAAATTACTTTGCTCCTAATAAATGTCTACTAGCTTATGACGATTCAATTTTATTTCTCATTGAGACAATTTCATTCAATTATACATTATCTGACAAATTTCTTCTCTATTATGACCTATAATTCAATTCAATAGGTCTAGATTAATATGCTGGTGATTATTGTCTAGAACTTTGAAAATTGATATCATTTCTATTTCCCAAAGAACTATTTATTCTTTAATTCTAGATTGAAATATTACTTCTTTTATAATCCTACAGCCTTCAAAGGTGAGTAAGTAATTGATTTGTCAGGTATTGTATTTTTTTATTAGAAAGATTAAGCAGAATTTAATCTAGAGTAAGAGAAATCCCTAATTTTTGCTTATAAGTTTTCGAATGATGGGACTGTAGGCATATTTTCTTTTCTAATGTATTATATCATCCATACCTATATGAATTAAATGATTTAGATGCGGAGTCAGTTTAATATTAGAGTACAGGGACACATCTATCTTTAACTTAATTTCGAATAGTTTTAATATCAAAATTGATGTCTAAACTTCTTTTGGGTTATTCTAACCAGGATCTTTACATTTTTTTATTTTAACGATTAATTTATTTATGATGAGATGAATATTAAAATAGTATGAATAATATGTCATTTGGTGCATTCAACTAATACAAAAGTTCCTTCTAGTTCTTAATGAACTTTCATTTCATACACATTCTTATTACTTAATTCAACTTCTAACTATAAAAATAGAATGGTTATTATATTATACCCACCACATTACTCCAGCCACAATTTGGAAACCAACCTTATCAACTGTAATCCAAATCACATCAGTTTACAAATTACAGACATCATGAAAATTATGTCTTGCTTTTTCTACTGCCCTTTGATAAGATGGATCATTATGGAAACTTTATGGAGAATTCCAGTTAATTCCTCCAAGTAATTCTTATCTTTTATTAATTTTATTTTCTATATAATGTCTTTTTCCATTTGTTAAAAGTAATATATTTATTAATACTATTATTGTTTTATTCATTTATTTTATTAAATATACTAATTTATATAATAAATTTATTAATCAAATTATACCGTTTTATTGATTAAATCTTATAAAATTATACAGTTTTGAAAATTAGAACGAAAACACCTAGTTTTTTATTTGATTTTGCAACTGTTGTAAAATCAATATGATAAAATATAATCTTAGGAATTATGTGAACTTTTAAATAAATGAAAATTTAATTCAAATGTTATCTTTGCATGAATCAAATTCTAATGCTCCATCTAAATCTTCAAAGATTTAAATAATTTTAATTGATTTATCGGAAAACTCTACTTAAAGCTAATATAAGATATAATAATATTTTATTACAGACCAAAGCATTCCTTGTAATAATTATTTACCAACTTAAAGCACTTTAGAAAAGGTAATACTCTTATTAATTTTGCATTAAGTTTAGAATTCCTTTTTGGCAAGTTCCACAACTTTATCATAAGTTGGATTATTTTCAAATTCAGATGGACTTCTCCATTCAATGGCGGGCTTTTTTTTAGGCTTTTGATTCATTTGAACTTAATGGTTTAGAGAAGGAATAGAGAGTGATTCATTTAATGAAACATGTAAATAGAGAACTAGTATAACTATGAGCAACTTTGCCATTTTTCAAATAAAGTATCAATAATAATGTTTATGAAAATGTGATATTATTTGTATAAAAATAATTTCTTACAAAAATATATTGTATGTATTAGGATCAGAGGAATTTGAATTTTCTGAAATAAATGAAAATTGATACTAATGATATTTATCATGTGGATGCGGAAAAGTATTTTAAGAAACAATGCACAACTTTAGAGATTGTGTTAATTTCAAGAATGATTACAAAAATAAATAAGAGAAATAATGAATAATTAAGGATGATAGCAATTTCTAATGAGTTTGTGTATAACATAGATAAGAAGAATATTAAAAGAAAGATAGCAATAAATAAAATATTTGGTGTCACAGTCTCTAAAAAAAGTTAAGAGTTTATAATTCATGTACCTACAGAATCTGATTTATTGTACAAATCATAGGAGAATAGAGATGTAATAATATTTTACTTAGCAATTGCATAGAAGATGCACAATATAGAAGGCATTAAAATTTATTTTGTAGAGGATGATGTGTTATCTCCTTATTGTATGCATCATTAAATTCCTGATAAATCGAAATAAACTATTTTGCATCCGAAATGTTAATTTAATATTTTGTATCCTGAGAGTTTTCAATTAAATTACATTAATGTGATGAATAAGAATAAAGGGACATAAAACGAAATGTTGGTATTATTTGCTAATGATCCATTAAGATTAAGGGTTAAATTAGATGAATATTAGAAATCAGTCATTTTGGCTTAAGGATCTTTGAGTAGAATCTATTTATTACATAACAAATTTGAAAAACAGTAATCATTTTCTATACTTAAATGTGTTCCCATACATTCAGTTGATATAGATTTGTTAGAATTGTTTCTAAAGAATTATGAGAAGTTGCCTTTTATAGAGGAACTTGAATTGTGCTTGTTGTATAATGGTAATGTGAATTTTATATTCAAATTGGTAAAAGGAGGAGACCTCTATTAACATTTAAAGGAGATACACAATTTTCAAGAATAATAAGTAAAATAAATAGTTGCATAAGTAGCAATAGCATTATCGGATCTACATGAGAGAGGTATAATTTTTGGAGATTTGAAGCCTGAGAATGTTTTGATAGACGAAAGAGGTTATGTATGTTTAACTGATTTTGGATATGGTAAATTGAGAATCTATCAAGAATACAAAAAGACAAAGGCTATAAATTTTACTATAGAATATTCTTCTCCAGAGTATATAAAAAATGGAGAGCTTACTAGAATGTGTGATTGGTATAGTTTAGGAATTCTCATTTATGAATTGTTAGTAGGCATAACTCCTTTTTATCATAATAATTTTGAGATAGCTCTGAAATTGATTCTGAAAGGGGAAATTCACTTTCCCAAAAATGTTATATGTTCTTCTTAATGCAAGGATATAATCTAAAAGTTAATAAGATAAGACAGTACTTAGAGATTGGGATTTCGAATGGATTTTAAAGAATTAAGAGAGCATCCCTGGTTTCATGATATTTCTTGGGATGATTTGAGAGCGAAAAAATATGATACTTTAGCATATATACCATTATTGAATGAAATATCATAAATTTCTGACAGATATTTTACAATGGAATAATTAAATGAAGACGAAAGAGATTGGTGATTCTTTTTTATATAAAAATACAATATGTTTTTATTATAAATTATAATAAGTTAAAAATTTAAATTAGAATGTTCAAAAATTATATGTACGTTGAATACGGGCCTGAATTACAATGTCATGATAAATTATATTAGAATGCTTTAAAAAAATAATAGAAATAGAAAGAGAGTGATTACTAAAAATAATTATAAATTTTAATACAATAAGTTAATGAAATAGAAGATGAACCACCTTAATAAATAACTAAGGATTTTTATGATTATTCGATGAAGTGGAAAAATTTAGTTAATCAAAAGCGTTTTTAAGAATAATATGAAAATGAAATGAGTATCTAATAAAAATCACAACATCAAATACAAAAATTACCATAAAATTATCTTTCACCTATTGATGGTTGGAAATTTCATGCATAATAATATTTTGATAAAAAAGGAAGTAGATAATAAAATGAATCTACTTTCTAACCAAGTATAAATGAAAAGTCCAGAATGATGGAATTTGATGAACCTGTTGAAGACAGATTAATTAAATACGGTTAATAGAGAGAATAGAAATATTTATTTGAAAAATAATTCGAAAAATTTTATGAACAAGTCCAAAACGATTAAAGACCTACTAAACCAAATGAGGAAGTATTTTCCAGATTATATAATTATGGTACATATAATTTGATTAGTAAGAACGTAAATTACCATAACCTGAAGTATATTAATTGAATATCAACAAATTACCACCTGAATTTGAAGAAAGAGTCAAGAAGCGACGAGAACAATATTCTCTCTTTGAAAACAAACAAACTAGAGCTTAAACTGATATATCAGATCAAGAAATCAAAGTATTGTCACAAAATTAATTTGATGAATTTCTTAAAAGGAATTTTTGTAATCATTTTAGATCTCATTCATTTAAGGAGGAATCTATTGAATCGTATCCATTTCAACCTGAATTGAATAAAAAGTCAATAGAATTGGCTTCGAAGAATAATGATACGATGATAGAAAGGTAAGAAAAGTTTTTAATCAAAAAGTAACAGACTCTACAATAATATTAAGAAGAATAATTGATGGAAAAACAAAAATAATTTGAAAATGAATCAAAATAAGTTAATAAACCTAGTTCAAAGATTAGAGTTAATAAACCTAGCAAATCCCCTATTCGCTAATCAAATGCATATAATTTATAATCTTTAATCAATAAATAAGTGCCATAATTATTTTGAATTATATCTAATATATTTTCCAATATAAGAAATTTATATCGAATTAATTAATAAAAAAATGAAAAAGAACAATAATACAGAATTAACACATCATTTTATTGAAACAAGAAATATGCTAGCATAAGCAGAAGAATAAATTAATTCTGTTGCAACTCCTATTAGTAACACTTATTATAGATATTTTCATAGTCAATACAAGCTAACAATTTTAAAAAACAAGTTAGATCTATTCTGGATAAAAATCAACATTACAGAAAAGTGACTTCTTTCTAAATAGATTAACAAAATAACATAAGATTAACATTATAATTGTGTATGGATCATTCTTCTTTTTTCTTATGGTGGTTGGATTTATAGTTTTGAGAAGATTGTTTTATAGAAATTTCTATTCAGACATATCTCAATTCATTACACAAAATATTTTCTTTTTAGGTTCTAATCAATAATAAGATTTATGAACAATTATAACATTTGTGTGTGTTTTAATATAATATATATAAATTCATCTAAAAATACCACCTAAAAATAATCCAATCGCAATAACAATCATCAATTATCCTACAGTAAATCCATCTTAGAATTAATTAAAATATTTGATGTCAACTGCAGATTTCTAAGCTTATTCATATTGTTATCTAATTAATTATAATTCTTTTTGTAATTTTTGTGATTTAACTTATAAATCTGATAATATGGCATCTTTCTATTATTATTATACATCCAAAACTTCAATAGTAATGATTACATGATCCAAACTTTTTCTTGATTTCCAATACTCTTTCAAATCTTATATTTAGTCTGTAAACTCTGCATATTAAATTTCTAATTAATCACCTAATAATTTGATATCCTAATTTCATTATAATAAAGATAATACAGCTGCTTCATTATTTTAGATACAATTTTCAAATACTTAATGACTCTAAATTATTCCAAAATAATGATCTAGTCTATAATTTGTGTAGTTGTTGCATCTTATTTTGAATGTTATCGGAACATTACTTACATTTTTAATTTTAAAACTTAATCTATTAAACAAACCCTATTGGAATTGTAAACTCTTATGAGATACTTCAATCATTAATAATAAATTATATTATTCAATTTCATATAATATAATTAACTAATTGTTATTCTATATGTGAGGATTAATTCATTATTAATTTATTGATGGGAACTCTATATCTTCCCTAAAAGAAGCTAAATATAGTTACATTTAATTCGTTAATAATTATTTTATATATAATAAATGTCTGAAGATGATTATTAAGATTATGAGTATGTTAATGAATATTAAATTGAGTAAGAGGAGATTTTAGAATAAAAAGAATAGGTTGTAGAATAGAGTAAGTTCTATAATTTTTATCAAAGCTCTTTAAACATCATAATATATTTAAATAGTTGATACAAATAAAAAAGATGATCCAGCATTTTTAGTATTATTATAAGAGAATAATATCAATTAATTGGAGTTTACACTACTATCAGATGTTCCTCTGTTTTTTGAGAGGTTAGCTAAGTTATTTAATTATTGTGCTAATACACTTCAATTGACTTCTGCTTTATAAAAAGGTATTTGAATTCGTAATATTAGAAGAAGACGCAAAAGAAAGCATAGAAAATTTGTGTAAAATTTTAAAGTTTTTCTTTTAAATGTAAGAAGTAGGATCGTATTCTGAATTTTCATTCTAACTAGAACAAAGATTAGGATATTAGTTTAATAAAATAGGATATACAATTAATAGTGATTAATAATTAGTGTCATTGATATTGAGAATTTTAATTAAGGAAGATGATAGATTTTAAGAAATTCTGCCCAATTTGCCAAGATTTCTAATATTTGCTATAAATCCTCCTCATCCATTTCTATGTTCCACATCTCATAAAGTGTTTCAAACATTCATAGTAAACAAAATAAATGATGAATTATTTGATACTTCATTTGAGAAACCATTGAAATTGGATATTTTAGCATTATCGTATTTTTCAGAATAAACTCAAAATATATCAATCTATAAAGAAATAATAACAACATTGGCTTCTATATTTGAAAGGTACTGTATATATTATGAAATTATGTTAGTTTGCTTGATTAAAAAAATTCATAGTTTTTGAATTATCAGTTAATTAATTTACTTTAATTTTTATTGGCTTTCACTACAAATCAAACAATTATCTATACATTATTCTGTAGTAATTTTCATAGAATTCTATATAATTCAATAAAGTTTTCATAAACCTTATTTGGATCGATTAATCCTCCTTAATGGTCAAAAGAACCTTTAATTATTGATGCCATGGTTAATTTGATCGTAAGAATTGTAAGTGTAGATAAGGTGGATTTGATTCTACTTGAAATTCTATATGATGATTTTACATTACTATTAGAAAAATAGAAATTTGATTTTATTTATAGAGTGATACTTCCAATTCTTAATAGTGAGTAAGTAAGATTAATTCCTGTTTGTTTTCATCCAAAATTAAGCATATAGGATTGTAAATTGCAAGTTAACAATTAATTAAGTGGATTAAAGAAAAATATCTTATCTTAATCTAATCTTATAACTGACATACTAACAAAAAAATAATGTGAGAAAATCAATAAACTTGTTTAAGATTAATACAAAATAACTAATAAGTAATAGAATCTTTAACAGGAACAATTAAGTGATTAAGAGAAATAAAAATAAAATGATTAAAAAACTGATGTTAATACAGAATCTATATAGAAAGGATCGTGGATTAATTTATATTAATTTAATATATCTAATCTTCATTTTGACTCTTTGATTTTATTATAAATATTAGAGAATAGGAATAATGCTTTGTTTATTTTTGATCTAATGGTAAGTAATGAAAATGTGAGACTGGTATGTTTCGTTAATAATTTAATGTAAGGTAAGAATTAAGTGAATTGCATTTAGGCAAGATCTAATGATTAATCTTTTTATGTAATGATGATTTAGGATGATCATTTTTGGTATGTTAATTCATTAGATTAAAAACCACATGTTTTATTAGATATTTAATAGAACATATTATAAATTAGTCATCATAATCGTCCTATTGCTTGTATAAATTTTATTGATTTCTAAAATTGTAAATTTGGATTTCCATTTGAGAAGATTTAAAATTAAACTTTGCTTATGAATTAAATATCTAATTCGATGATGGAAAAAGATTGCTATTTAATATAAATTGAAATATGGACTTTTGATGAATCTAAGGATTAGGTTTAAGTAGTTGGTATATCAAATCTACTTTAAAATAAAAGTTACACATAATAATTAAATTATTATCTTTCGCAATTTAGATTCTAACCAATCCATTTAATTCCTAATAATTTGAGTATCTCTGAATTATCAGAATAATTGAAGGAAATAATTAATGAATCAACTCTAAAGGAGAATTAAATTAATGATATATCTGTTGTGAAACCCATTTAAAATTTGAATGTTAAGAAACATTCATAAAAGTTACTTTTGAATTATTTCCAAACTTATATTGGTGGTATAGAGAAAATAATAGAATAAATTAAAAAACATTTATATATAGTTAAAGCAGATTAAATTTTTAAGGAATTATTTATAGAATTACATTTTTTATCAGAAGTCGAAGGATTTTCGTAATAAATAATATAAACTGATTAATTTTTATAATTGTTACTTATAGTAGCATTTCTACATGATAAAAAGGAGGGAAGAGAAGCTTATAATAAAGTAATTGAAATAATTTATATATCGATGACTAACTTATTAGAGCAAAATCCTAAAATAAAATAAGAGACATTGATGGTATTAAAAATTTAAATTAGAATTGTGAATAGAATTGATTCATATTTAAATTTATTGAATAGAACTGTTTCACCTTAAAACTAGATCCGATTAGAATAGAGTAAATCTACCGATCCAAAATAAAATGAAGTGAATAAAGGAAAACCTAAAGGAATTGGTTATGGTGACATAAGTTAATAAGTACAAATTTTTTCTGTTTAATCAAATAAAGAAAAATAAAAACAAATTGATAATTAAAGAAAATAAATTGAGATTTAACTCAGTTAATAAGAGAAAAACTTACAAGCCTTGATGAGATGTCTCAGAGAATTAATTGATTAAAATTATAAAGATGATTCAGTTGTTTAATGTTTGATATAAACACAAGTTTTGAATCTCTTAATAAAATATTTTTAAAACATCAATATAACTTCAATTCAGGGTTCAAATTTTTTTAATGAAATTTTAAGAATGGTTGAAATATTAGCATAATGCTAAGTTACTTTAGAATTATTTTTAATTAATGATAATTAAAGTCTTTTCAGATATTTAGAAGTACTTAATTAATAGGCAATAATATTTAAAAAAACATTTTCAACTTAAATAGAAGAAATAGATAAATTTATCAAAATTTATAATTATATTGAGTCATCTTTATTTGCATCAAAGATGATTTCTATAAAATTTATAAGTTAAACACAACAAACTTAACAGCAAGAATTAATCAGTCAACATTAATTTTATAAGCCATTTATGAAACACTTGGCAATTGGTAAATGTGAAATCAAAAGCGATCCAAATTATTTGAGTGTAATGAAAGAATACTATTAAAATACAAGCACTACAAATTAAGTGAAAATGTAAAAGTTGATATAAGAAATTTCAAATTTAGAAGATAATTTACCAATAGAAGCTACAAACTCAATATTTTTAAGATATGATAAAGATAGAATGGATTGCATGAGAACAATAATATTTGGTTCAAGTGGTACTCCATATGCTCATGGAGCATTTTTATATGATATGTATTTTGGAGAAGATTATCCAAATAGACCACCGAAAATGAAACTCTCTACAACTGGACATGGTAAGGTAAGATTTAATCCAAATTTGTATCATTGTGGAAAAGTATGCTTAAGTTTGTTAGGCACTTGGGGAGATAGTTGGATAGTAAATTTTTCAACAATTTTATAAATCCTGATATCTGTATAATCAATGGTAATGTGGGAAAATGTAATGTTTAATGAACCAGGATGGGAACCTTAAATGGGTACTACAAACGGAGAATTAGCTAACAGAGGTTATTGTAATTTTGTAAAGGTTTAGAATATCAGATATGCTATGATTGAATAATTATAAAACCCACCTTAAGGATTTGAAGAAGTTATTAAGAAAAGTTTTCATCTTAGAAAGGATTTGATTAAAAAAGAGATTGAATCTTGGATTGAATAAGCAAATCTTCCTGCCACTTATTAGTAAACTTAAAATTAATGCACTTATGGTTAATCTCCTGGTTTGTATAAATAAGAATTAATCAAAGTTTATGAATAATTATAAATAGAGTTAGAAAAGTTGAAATTTAATATTGGAACCGATTTTTGTAATTTCACAAATGAAAAGAAGAAGTAGATAATAATAAATAATCGAAATGTTTAATAAATTGAAAAGTAAGAATAAATAAAGATGAATATGCCATAAGGATTAAATATGAATGAAATAGACATTGAATATGAGGATGATTTAAAACAAAGAAAATTTGATTCTAATGATTAAAATTTACAGAATTTAATGAGTAGATATATTGGAGTTGTAGGTTTGGATGCAGTTAAAAAGTAGAGTGAATCAACTATTTTCATCCATGGTGTTAATGGTTTGGGTATTGAAATAGCTAAAAATATTGTTTTGTCTGGTGTTAAACGATTGATAATATTTGATTCTACTTTAGTATAATTATCAGATTTAGGAACCAATTTCTATTTGAGTCAGTAAGATATTAATCATCGTAGAGATGAGAGAGTATTAAATAAATTAAAATATTTAAATCCATATGTTTAAATTGAAATTTATTAAGATAATATCTAAGAACTCAATTTGAATGAAATTTAAGTATTTATAACTTAGGATCCAAAATTAGCAATTGAAATTTCAAACTAAAATAAAGTGGCAGTCATTTTGGCTTAAACTAGAAATATATTTGCTAGAATAGTAACTGATTTTGGAAATTAATTTAGTATTATTGATAAAGATGGAGAATAATTATCCGAAGTTATGATTGAATCTATTACAAATAATGTAGTTACTTTGTTTAAGAATTAAAATCATAATCTAAATGAAAATGATCTGGTTGTGATATAGGAGGTCAGATAATAATAATAACAAAATGAGTCATATAATTAGAAATTTCTTATTAAAAATGTTAAGAGGAATTCATTTGAATTAGTTACTGATAAAGTATTCTCTCCTTATGTTAGTCACGGAGTTGCCTATTAATAAAAGCAAACCATTAAATTATAATTCTTAAGAATTTAAAATGTTTTGAATTCATTCTCTAGTTTTTGTGATAATATGGGATTACTGGACAACATAGGCGAAATCAAACGTAATCTAATACATTTTTGTTTAAATCATACTGATTAATTGAATGATGATTGGAATTTGGACAAAATCAATCTTTTTGTCAATCAGATGCTATCATGCCATATTGATTAAAGACTTAATGAGCAATTTAATGAAGATGTATTTCAAAAATATCATGCTGAATTAATGCCTCTCTTAATGTTATTATCAATTGATTCATTATTCCAACCATTATGTGCATATATAGGAGGAATGACAGCATAAGAGGCACTTAAAGCGATAAATAAAAAATATACCCCAATTCATTAAGCCTACATCTAATCATTTGATGACGTATTACCTTTTAAGCTAAATGAATTGAATAATTTAAAATAAGAATATTAATAATTTATAAATAAATATGGACTGAATAAAAATGTTAATTCTAGATATAAGGATTTAATCAATACTATTGGTAGCGTTGAAAAATTACATTCATCTAATGTTTTTGTTATTGGAGCAGGAGCAATAGGTTGTGAGTTATTAAAAAATTATGCTCTTTTAGGTGTTGGTAAAAATGGTAATATATATGTAACTGATCCTGATATGATAGAAAATTCAAATCTCAGCAGATAATTTTTATTTAGAGAAAAACATATTAGAAAACCTAAAAGTTTAACAGCTGCAACAGTTGTAAAATCTATGAATCCTGATATTAAAATTATTGCTAGATTAGATAAAGTATGTTAAGAGACAAAGGAAATTTATCATAATTAATTTTATAAATAAATGAATTGTGTTACCAATGCTTTAGATAATGTTTAAGCAAGATTATACATAGATTCAAAATGTGTTGAAAATGATGTATGTTTAATTGAAAGTGGCACATTAGGCACAAAGGGACATGTATAAACTATAATACCAAAATAAACTGAAAGTTATGCAAGTAAGCAAGATCCTGAATAAGAAAATGAAATTCCTTATTGCACTTTGAAAATGTTTCCAGAAAATAGTACTCATTGCTTAGAATGGGCAAGAGATAAATTTGAATAATATTTCTATCGTAAACCATCTGCACTTGTGTAATTGATGTAGGAGTCATCTCCATAATAATAGACTGTAGATTTAGCATTAAGAGTTTTAAAGAAATATCCAAAAACATTTTAATAATGTCTTGAATTAGGTAGATAGAAATTTTAGAAATTATTTATATATGATATTTAAGCTTTACTTAATGCTTATCCTTTAGATTCATTGACAAAGGAAGGGAAATTGTTTTGGTCTCCACCAAAAAGAGCACCATAACTGATTGATTATACTGGAACAGTTGGTTACAAATTTGTGGAGTATTTTGCCATTCTTACAGCTTAAATCTTTGGGATAAATGTACCATAATAATATGATTTGAGTATAATAAACTTTGAAATATAAAACAAATAATAGGAGAAGAAGAATAAGAATAAAAACTTATTGGAGAAGCAATAAAATAATAATTAAATTGAATAAGAAGATGATATTAAGAATTATGACGAATTATTAGATTAAGCAAGGAAATTATTAGATTAAATAAAACCTTGCTTGCCATAGCCATAATAGTTTGAGAAAGATGATGATTTGAATCATCACGTATCATTTATTACCTAGGCTACAAATGGAAGAGCTCTGAACTATGGAATTTAATAAGTGGATTGGATGTGGACCAAATTGAAAGCAGGCAGAGTATTATAATGTCGATATAAAATAGATTATACCAGCTATGGCCACAACAACTTCTTGTATTGCAGGATTACAAACTATAGAATTAATAAAAATATTATAAAATAGAAACTCACCAAAGAATACATTTATGAATTTAGCTATTCCATTTTTTATGCAAAGCGAACCTGGAGAAGTTGAAAAAGTAAAATATTTATATATTAATTAATTCACTTTAGAAAGTATTAAAAAATGGGATGGAAATTACTTTATGGTCCAAAATACAGTTGATAGTAAATAAATACTAGGAACCATTATCTTCAATTCTCAACAAATTGGAAATCATGTTTGATACATAAATTGTAAGTATTTAATAAGGGGCCAAAGCGATTTACCTGGCTTAAATGCTTCCAAAAGATGAAGATGAACTATACAATTTACTTAATGGTCCCATTTCCTCATATGTGTAATTCATTAATGGCGAATCATTAATCAATGTTTAACTCAAGGAGTCTTAATAGATTGTGGTAAATCTTAAGATTATGTGAGTATAAATAAATAAATATATATATTATGGGAAATTCAAATTAAAAGTTGTCCGAAGAAAAATATGAGAATGTGATGAAGAAGTTCAAATTAAAAGAGTCTCTTCGGCACCAACAACTTGGTATGGTTAGAGTATACAGTCTAAAAGATGATAATGTAATTGAATTACGATTGAATAGAATTATTCCATTTTTGAATATCACAAGACAGCAACATCATCAGAAGAAGCTAAATTGTTGTTATCACATTATAAAAATAGAAAATGCTATAACAATGAACATCTTACTTAAATCTTTTTCATTTCAGAATAACATAATCAGATATTATGTTAGGATCAAACTTAGTTTATAATAATAGGTGAGTTTTTTTACAATAACATCTAAAATGAAATGAAACTTAATTATTTATCTAAAAACTATTCCAATACTACAACTTAATTTCCGGAATCAAGATTGTGGTAAATCACATACTAAATTGTAAATGCATGTGCATTCCTAGAAAAAAATGGAACAAATCATGGTGAAATTAAGTCTAAAAATATCTATGTACATCCAGATTAAAGTATAAAATTAATTGTATTCATTTTATTCTCTATCATAGGAATACAACTTTATACAAGGAAGTATGAATGGATATTAGAAGGCATTATTATTAAATGACTTTTAATATCTAGCTCCTGAATTGTTAAAGGAGTTAAGAGCTAAGAATTCTTAGCCAAACGTTGATTATGTCAAGGGTGATGTATTTGCATTAGGATTAACTCTATTAGAATTAGCCAGTCTTAGTTCTTGTGAATAATATTATGATTGGATTAGTAAAGAAGTTCATATAGACAGAATCATCAAAGCTAATGATCTCTTACTGTAGAAAGGTTATTCAACACTTTTTACTAATTTAATTTATTAGATGATATCTGAAGTGGAAACCAGACCAAGATTCACTGACTTAAAAGAAGTACTATCTCATTTTGAAAGCGAAATCAACAACAATCAAGATTTTTACTCTAAATATTAGATGAAATAGAGTTAATAATACAATATTTATAACTCTGTCTACACTCAACCATATTAAAGACCAACCCAAATCAATTAAACCTAATCGATTTATTTGCCTAATGGATCATATTGAATAAATATATATATATAAACAAATTAATATGTTTATACAAAAAGAGATATTTTTACAAATCAATAACTTCTTATCAAAGAGAATAATATCTAAACAAAGTGATGAAAGATTGTGAAGATTGTTTTAGACAATTCAAATATCATGGCTATATTAGTCAATGAATAAACAAAACTCATGTTTATCAATTTACCTAAGCAAAAAGTCAAATTAAATACATTTAAATTGTAAGAATAAAAGAAATTGTTGGAGAATGCTGTATTTTCAATGGCTCTGGATAGCGACTGCTCAAACATTTACAAAGTTAAAACATTTGATATTGCTTGATGGATATGATCCTATGGAATATGAAGCAGCTGCAAAATTGCAACCATCATAATTACAAAAGAATGGATGATTTTGTTTTAAGCAAAAATTGAATACTCTTTGAGAAATAAATGTAAAATAGCAGGTTTTATGATTAAATGCCTATTTTTGTAAATTTCTTAAAACATGAAGCTATTGCTATATAATTTATCAAAAGTGGAGGTATAAAAATAGAAATTTTGTTTTTATCATTTAGAATCTCTAATTTATTATCTAAGAATTCAACAGAATAGTGGATTGCTTAATATATAATTTTGGCATTATGGTTTTTAAGTTTCAACCTAATCTCTATAATTATTTAATGATCCATCATTATGCTTAATAAGATTGATAATAGTATCAGTGCAAAAGATATCTAGAGAGAAAATTTTAAGAGTTTCATTTGGTTGCTTTAGGAATTTAGTTGGCTCTTCTTCTTTATGCATTGAATAAATGGTTGACAATGGTTTGATCAAAGTAGTTAATTTGCTTTTGAAGAGAAATCTTAAAGATCAAGATTAGATGGATGATAACAAATATGTTGGTGAGAATTTAGAAAAGAATATGTATATTTTAACGTAAAAATAAAGTTGATTATTCAGTTAGTTCATTAGAAAATAATTGAATGCTCAAAATTTAAATTGGAGTTCAGTTTACACTGAAATCCTTGGAAGGAGAATGTTAAGAAGTTTGAAGAATACGATATCTTGTTAATAAAGTATTTATATTATTAGATATAAGAAAAATGGCAGAAATTTTAAACTCAGATAATAAACAAATTGTTTCTATAATTTGTTATGATTTAGGAGAGTTTATAGATTCTATCCATTTGGAAAAGCGCAAATAATTAATGTAAATATAGAGTGCTGGAATAATTGAATGCAAAAGCAAGAGATTATGAAATAGGCAAGAAATGATAATTAAATGATAAGAGAAAATGCTTTGTTGTCTTTGTAAATAATTAAGCTCCATTATGTTAATTGTGAAGGATGACTAAAGATATGTTTATGTATATATGTATTTGTATATTGGAATAATAAATAAAATTATTTATGTCTGAGTGATAATTATGCAAAGAAGGAGAACACATAATGAATTAAAGGTTATTTATAAGTATGAGGAATAAGAAAGAACACTAAATGAAAAAGCATTTGAAAAAAAGAATAGTTTTATTGAATAATGAATAAAATGATGCGGAATAAAAAATTTTATAAATGAAATAGTAATGATATGATAATGATATTAATAATTTATATCTAAAGGATAAGATTATGGAGATAGAGTAAGCTGCTTAAAAATTTGATGAAACTATCAAGTTTGTTGATGAGACTAGATAAAAAGCTTGATAATATACATAAAATGAATTATGTATAATATCATAAGATAGAGAGTTAGGATTGAATTATTAGAATAATTAGAGTTTTCTGAGAGAATATGTAAATAAGCGTAAATTATGAACAAGATAATTATTTATATGTTATTTTGATTGATGAGCAAATATTTGTTATGAAAGCAAAAAGAATGAAGAAATTGAATTTAAATATTTTATTTATAATTATGCAAATCAATGAATAAAAGATTAATATATATATATATATTAATATAATAAATTACACCATTTAAATTAATTAATACACTTGTCATTTTATTAATTATTAATTATACATGCCTTAATTGTCCAAGCAAATTCAATACGGACTTGTTGCAGCTTTTGCGTAATAGCTTTTCATCTATATATAGAGTTGGTTTGGGTACACTTAAAGTTGCTTAACGACCATTTGAAACATGCATTGGATATGTTCTTTCTTTTGGATCACTTGTGTATATAAATTATCTATCCTAGTATATTGTTAGGTTGGGAGAAGTTACCATTTAACTAAACTAATTCAAATGATTCTGAAGAATTAACAAAGGATGAATTATATGAAAGAAGAAGATTATTGAAAGAAGAAAAGAAACGATAAAAATAAATCGAGGCTTAAGAATTGAAGAAGTAATAAAGATCCCCATCCTCTGAATCTCCAGATAAAAAGTCACCTGAAAGAGCTTCATCTCCATCTGAAAGTGAAGGAGAGATAAAAAAAGCTTAAGACACAAAGAATAACTCCAAATAATAATAATAATAGAAGTCTAATGTTAATTCTTAATAAAATAAAAAGAATGACAAACCATAACAATAATAACAATAACAATAATAAAAATAATAATAATAATAGTAAAACACAAAATAATAAACTAAAGAAAAAGGAAAATAAACATAAGAAAAATAAAAGTCTTAACCATAACCTGTTGAAGATGATGATGAAGGATGGGAAGAAGTTTATGATCCAAGATAAAATAAAAAAGCATAATAATTGAAATAACAATAATAAAATGAAGCCTTAAAATAAGCTGAAGCTAAAGCTGCTGCTGCTTAGAAAGCTGCTGAAGAAGCAAGATTAGCCGCAGAAAATGCTGCAAAAGCTGCAGAGGAAGCTGCTCAAGCTGCCAAATAGTAAAAAGGGTATTATATTTAACAAAATATTTAGATCTAAAGGTAAAAATACTAATTCTAAACAACAAAAATAAGAGGTATAAGAAGATGCAGAGTAATTATTATTATCTATATATTTAGTGATGATGGTTGGGTTAAGGTTGATTCACCAAACAAAAAATAAAAAGGAGGAAAGAAAAACAAATGAGCTGTTTTTTATGCATAAATATAAAAATAAATGTTATTTATATTATTCTTAGTTTTAAATATAAGATAAAAAATATTCTCAATTATTTAGGTTTTCAATGTATTATAAGTTAAATACAATATTTCATAAATCAAACTTAGACTTTTATTATTCATCTCCTTATTTCTTTCTAACTTAGTATTCTAAATATTATTATTAATATTCTTAAGGAATATTCGCTCCTTATTTTGCTTCTTTTGCTAAACCTTCATAAAAGTCATCTTGAGTATCAAATCCAGGTAAATTTTAATCATCGTCATCATCTTCAAATTTATACCTCTATTCTTTTCTCGGCTCTTAAATTGTTACATCCAAATTGACTTTTTTACCTTCTAAAGCTGCTCTTATATACTAAATAAATAAAAAATAAAATTACAGCATCTTCCTATTCTATCTCTATTTCCTTTAAAGTTTTTGAATTTTATACTTTCTATTTCATCTTATCATATTGTCCTTCCATTTTAATTAATACGCCTGTTGAAAATACTACAAAAACTAACATAGGTAATGTCTCCTTTGAGAATCTTCTATATTAATTAAACTTCTTTCTAATATCAGGTCTAAGCATAAATTATTGCCACCTTATGTCTATTTTACATAATAATTTACCATGACAATTTAGGCATTACAGGTTATGGATTTTATCCAATTTAATCTTAATATGTTTTCATTATCTCAGGATCTAATTATCCTAATTTTACAGATTTTTTCATATAAGAATTTATTCTTTATTCATGAGGCTATTAATATTTAGGATCTTCATCTTATTAATTCATGTACTTATTTTAATTGATATTATAATATAAATATTTCATTGATAGAAAATTTTTAAATAAAATTTCTCATCTTGAGGAGGATATTTATGCATTTCCCACCCAAATATCTGGATTACATGTTCCAAGATAAGCATTATTGATCAAATCTTCATAAGGTTCGATATCACTGATTTTAGTACTACGAGACAAGTATACCCATAATTTATTTTTTATGAAATCCTTTAAATACTCTTGGCTCTCAATATCAGATTAGCATGCATTCCTGAAATCTTGAATAGCAAAACTCAATTATTTTTTTGCATTTTTCAAATCATTAGCTCTTTAGAGTATTTTTTAAATACCAAGAGGAATGTTCTGATTAGGATGTTTTTTAAAATGCCTTATTAAATGTATACCTATCGTTTTTGGAAAATTCTTTCTGATAGATTTAGTACACTACTTTCTTTTACACACTGACTTAGAGTCACAAACTTATTTATTAGCCTTTATATTATGTTTCCTACACAACTCTGCATTACAGACTTACTCAGAGTTACAAACTTACTCAGTAGTCGTTAAATTATGTTTCCTAAACGACTCTGCATTACAGATTTACTCAGAGTTACAAACTTCCTCAGCAATCTATAAATTATTTTCTATGGATAGCTAAAAGGTTTACCTTAAACAATATCAAAGTATTATTCATCTTGAAATGTATTATAATCATGGATTGAAATGTTAAAGTTATTTTCCATGCAGCGAAAATTGTAATAAGGTGGGAGTGAAAATTGTTCCTATGAGTCAAGTATATGATCGGAAAACTATCCATAGTCCTCTAACTATCCATAATCCTTTAACTATCCATAATCCTCATAGCTCTGATCACTTTCATTAAATCCAGAATGATTGTTTTACATTTTAAATAAATATTAAAATAAAATAATCCAAAATTGAAGAATATATAACTAAAAGGATAGAAAAAAAAACATGGTTTATATTAATAATTTTTATAATAAATAATTTTTATAATAAATAAATTTAGAAAATAATTTTTAAAATTTTTCTTATAAAAGAAATATAATATATCATGCTTTTAAGTATTATAGTAACACTTCTAATTGAATTGGCATCATTATGTAGGTTCCTAGCATATCCATTTCTCCGTTAGAATTATATATTAATAGAATGATTTTGAAATTATTATTGACGCCTACAATTTTGGTCATTAAACTAATAATAATTTGTAATATAATTACTCTCTATAATTGAAGCTAGGTTTGTGACAGTTGATAATTATGTATTTATATAATTAACAAGAATTATTCATACACTTTTTTTCTCTTATAGTTAAATTTATATATTTAAATGAATCCTATTCATTAATAAAGGAAATATCATTTTACACATTTTACTTAATAACCTTTTCAAAATCTTAATTTGAATTGATAATTAGCTTTTAATTGCATTAACAAGATCCATTTTATAATTAAATATTTTTCAATCTACCCAATTCTTGTAATTTCATCATACCAACTAATTTGGTTGATTTTTTGGTTGTGTTAATATCAAGTGGTTTTGCAATCTTTTAAATCTATTACCTATTAGTAATTAATGATTTAAGTCCTTTGTTGAATCTCTATAAATATTATATTTAATCATCATCTCTTATATATCTCTCTAAGATTTCATCTTCATCTACATCCAAATCCATTTCATCTTACTGTATTTATTCATCAATAATAAATTAACTATTAAATTCATCTAAAGCTAAATTTCTAACTGTAAAGGATATATTTGTTCCACAATCTTATAAAGATTTAATTCTTAATCCTTTATTTGCTACTTAACCTGTAATTTTCTTACAATAAAAAGAAGGACCCAATAGTTTTGTTAAATAATTTGCTATTTGTATTGATTTAATCTAATTCAGATTGAATCCTTCCTAAAAAACTTCTTAATTAATTCCTTTGCCTGTATCTTCAACAGATATTTAGATACAATTCTATCTTTTATCATCTTCAATAGTTATTTTAATAAATCCTTCTTTTGTATTATTTATACTATTGTTAATAAGAATTTGTAGAATTTACACTAACCTTAATTGATCTGTTTTGAATTCTCCTCCATAAGCATTCAAATTATTTAAAAATTATAATTTAATATTTTGAGTAATTTGATTCTAAAATTTATCTTATAATTAATTAATTAAATTATCAACATTCAATTGTTCTTCTTATAGATATTATGTTTTTGAATATTTTAAGGTGTTCTTAATTTCAATGTTTAATAATCTAAGAGGAATTTAGAAGTTTTATTAACAGAATAACATTTATCTGAATTCCTAACAAATATTTGGAACATCCTCATCCTCTTCATTCTTCTAGTTCAAATTGATGTCTTAATATATTTATGTTATATCTTCTAAAATTAAATAAATTTAAAAAGTCTCTCCTTTAGAAACTTTTATTAAAGTAAATTAAAAGTATTTTAATTAATTTTTAGGTAAAACAAACTTAGATATTCCTTTATACTCTGTTTACTAATCATTAATTAAATTATTAAGTAATTATTCTAAAACTCCATCTGGATTATAGTGTATGATTCTTTAATTCTCTTAAGGTTATCTTAAAATTCGTAATTATTAAAGTGCTGGTCCATTCAAAAGAGAATGTAACAATTCTCCTTTCTCATTTGTTCCACAAGTAGATCCAAATTTTGCTAATCTCTTTAATTAAATTAAATTATCTTTTAATTATGAATTTGTTGAAAATAGTTGAATAACTTCCATCTTTCTTAATTTGATTTCAGCTGATATCAAATCAATTTTATTGGAATCCTCTACCATTTATAATTATTTTAATCCTACTCCTGAAATATGTAGTAATTCTTTGGTTTGATCAAATATTATTATAGGAAATTGATTTGTAATAATTTCTAAAATCTATTATTGCATCTACATTTAAACTTATGGAATCATAAATTAAATCTCTTCTTTATTATTTCTAAATATCATATTATTTTCAAATTAATATTGAGAGTAATTCTTTAATTCAGCATCTATAATATAAATAATCTCCAATAATATGTATGCTATTAATTTTACTATATCCTAAAATAGATAAATAAATTACTTTCAACAATAATTCGCTGTCTAATCTGAATATATAATAGATATATAAAAATATTACTATTCCTATTCTAAGCTTGCAATCATAAATAAATAATTGTATTATCTTATTAACATTAATGAATAATTACCTTTTACCAAATTATTAATCCAAAAACTGCCCAAAAATAAGATTACGAAAATTGGTTGAAATTTGAAATTCTTTCCTTTTATATAATAATAATAATAAATTATTACAATTATTAATGTTCCTTCAGCAATACTTAAGCACATGAATATATAAGATGTTATCTTACCAAATAACAAAGGATTCTCAATTTTTTTTGGAATAACTTCACAAGCTTTGAGAATCATATACATTATCAAAGTTTATGCAGCTTATAATAAAAGAAATTAAATCAAGGCTGGTATTACCGGTCCTTTTAAATATTATTATATCAAATATACCTTCTTGAATATTTTTTAAAAATAACAAAGTTAGTTAAAATGTACCAATAGCTAGACCTATTGGTAGAATCAATATTAGTGGAATGGTTTAACCACAAGCTCCTTTAACATTACAATAATCTTAATATTCTCTATAAGATAGTTATCAAATTTACTGGTTGTTTAATCCTTTGATGAGAATATGATACTCATGGATTAAAGATTACAAAACAGTACGCTTTATTTAATTTTGTTGAGGAAGGAAAGGTTTATTCTCATTTTTAAGAAATTCTTATTCTTACATAATTAATTAAATAATAAATAAAAAGGATAACAAATGTATATTTAAATATTTTCAATTTTATTAAATATGATTATCAAAAGTTTTTATTATGTAAATAATATTGGTTATCATGTCAATAAGTTAAATCATTTCTTAGTTTATTCTACATTACTCTTATTTTATTAATATTTTAAATATTCAAGTAATTTAACTGTTTGCTAATTAAAATAATTTGAGCAAGATTTTTAGATATGATTACATCTGATTCTTTTATAATCATGCATTCCTTAAATTAAAACATTTATCTTTGTTTTGTAATAAATAACATTAACATAATTAGCAATGAAACTTAGGGTTTCAAATAAATAATTTTATAATATAGAAATATATTCGAAGTCTTTATTTTAATCATATTGTGAATTAAAGTTTTGATATAATAATAAATTAACATTTTTTAATAAAAACGAGCTCAAGATTCTTAACCAACTATTTAAGAGCGTTAATTTTAATCTCTATTATTCTGAATTTGAATTTAGTTTTGATTTAATAAATAAATCTAATTCGAAGAAGATATAATTTATTTTAAGTTATTTAGAGAGTAAATTAAGTTTAGAGATATAAATGAATGAAAGGATATTACAATTAATAAAAAGTATAGAATGATTTAAATTTGAATTCTTTAAGTTGGGTTTGATAAATTGTAATTAGAAGGTATTCATCTTGATTGAATTTTATTAGTATTAAATATTAATTATATTAATAATATTAATAAAATTACAATAAATACACAAATATATTTAATAGAAGTTGAAGAAAAATTCGATGATTATAAATAATTAATTTAACTTATAGAATATCAATAATAAGATTGATAAATAATTATATTGTTTATTAAATCTTTAATATTTGATGAATGCCGATGTAATATAGCCCATTTAATTGAGAAAAGAGGCATTTTTGTAATTAATAATTTTTCAATATTTACATTTTCTATTAATGTCCCAACATGATTAATTAGATGACTTAAAGCCACCTGCTTTAGTATAATTTATAAGTATTTGTTCGAATAAAAGTGATTGCGATAAATTCAAATATTCACCAATAAGATTAGTTTAATGGTAAAAGAAATAATTATTTAGAAGGAATTCATATTTTGAGCCTAATGAAGTTCCTGAGAAATCATCGGTTGTCTAAGGCGAAACAAATAATATTAATGATGAAAGCGTAGAAGTAGAAGGAAATGTACACGATGAAAAAATAGAAATAAAATAAGAAGATAGTTAATCTTGCAGTTGTTATAAATCTCAATGTTTAAAGATGTATTGCTCATGTTTTCGTAATGGGAAGGTTTGCGGAATATCATGTAAGTGTGAAGATTGTAACAATAAAGAAGAATTTAAATAACAAAGAAATAAAGCTGTAGAATAGGTGAAGAAAAAGGCAAATAGAAATAAAAAAATACCAAAAGAAAAAATATTTGAGACAACTGAAATATGGGGTTGTAATTGTTCTAAAACAAAATGTGTTAAAAAATATTGTGAATGTTTTATAAGAGGTAAAAAATGTACAGTAGAATGTACTTGTAATCATTGTGATAACGGAAAAGATGAAGATCTCTTTAATGAAATAAGAAGACAGAATGAAAAACCAAATTTAAAAAAAAGAATAAGAAAAGAAAGATAACCATTGTAATGAATTGTTTATATACTCCTATTACAAATATACTATAATCTAATTACAACTTATAAAATTAAATCTACAGTAAATTACTTAAATCTTCTAAATAATTTCTATTTTTAGCTTCTTTTATACTCCCTTTTTTTTCGATTAGATTGAATTTTTTCGATAAAGAATATTCTCTTATTATTATCATTTATATCATTAACTAATAGTAAATTTATATTAGGAAATACAAGTCAATATCTTTTTATTTAATAACTACTGTTCGACTAATATTGTTATAAATATTCTTCTGACATTTGTAATGAAGCCAATATCATTAACAAAATAAAATGCAATCCTTTTTTAATTAATTTTATTATCATTAGTTTATCTTATATAGAAAATTAAATTGAAATGAATTTGTATTAAATTCATAAATATTTTATACATGATTTAATTAATTAATAAAAAGAAAATCAAGAGTCCTCATTTGATGCTTCCTAGTTTATTTTTGAGTATATTTAGAAAAATAATTTATCATCTGCATTTTTCTCTTATTTTATAGAATTTTGTTTTTCAATAATTAATTTAGGAGCAGGCATTTCATTATCAGTTTAAAATTATTTCTTTGTTTTTTAATTAATCTTCTATATAATTTGCTTTTTCTTTGATTTTGGTTCATTAAGTTTTTATTATTATTATTATTGTTTTTCTAATTGTTTGTTTTCTTCAATTTCGATAATATCATTCTCTTCAGAATTGTTTGAATTTTATGATTATTTCTCTTAAGCTATGGTATCTGATGTTTATGATGTTGATTATTAATCTCCTCTTTTATTCTTTAATATTTTATATCCGACTAGAGCAAATACTAGTCCTATTCCAATAGAAATTGATATCCTCTTATCCATAGTTTGATTTAAGTTATTTACAGTTTTAATAACTTTCTATATTTACACATTTTCCACTAAATTTTTCATTAATAATATTTAGAATTGATATATATATTTTAGGATTTTCAATGAATTTTATTAATTATAAATTTAACAAACATGTAAATTCATTCAGTACAATTATCAGCAATTAAATGTTAACTATTTCTCTTACTAGATGGGGATATAATAACCTTCTATTATTCTGAATTTAAATCCATTTGAAATGTATAACAATTTTAAGGAGGTGGAGGTTGTTATGCATGAAATGATTATTAATTCGAAACATTAACTTAATCTTAATCAATAGATTTGAGATCGTTTTCTATTTCTTTGATTTCTTCTTCTTTATTCTATTCAACTATTTATTAATCAACTTCTAAAGATATTGATTGATTTATAATCTAACCTAATTAAGACACATTACTATTTTTAGGACAATGATGTTAATTATTATTAAAATTATCATTTTAATCTTCATCCGAACTTTCATTCATTTATGGTTCAGAATCTTCAGCTATCACTTAATTATAAATCTGTTTATCTTTTAATTCATCTAAATCTTTGGCTTGAGATTACTAATTCTATAATTGTAGACGATATTTCCTATCTTAATCATTTCCTGGAGTTGTTGGTTTTGAAGTAAATAAACTAGGAATCTAGGTGAATTATGGTTATGATGGAGATTATTATAGATTCTTCTTATCATCTTCTTATTTATTTGAAAAATAGTTCTATTTATTTGTTTTAGAATCTGCTGTTTTTAAAGATAATTATGATTTTAGATCAAATCTTTTAGAAGTAGATAACAATTAACCATATCCTGTACCACTTTCATTTTATTTTTGTTAAGGATGTTGTTATTAACCGATTTGTTGTTTTTTGTCTTACTTTGATTTTATATATTCATATGTTGATATGTGTTTGTAACTAAAAATATTAAATATATCATAAACTTGAAATATAAGTGCATGAGCAATAAGTAAATTAATATTATCAAAACGGGTGGATCAATTGCTATACAAATATAAACTAGTATTTGTAGTTCATATTCTTAATATAATAAATTAATATCTAAAGCCAATTTGAATATTTTAAAGGTGACCAAGGATATAACTAAAATAAAAAAGTATTAATAGTTTTAATCTCCAACACAATTATTTAACCATATGCAATGATGATCAAAAAGTGATACACACCTAATAAAACTCTTAATTTACTTATTACAACTCCAACAATGTTTAGTTTTTTCTTAGACATGTGCTTAGCAAACAAGACAATATGATTTAATATCAGTTTTAAATTCTTTTCTTAAACATTATAAATATTTTACCCTTATTATTTGCATAATTTCTCTTATTTAACAATAGGGTCAGTAGGATCAATAAGAGTAGCCTTGAGACAATTAAAAAAAATAGTAGTGACAATAATTGTTAATATAATAAGCAAAAGTTCCTGAATAATAAAATTAAATATTACATGAATTCCAGATTCTTCATATGAAAAAGAAAATATGTAAGCGATTATTATATCAATTATAGTATAAATCCAGCTTACTGTTTGGTATGGATTAAGACCATTTACTAAACCATTTCTTCTAACCGGTCTTTCTCTACCTTTTTATATATCAACGTTCATTTATATTATATATATAAATTATTATTGTTGTTATATTGTATTTGTGATTGATAATTCATGGAGCAGGTAAATCTTTTAAGGGCAATTCTCCTACAGTTTAGGTCTTTTTGTATTCTACCTCTTCGTTTCTATAAAAGATTATAGAGTATAAATAAATTACCTCTTTAATCCAAAGTATTATTTGGAAATCAATTAAGTGTGATTTGTAAGGAATTGTGTTTTTATATTAGGATTCCAGAAAGCATCTTCTTTGTATAAATACATTAAATCTTACTTATTCAAGCAAGACAATTCATACATTCCTAAATCCTATTAATAATAGTAAAATATATACATTTTATCTCATGTTTTAGACACCAGATTTAGTATAATATGGTAAAACTTCAAGATGGTGAGTTTCAAAGACATCTTCTCTAATTACACCAAATGATCCCATTCTAGTAACAAAGATCAATTCCTTATCTTTACTATATTAAACTTTGGTAACGTAGTTTTTACCAATGTCATTCATAGACATATGATGGAAATACCATAAATATGCGGAAGCAGCAGTAGCAGCTAAAACATTGATTCTCATGTAATCCATATTATAGATGGATTATAAATGATAAGGATAGAAGGATGCATCGATTTAGTGATCAAACATAAGATTTGTTTTATAAACAATGTTATATGGTAATACCCAACAAATCCAAGCAAAACTGAATGTTCCAGTCCACCATACAAACTTTAACCATTCTTATAATCTTGTATTTTCATAGATGACTTCTCCTTCTTCAAAGTTCAAGGTTGGATCAGGATCAGCTGATGGATGTTAAACAAATGGTTAGTCATTATAACTTGGATGATACATATCACTTTCTAATCTAAATAATCTTTGGAATGGATTTGCTAAGAATTCTGGATGTCCTAATCTATCAGCTAAATAAGGGAATCTCAAATGATAAGGTGTTTCAACATCGTATTTAGATCCTTTATCTGGATGGAATTTTCTAGTCACAGGTCTAGATTCCAATTCTTTTTCATGTCTTTTTTCACTTTCACTTTTTTCAACTGGAGCTATAGTTTAAGCAATCCATCTTTTTTCATTTCTAAACACATTTTCATATTCCAATTCTTCATTCTCTAAATTTCCTGTTTAAGCATATGGGATTTCAATTGGGAAATAGTCTCTAAGACCCCCTGTAATATTTTTAGTGACACCAGCTTTCCCTTTTAAATATGGTCTATCCAAATTTTTAATGGCTTCATCCACTTATTTTTGCATGGCTACATCTCTTTTAACTCCATCCACTAACATATTATGTGTGTCAACTGTTAATCTTTGTTTGTAATCTTGCCTTTAGGCTGGAATATAATCAGAATGAGCGGGATCATAATGAGTAATGTGATATGGATACACTTTATATTCCAATCTATTAACCAATCTCTCTAAATGCTCTTAAACCACATTTTTGCGTTCTATATCTTAATTAATTATTACCCTTTCTTCTTTATATAGCATTCTTAATGACTTGACTAGCGCTATATTTGGGAATTTAGAATCTACAATACAAGAACATCCTTATTTAATTTATTTTTATATCTAAAAATTATACAAGAAATTTAAACAAATAATTAATATTTACATGAATAGTAATCATAATGAACAAATTTGTTAATTTGAACAATAAAAACCAAGATATTAACATTTATATTTGGAACCTTATAAATCATCACTCTTTTAATTTCATGGACCAAAATTATAATAGAGTGATACTTTAAAATGCAAATAAAATATTGGAGAATAATAAGGAAATCCTAATAGTCCAATTTATTTAGATAATTAAGATAATTAAGATTAAGAAATAGAACTTGAATTATTGCCTAATATGGATATAGTGTAGAAATAACACAAAAGATTGCAATAATTATTGATGAAATATAGTATAAAAAATAGATTCGGAATAAGAAGAATAAGAAGAAATGACTCATCAGAGGACTTGGAATCTTTATAAATGAGCGAAGATCCATCACTTATATATAAAGAGTACAAGGAATGTTAAATTTGTCTATCATTTAGAAGAATGCATTAATTCTTATCTTGCAAACATGAGTTTTGTAAATCATGTATAACAAACCATTTAAAAGAGAACATAATAAGAGGAAATGTATTGATAATTTTGTGTCCTTAAATTTCATGCAGTGAATAGTTTATGAATCAGCAGATTAAAGAACTTGTATCTCGTAATTTATATGATAAATATGAGAAATTTCATAGTCGTCAATTGATAAGTTAAAATAAGAATGTGAGATGGTGTCCTAGAGTTGTAAGATATATATATAATAAAATGAGGATTGTGAAAACTATGTTATAGGAAAAGGAAATAATTTACTAATCTGTTCTTGCGGTCAGAAAATATGTTTTAAATGTGGAAATGAATACCATTAAGATAATTCTTGTGAATAAGCCATGGATGCTTAGTATCTAAAAGTAAGGTAGGAATTACAAGTTAACAATTGTCCAAATTGCTAAGCTCCTATAGAGAAGAGAGGAGGGTGTAATCATATGACATGTTATAAATGTAGTTACGAATTTTGTTGGTTATGTAAAGGAAAATATTCATCAACACATTATGGAGTATTCAATATCTTTGGATGTGCTAGTATATATTTATATAATTGTTATTTTTAGTTCCAGGTGGTTAAGTATCAAATATTAAACCTTTTGAAAATCCTATGTTGATTCGTGTAATGATGATAATCCCTAAACTCTTACTAACAATAGTATTATCAAGTGGTTTACTCTTTTTATTACCCTTCTTTCTACTGTACCTAATTATATCTGCACCTTATAAAATAATTAGAAGGAAATCTAATTTCAGGATAAATAGATACTCGAAATGTATTTAAATTGGATTCATTTAACTTTTCCTTTTTACTGGTATAATCCTATCTCCAATCACTATCATTTGTGCTATACTATTAAGTCCTGTACTTTTGATAAATTATATCGTTGAAAATTTGTGATTGTATACACTTTTATATTTTAATATTTTATATAATAATATACTTTTCAATAAACCAAATCTTTCAAATCATTTTCTTTATTTCTTTAATCAAATGATGACACATCTATTTCAACTGGTGATCCCATTGTTGTTTTTATCCTTGCTTCTCCTATCAATTATCCTTTTAGAGATGCTGGTCTCTTCTAATTTAATGCTATTGAAAATGCTTTGATATTCATTAATATCACTTTATCTTCAAAAGACTTCTTTCCAACAGGTACCATTAGATTGGAGCCAGAATCCACTCTGAATTCTATAGAACCTGCTTTTGCTCCTTTTATTGCTTAAGTTAATTCTTAAGGCAATACTAATGTTCCAGCCTTTGGATTAGGCATCAATCCTTTAGTACCTAATAATCTTGCATAAGGTTTCAAATGAATTAACATATCTTATGTAGTTATTAATTTTTCAAATTTATATGTTCCATCCTTTATTGATTTCAATATTTCTTCTTGACCAACGAAATCTGCTCCTGCCTATAATTAAGATTATCATTACCCTTAATGCAACTTCATTTAATTCATTACTAGTCAATACTGCTATTGATACATTCTTTCCTAATCCTCCTGGTAACATACATGTTCCTCTTACATTTTAATCACCATGTTTTGGATCAACATTCAACCTTAATTAAAAATCTATAGTCTCATCAAATTTAGCTTTTGATCTTTCTTTTATTAATTTTACTGCCTCTCCTATTCTTATTTTTGGGGTGTCTGTAACTTTCACTTTTGCAAAATATGCTAATATTCTTCCCCTAAATAACATTTTTATTAATAATGAATATTAATTAATAATTATATTATACCGATACACATCAACATAATTCTAGTCCCTATTAATATGCATTGATTCTAGTACATGGAAATATCACTTCATCTTAACATTGGTTAAAATTTATACAAGAATTACAAAAAAGAGATCAAGATAAATAAATAAGAATAATTAATTTAGACTAAAAAGGTTTTGGATATTCATAACTATAAAATAATAGTATTGACGATATTAAAGATCTCACAACAGATATCCATAATTTAATATTATCGTTATTCAAGAAAGAAGAAATATCCTAAAAAGTCATCTTATGTGGATGGTCTCTTGGAGGAGCTGTTTGTTTATAGTTAGCTAGTGATCAAAGTGAATTATATCATAAACTAATACTAGTGGCTAGTGCAGGATGCCATGGAAATCATTTGTATTTAGAAGATGATGAAGGTAAATAACTATCAATTAAATGCTAATCTAAATAATAAGTTATTGATCACTCAAAAATTTAACATAATGTTATGAAAATGAAATAAAATGATTACAATTATTTTTATCATGTATTTAAAAAAGCATTGTTTAACAGTGGAAGATACCCAAGCGATCTTGAATTACTTGAACTATTAAAGGATGTATTTAAATAATCAAATTATATTGACGTGGCTTGGGCATTATAAAAATTTGATATTACTAATTAGGTTAATAAAATTAAGGGTCCTGTCTTTTTGTATCATGGTTTGTTGGATAAAATTTGTCCAATTTCAGATGCTTACGTAATTTATTTTTATTAATTTAGACCAATATACATTTTATTGGTAAAAACAAGTGTACTTTGGTTGTCCATCAAGATGTTAGTCATATGCCTCCACTTGAAGTACCTGAAGATTTAGCAGTGCATACAATAAATTATTTATATTCATTGAAGTGAATGAAAATGTAATATGTTTATTAATAGAAATATAATAAATCTACAAAAAGCTGAAGTATATATTTAATGATATGATAAAATCATCAAATTTCTTACCAAGCTATTCATCTTTAAAATGGTCTGAACATATTGCTTAAATCAATAGATATGGAATAGTTTCCGCTTTTAGGAACAAAGGGATGTTGCAATAACTTGGCTATATTCCATCTTTTTTTAGGATCATATCTTTTCATAATATAAATTTACTATAAACAATGAGATAAAAAATCTTAGGCTGCTTCACTTAAATCTTGAGGTAGTTGAGGTGGTTATCCTTTCATAATTTCCATTATAATTTAAAATGGATTCTTAGCTTCATCAAACCAAGGTGGTTTACCTGTTATCATTTCTATCAAAGTACACCCTAATGACCATATATCTGCAAATCTTCCATATCCTTTGCCGCTAATTACTTCAGGTGCCATCCAATTAGGAGTTCCAGTAAAAGTATTACAGTCTTCTTTTGACAATGATTTACACGAACCAAAATCAGCTAATTTACATATTCCTTTAGCATCCACTAAAATATTCGCTCCTTTGATATCTCTGTGTATTATTCCATGAATATGTAAATATTCTATTCCCCATAATATTTATTTTGTATATTATTATACTAGATTCTCAGGAAAATGTCCATACCTTTCCAATAATGATTTTATTGATCCTCCTGAAACATGTTCTAGAAACAAGTTAATTTGAGTCTGATTTTATTCCATTCCTAGATATTTCACAATATTTGGATGTTCTAATTTAGATAATACCTTTATTTCTAATTCAAAAGCATCTATTTTCTTATAAATAGTATAAATATCAATACTGCTTTTATTTATTTAGGATTAAATCCTTAGATTGATAATTATTTTACTGCAATGAATTATCCACTTTCTAAATCTTTACCTAATTCAACAGAACCAAACGATCCCTATCCCAAAAAATGATTCAATGATTGCCACCTTATGATTTAAATTCATAATTATACTTTATTGGTTTATTTTAAACCTCCCTCAATTTATATTAAGATTTCTCATATTTTAACAATTCTTCATCATTAAAATATTCATCTTTATTCTCTTTTATGTTTAATTGAGGTTCACTCATTGTTATCAAATTACCTGGATCTGTATAAATAGAAACTGGAGGAGTTTTTTTTTTATTTGAACAAACTATAGAACCCATTTAATAATTTTTATATTATGATGATTTTCAATCTACAAATTCATTTTTTATGTGACACTTAAGTGAGTTAAGTTTACTCAATATGATATTTTTGAATCAAAGAGACCAGCCAAGCATCTAATTTTTATATAGAATCATGCTAATCTTTAGGGTCAATATCTAACCATAATTCAATTCTTATTCTATTTCCTTGCTTAGCATTTATTTTATCCACAATTCTTAAACCATTTACCTAAAAATAACATTATTAATATACATGCCTCAAATCCTCATTTGATTGTCCAATCACTTCATATAAAATATCTTAGTATAAATTATCATATATATTATAAAATTATGTTGGTATATCAAATTAGATCTCACCACCATTTTTATTATTCTCATCTTCCCACCAAGGTTTTATATCATTCTTGAAAAATTATATCGCCTCTATTTAAACATCTACATTTTCATCATTAAATTATTTAAAGCTGTATTTATAAAATCTCTTTACATTTTGCATCTTTGAGGCTCGCTTAATACATCTGATAATTTTTAATAAATAGTCTTTTTCATTAGAAATGCAAATTCTTCGATTGTATTGAATGAACAAACATCCACAATCGTCCTTTTATAATCAAGATTCTAACTAGCATTGTATTTCTCTGATACTGTCCATTTTGAGCTTAGTTGATACATTTAATCACCCATTAATTAAATTAATAAATATATATATCAAATTTATACTAATGGCTTTAAAACTAATGTAAAGTTATTTTAGTCATCAAATAATCATTATATACCTTAATTTATAATATATACATCCATCATACACATAAATTTCAAACCATTTATTTACTATCACAATCTTAACTCAAATCAGAATAAATTATAGTATAAGAAAAGAGTAACTAAATCTATGATGACTAAGCTAATAAATTCTTTCTCTTCATACAAATCTTGATTGAATTTCCTAAATATATTCCACTAATCTTATCTTTTGCATTTAGATTTACAGATAAATTTAAGGTTCTAGTTGTAGATACCTCAATTACAATTAAATTTCAGCTTTTTAGAAAAATGAAAATCTCTACTTCAGTATTATTTCAACACTTCAAAACTCAAATAAGATATTTGTAATACTAAATCAAACAGTTTTAGAAATAATGGTAAGATGTTTTGTTTAAAATTAAATTCAAAAAGAAAACTATATGTTAAAAAGTAATTTGTAGAGGTTATTTAGTCCTGGAAAAACTGAATTAAATAAATAATGAGAAAAGTATGATAAAAATCAAAAAAAAATTAATCAACACAAGCAAAGGTTCTTTTAAATTAATGAGAATATATTAACTATATTGATTAGTTCGATCTGTCTAATAGGCTCACCAAAATCACTTCGCCTTATAACAAAATAAATTAATTTTAGAACAATATGTTAAACAGTAGATGACGTAAAGAAATGTTCAATCCGATAATGTAATTGTAAAATTTATGTTTAATTAATTATATTAAGTTGAAAAAAAATTATTAGATTTAATTAACATGTAAAAACAGTTTTTTATTTTAATTAACATATCTAGAAATTGTTAGTCTTACTGGACACACATATTTATAATATAAGTTAAATAAATTAACTTTTAGATGCGAAATTATAGGACTGTTAAAATTATCATATGATGCTAGTTATAACATTTTGAAATATTATTATTTCTTTAAATAAGATGAATCAGATAACATAGAATAAAATACAACTTGATTACCTTATACAAATTTATTTCTTGAATTTAAGATTCATAATAGCTAAAAAATAGAAAGATTTTTTTAAATAAAATTTGAGTTGAGAAAATAAAAGAATATTTATAGTGTTTAAAATTTACTTTAATTATCAAAATAAGATTATCTTATCTGAAGGAAATTTTAGTTTGATTGGCTATTGTAAAACAAGAAGAATCAAAAAAATTTGAAATTAATAAGGTAAGAAAGCTATATATTAGATAAAAAAGCATAAAAATAAGTATTATCAGATTAATATTATTTGAATTATTCAATTAGGAGGACATTAGTTATAACATAAACACTATAAAATCAATTAGTTATAAATAAAAATTTAATAAAATTTGATGATAAAATATCAATTTTATTTATTAATTGTAATTATTAATATATAAACTAAAATTTCATTTTCTTAAATTTATAAAATTGATAATTTATTTTTAACTTTTATTAAAACTTCAAATTCATTTTCATAATCTTATAAAATTTTTAATA